>JAKSZT010054395.1:10746573-10869386 GCA_026826555.1 Tolypeutes matacus
CTTCCTTCCTTCCTTCCTTCCTTCCTTCCTTCCTTCCTTCCTTCCTTTTTCTTAGACTTTGGGGGCTAATTAGCAAGATACCAGTTTCACTTCCAAAATTCAACCAATATAGACATTACTATGCAACCCAAAACTTAGTCATAAGTAAATTAATTGGCTTACCTCCTCTTACTACTCCATTTGTGCAAATAGCAGACATAGAAATACCTGTTAGTGTTGTTACTACTACACTCAGGCCAATGATGATGACTCCGAGACCTGCAAAATCCCCAAGAAAGGTGTTTGGTTTCAGTACTGAGGGAAGTCACCAGGACTTCAAGAGGAAGCTGTCCAAATCTTGTCATGGAAGGATCAGGCTCCCCATTAAAAACCTGAAACATTCTAAAAGATCTCATTGCATGAGGATCCAGGAAACACCTGAAATGCACTAAACTTTCAGACTAATGTTGTGTCCAGGAATCATTTCTCAAGAAGCAACAGCAAGAGGTGTGCAGAGTAGCCTGAAAAAGAAAATGTTTACCCAAGGAATTCAAGGATCTGGAAACCAGGGCCTGAAACGCACTAGAGCAGTTCCAGTAGCAAAAGAAACCAGAGCTGACCGGCGTGGGTCTGAACTCTATTCACAGTACCTTCTGCTTCCTTCTGCAGCCAGCTCATCCAAGTAGTCTGCCAGACTTCAAGAATATCGAGCTACTTCCTTGGTCCCATCAAAAAGAAATATATAAAAAGTTTTTGCCTACCCGTAGCAAGTGATGAGGGCATTAGATATCTTAGAGATTTTTACCTCCACGAACAAACCCATTAGTCGCTATTGCAGAAGTTGACAACCCAGTAATAGAAGTTACCATGGTGGAAAGAAGAATTATGAGAACTCCAAGACCTGTTAGAAATGAGAGATAGAAGATATTATATTTTACTTTTCTTCCTGGTATTTCCTCTTGCTGCAAACTACAGTGCTTTTAATTTAGGTTGTCACGTCTAAGACTTGGGCCCCGCTGGGGTTCCTTTGTGGTAGGGAGAAACTGGTATGACTGGCATGAAGATCAAGTCAGAGAACTTCTCATTACGATGAAGGGCGGTTTTGAAAAGTAAACACAATCTAAAATGCAGCTTTGGGAAAGGAAAAGTTGACTTATGCTGGTGTCCTAAGAGAGAAACTACCTTGGCTGTGAAGAGAAAACATGGCATTTGACCTTCTCTCTTGCTGAAGAGAAACCTGAATGAGAGAGTTGGGGTTTGACAAAGGTTAACTCCTTCTCCATTTTTCTTGCATCCCTCTTGCCTGGAAAAAAAACAAAGGACCCAACTTGGATTACCTTTGAAAACACTCCAGAAAGGTCAGTGGTGAACTATTTGAGCCTGTGTTGCCTTTACCTTACAAATGATTGTGCGGGTCACAAGTTTAATTACCTCCTCTGACATATCCATTTGTGGCAATAGCAGAGGTGGATAAACCAGTGATACCAGTCACTGTCACGGCTAAGCCGATGATAATCACACCAAGACCTCAGTTGAGAGAGGAAAAATAAAGGCAGTTAAACAGTGGAATAACCCATTAGATCATTTACATAAAAGCAGCAAGTCTAGGGTTATCACTCAAGAACCACATTTGAATTAAATGAGTTGCCCTGGAAATCACCACTGAACAAGTGTTCAGCTCTTACGTGTTCTGCCGCTACTAGTGACAAGGACCAAGAAACTCAAGAGCTAATATGTACAGTGCTAAGCTGCGCACAATTGAATAACTAAGGCTGGTCAAAATGTAACGTGGAAGCCCATTTTTGAAGTTCTAGACACCTATAACCATGATAATTGATCTATAGAATTCCAAACTGTTAATATGACTATAGATCAAATGTTTATCCTTATAGGAAGCAATCTTTTAATGTAAATTTGGCCACAGGGGGTGAAAAATTACATGCAGTATAGCATATTGTTTTTCTGGCAAATGGATAAAGTAGAAAGAATCTTTTTAAACTATATTGGGCTCAATAACATACTGGTTGTAACATACTGGTTGTATGACCTCTGGTAAGTTACTCATTTCTGAGCCAAAAATGGCAATGAGATAAAAAAGAAGGCATGTGGGCAATGTCCAGCATAGTGCATAGAATACAGTACACAATCAATGATAGTGTTTTTTGATCATATCCACAATGAACAAAATAACTATTGTTTATTAAAAGTCTGCTATATATCAGGCTGTGTGTTAGTTATATAGGAAATGCAAGGAGCAAACAAAATGGAAAATGAAATGGAAAAACCTGCCTTCAAGAATCTTATGGTTCAAAAGACCAATAATTATAAGGAGAAGGAGAAAGTGGTAAAGGCCAGAATTCAGTGGAAAGCAAGGCTGCTTTCGGCTTCAGGAAATAGGCAGCCAGGAGCGCACCCTTGTCAATGAAGGCTGACCCAGAACTCAGGGAGTGTGTTCTGGGGTCATGGACATTAAACTTACCTTGGCTGCATCTCAGAATACTCTGACCTGGGCCTGTTTGATACGCTATCCTACGTGAAGTGGATGCTCAAGACTTGTCATTAGCAAACCCTCTTGGGTCAAGGATGGTTAGAATGGTAGTCTACAAAGAGAGGCCATAAGCTCTCTGGCAATGCCCTGGGAGAAGGGGAAGTGGAGGAAGGTTAGGACAGAAATAGGAATGAGGCCCTGGAGGCTGGGTCTTTTGATGTTCCCAACTATACACGGGCTCCCGCAGGAAATTCTCTCCTATTTTACAGGTTAAAGTGCATTGGGAAGAGGCTAACTGTGGGGCACCAGCTGCAAAGTTGGACCATATTACTTTGGTCCCTCTGGACTCTTAAAAGCTAGATGTTATGAGAAACATTTCCACTAACTTCTTTGTATCTATGGAAGGGATCCTGTGGAAAGCATTGCCCCTACATTACTCTGCGGACTCAGGGCTTGGTGCCACAAAAGGTGATTTCTTTTTATCTTTTGCACATTATTTGGCTCTTGACTTCGTTTTGAGGAAGTTTGGTATTGAATGTTTAGCTCACCCATGTAACTGTACATAACCACCGAGTTTGTATTTCATAGGATTAAATCTACACTGACTTTATTTCCCTACCCTTATTTTCCCTTGGCCTCTATCTTCCTAACAATCCTTTGTTTACCCTTTTGCATCATATATATTTCTGTAAACAGTTTGAAGTCCTGGAACAAAGTTTTACACTTTTAAACAATGATGGATTTTCTCCTCTCACATAATCAAAAGTAGAATCCCAAGGTAAAAGGCAGCTTAGAGAACATTTTGGTCATTGTTTTCTCAAAGTGTGTTCCTTGAACCACCTGCTTTGGGAAATGTCAGGGTGCTTATTAAAAATGCCCAAACCTACTGAGTTTGGAACTTTAAAAATGAATTCCAGGGTTCCACAGTTGTCTAACTTAACTTCCGAGGTAATTCTTGTACATACCACAGCCTGAAGACTATTGATCTACCCTCAGCCTATGTCCAATTGTGTTTGCCTATTAAGTCAGGTCCTTTAGCTTTATCTTCAGATAATTGCTTGGGAAAAAACTGGTCTAGTTCCCTCACTTTTAGATGAGAAAGTGAAACTCATGGAGCATGAGTAACTTGATTAGGGTCAAACCTCTTCCTCTGTGTTTCACACCCTCCTTATTTGACTGATGGTTAAGCTTATAAGAAACCATCTCGCCCCAGACTAAGGTCTCCAAAACAGAGAAGGACAAGCAGAAAGCATTATTGGTTCATTTTACCATTAGCTTTGGGAACAAGACAGCCAAACTCATAGCTCTAGAATGGTTACCCAAGGCCCGTAGCTATTGTTACTCCTGGCTCTAGCTTCCTTCTGGCTTAACTTTCAGAGTCTGGGCTTGAAAATATATTCATGTTTCTTCCTCCAAACTATCCCCAAATTAAGGCAAAAGTATTTTTATTTCTTTCTTTTCTCTCCCAGTAAGGAACCAAGATGGGCTCCAGATGGTGCCTTAATCAACTCATGTAGCTTTAGGGTCACAGCAGAGGCTAGTAAAATTGAGGAAGAAGTGGTAATAAGTTTCTCCTACTCACTAAAATCTCTTTTCTGAGAATAAAGCAAAGCAAAACAAAACAAAAAATCCAACAACCTCCATTCAAAAGAAAACTCACTGGCCACCCATTCAGGTAGAATGCTATTCTTCTCTAAAACACGATTTGACTGCTCATGGGAAAGGTCCTTATTAAAGCAACATTAACATCTAAAAGTAATAAGCAGGATAGCAGAGGATAGGATTCTTCCATAATTTACAATTTTGCAATAAAACGGGGAACTGGGTTGACTGTGAAGAGTAATGGAAGATCTGATTAAAGTTCAGATTATTGCCCAAACATATGGATGTTAAATAAGTTGCATTAAAAAGAATTACTCTTGCCTTTGGCTACTCTCACACCTCTAAACAGAGTAATGGTTCTTGATGATCTCAATAAGTTACTAAACTGCCCTTAAAAACCTAATTTTGCATGAAACCCTGGAGCAAAAACTTGGCAATATTAAGATGCAGATTTTCCATGAAACAGCATACACTTCGTTTGGACCCTAAGGCCATAAGCATTCATTTGGCATGCATCATAAAACTGGTAAGCAGCCCTTCATCAGGAACCCAGCAGTTGCCAAACATGAAACACAGAAAAACTATGGGAACTGGTTTCAGTGGTTCAGTTTACAACTCAGTTCTTTCTTTTTTGAGTCAGTGTTCTCATGGTTCTAAATGTGTTTAGAAGAGGCAATAAATAATGACAAGTACCTTTTAAATGTGGATACGATATATTCTGGAGCAGTATCTGAAAGTGCATCTGAACCTCTATGTTCTTGATACTAATGATTTATAAGTCTTTCCCACAAAGTGAATTTCTAATATAGCTCCCTGATACATGCTTATACAGATAGTAGAACATAATTAATTTTTATCACATTAAATCAGGAACTTTGAAAAAATTCAAATAAATTTTTCACCTAAAGTTTGCAAATACTCTCTCAATGAAAAAAGAGTTTAAAGAAGAAAGAATACTTCAAGTGGAATATAATATTTTGAAACATTAAATAATTCATCTTAAATTAGTTTCATGTCATCTGTTTTCCATTTGAAAAATTAGCATTAGTTATACATATTATCTGACTCATCAAATCTATCGTTTTAAGCTTATATCTAGCAATACTTGATTAACCTTTATTTTCTTACTTCTGGTACCCAAAAGTAACACAATTACTTTATTTGGAAAATGTTCAATGAGTCAGCATTTTTATTAATCAAGTCACAATTTCACTAGTTTTTCCACAAGTTATTTTGGTTTAGTGCAGTTTTGCCAGAAATCATAATGGGAATATTCTGAGATAATTGAGGAGCATCTGTCAATATGGCTCAAAATATGAGTATTATTGTTAAAAAGTGAATATTTCTTTATATACCTTTACAGCTAAAACTATCAAAAGATCAAAATATTTACTTGAGCATTCACCTGGTTAGCAAGCTGGAAAATTCCAGCCTCACAGGAGTTATTGTTTCACCTTTCACCGCTGACAAACATTGTCAAGGAGGTAAAAAAACAGGAGCCCAAGAGTAAATTACTTCTTTGACCCTCTTTTCACGTTCAGCATTAATGTTGTTTATGGCGTTTATAATTTACAGTCGAAGTTATTTAGGAGGGAAAGTGCTTACCAATTCCAGCTTCCCCAACGATCCAGGAGAGGCGAATGAAGAGCATGACACCCCAGATATTCAGCATGCATCTTACCTGCGGATTTAAGGGGCACGGAAAGGAGACTTGAAAAGCAATAATGGGACCAAACCCAGAAGCCTTGGTAACTGTGTTCAGACATTGTTAACACTTCATCCTTTAGGCACATTTAATATAGACTCATCATTTGTAAACATGGGAGCTTTCTCACCAGCACACCTTTCACCCAGCCAAACTTCACAGCCCCAGCTTTATCTTCTTCTTCCTTGTTTTCAGCTTGTTCCTCTCCAGGCATCCCATCACCATTAGCGACCCTGTCAGCTGCACCAGGGACTACGGCCACATTCTGCATTTTTACAAATAGCAAAAACATCACATTTGGTCAACAGCAATCAGGTCCCTAAAACTTTCAAAAGCAAGTCAAAACAATTGACGTAGAACTTTAGAAGAAAGAAAAAAGAAACATATTCTAGTATTTTTAAGTAAAATTATATATATACTTTTTTGCCCTGAGAGCTGGTGGGGTCATTTCGTTGGTGAGTGATTTTAGGACCACTAAGACTGCAAGGGTGGTGGAAGGAACCTGGGGAGACAGAAACCTTGGGCTGCTCTTCCTCTAGTGAGAGTGTTTCCTTAGGTGCAAGTGGTCAGTTTTATTTTTTTTTTTATTTTTATTTTTTTTGTTTCTGCTTTAGTTTTTAATTCAAATTTGTTATGTGTTTAAAAGGTAATATAGTCACACATTCAAAATTTAAAAGATGCAAAAGGGTTTACAGCAAAACCTTCCATAGCCCCTTCTCTTTAGGTATGTGATGCCATCAGTTTATGGTATGCATTTCCATAAATCTTTTATGCATATACAAGCAAGTGGTCAGTTTTAGATGACTTCTCTGCTCACCTCAGAGCATCTTTAAGAGGATTCAATGAAAGAACACGTAGAAGTGTTTAAAAAAACCAAACAAACAGATTTAACCTTTTCTTAAAAAGTTAAAAGGCACTGTGTGACTACAAGAAGACTATTCCTATGTGAGGGGAAGTTTCAGATTCCATATGCCTCTGCCTGAAAATTGTTGCATGTGTTATTCTTGTACAAGAAGTCTCATGACTGACTACTAAAAAGACTGGCTGAGCCGAAATAAGAAGGAAGGACTATACATAAGGGCTAAAATCTTTATTTCGTCATCCCCTCCCCCCCGCTGCAGCCTAATTTTTAAGACTTTCCTTCTCAGTAGTTTAGTCTCTCAGTTCAGTGGAGGAGGAAAAAGCTCCGTTTCTCTCAAGTTAAGAACAGCTCTGTAATTTCTATTCTAGATATGACTTTAAATAATTTCAGATGCACCTACTTAATTTAACCTACCTGGTACTTACCTGGCTCTTCATTAGGTGGAACTCTCTCCTTTGAGCTATGAAAAAGCAGTTTTTTCCAGTAAGAATTCCGAAACCATTGGGGAGGTCTCTTAGATACAGCATGTAATTACCATTATGATAGAACAACTTTATCTTATTTAAACAGTTTAAATTGGATTTAAGCTGAGGATGATATGCCTGATACTACTATCTAAGAGGGTTTGGACAATGGCATTTTTCCCCTCTAAAATAGCACTGGTGTGAAATTAATAATCAGTATTTATAATAAGGGTTTTATTCTCGGATGATTGACGTTTTTTACCATTATCCTTGCCATAACTCGGGGTTCTCACTTCTTTGAGCTTTGGTGTACCATTAGTGTATCTATGGTAAACTGACCCAAGTTTGGGCTGTATACTCCAAGTGACCTCTTGTCTCCTTCTTCCAGGATGTTCTTCTCTTTTTCTATACCTATGTAAGTAGGAATTCTTCCTAACTTTCTTCTCCCATGAGACTTTGTTCATGAGACTAGAGTAACACCCAGATAACTAATGTGATACAATGAGATAAGAGTCATTGAATGGGGAGTGTATGTGGCTCAAGCAGTTGAGTGCCTACCTCCCACATGGGAGGTCCCAGATTAGGTTCCCAGTACCTCCTAAAAAAAACCACCAAAAAACAAACAACAAAAAAAACAAGAACAAACAACAAGCAAAGCCGCTCCGCCCTCCCACATATGAGGATCTGGGTTCAATTCCTGTTCTGGTACCTCAAAAAAAGAGTCATTGAATGACAACTAAATTGGCTGAAGGCAGTGACAAGGGTTACTTCTCTTTAATGCCAACCAAAGGCCTTCCATATACAAGGCCATTCATAAATGGCTGTTGAATCCATAAATTGGATTTGAAGGTCACTGAGCTCTGCCATTTAGGAGCAGATGACCAGGTTTCTTATCCATCCTTGCCTCATGTTTCTTTTCTCTTCCTTCCCTTTTGGGCACTCCATTTCTCATTGTTTCCTCTATATACAACACACAAAAAAGGGAGAGGAAGGGAATGAATTTCAAGCCAGATCACTTTGTTATTTTCTGACAGCATTGGGGAAAATTAGGGAAAGAGGAGATTGAATTTAATAGTTAAAATTTAGTTTTTTAATTACCTGAGCAAGATCTTAATCTTAAGTATCTTCAGACTCTATTTGCACAGATAATTGAAAGCCGACCTCATATATTCACCCCAGTATAAAGACGTTAATTTTAAAAAAGTCCAAAGAAATTGAGAATGAACAGGTATGGCAGAAAATGGTGAGCCATACCAGCACTTTCCAATAGTATAGTCAAGCAACAAATGCAAGCCATGTATGTAATTTAAAATTTTCTAGTGGATACATCAAAGAAGAAAAAGAAAAAGGAGATTGGTGAAATTCATTTTTTTATTTTTTTATTTTTATTTTTTTTACGGGGAGGTCCCAGGTATCGAACCCGGGTTCCTCCATATGGGAGACGGACGCCCAACCAGTTGAGCCACATCTGACCCCCGTGAAATTCATTTTAATAGTATATTTTACATAATCAAATATAGAGAGAATATTATCATTTTAATATATAATCAAAATAAAAATATTTTACATTTTTTCTTACTAAGTCTTCAAAATGCAGTGTGTATTTTACACTGACAACACATCTAAATTTGGACTAGCCACTTTTCAAGTGCTTAGTACCCCAACATGGCTAGTGCCTACCGTATTAGACTGCAGGTTTATATAATGCATCTATCATAAATCCACCTTTGGATGGATGAAACATTTGAGGCCATTTTCTAGTCACTTAAAAGTTCTATTTTTCTCTGAAAGGAGTCTATACACATAACAGAGCTGAATGGGTCAAATGTAACTTTAATTTTCCATAACTGAGACATGTAATCAATGAGATCAGGGAATTGAAGAATTTGTTAAAATGGTCTTGAATGTTAAAGAGATTATTTGGTTAGGAGATTCATTTATTTGACTTGATTCAAATGAAACTTTTTTGGAATTGTCAATATTCTAGTTAATCAAGATCCCGTGACCAGACTATCAGCAGCTACTCTTTCAGGGAGAAGGCAATTTCTCTTTTTCTGGATTAATTGGAGATCCCATGAGACTCAGCATTAGTCATTGCCTTTTTAAAGGCAGTCCTTGGGAATAGAAGCCATATTTGTTTTCTGATTAAATCTGAACTTGAGGGTTTGGTCCCGGAAATTGCTTGGCTCCCAGATCAACTCCGATGGCGACTGTGTGACCCTTAGATATGGATTAATGAGAATACCAATGACTGTAAAAAGCATTTTGCAAAGTAGGCTAATGGTTGAATAAGGTATTTAAAATTTCCCCTTAAATGAACATTTCTTCCAGTGATTGCCCTTCCTGGTCACAATTTAACATTTCTCAAATTTATCACTATGGCATCCCAATAAAATGCTACAGAAATATAATGCTTTGAGGGCATGACAGAGAAACCACATATGGAAATCAGTAACATCTCAATTATTCAAAAATAGAATCTATATAGGATGTTCAACTCCCCCCTAGGTAAATATGTTCAACCAGCTAGAGTTTCAAAGTTTTAAGTATATTTATAACATAGAGGGGGAAGAAAAAACCTTGGAGTTGTCTTTTGTTGTTTATAAAGCTCTGATAGCAAATTTACAGGTAAAAAATCCATTTCCAGGGGAGCAGTTGTGGCTCAAGCTGTTGAGCACCTGCTTCCCACATGGGAGATCCCAGGTTTGGTTCCCAGTGCCTCCTAAAAACAAACAAACAATAAGCAAACAAATGAGGGAGAAAAAAAAACACAACCAAAACACAAAACCAACTCAGGGGAGCCAATGTCGCTCAGTGGCTGAGCACTGGCTTCCCACATAGGAGGTCCCAGGTTCAGTCCCGGACCCTGATACCTAAAAAACAAACAAACAAATAAAATTCCATTTCCATTGCTTTCTCTCATGAAGAAACCGAAAAAACTGCAGCACTGGTTAAGTTAAGAGACTTGGAATCTCGTTTTGACTATGTAATTCAGGGTGTGTCCTCCAGCAAGATGATTAGCCTTTCTTAAATACTGGCTATGATATAAATCTAAGAGGTTTCTGAAAATCGTATCTTAAAGCAGTTCACTCTTAGGCAAAATCATTTTACTGTGTTTGCCATCCTCCTCTTCTGACATGACAAAGCAAAATTTGATTTTACTCTTTAAATGCCTCCTAGTCAGCCTGAACAGCGTTTATAAGCTCAATTTATCTTATATTAAACATGACTTGGAGTTGGGGTTGTGTGGAGACCTGACAGTTGCGAGCTATAATCAATGGCTCACAAGACTCCTGGCTGATGTGTGTTCCTGAGACCAAAGCCTTAAAGATGGAAAGTTTTATGATTACTGTCTGAAACCAGATTTTGCCTTTCTACTTTGAATTAATTTGTTCACACTCCATTACCATAAACGATGACCCTGTAACCTTCCATAAATGCATTTAAATGGTGTAGCTTTAGGAAATGATTTATTTACTAAGAGTTTTACGTGTACATTAAATATTCAGAGTAGATAAAATAAAGTGCGTTTGAAAAAAAAGAAGAAAGGAAGGAAGACCATTTGATAAAAGGCTTTTTCCACTCCAATGTTGGTAAACTTAGTGAAGCTTCAATCACAAGCAGTTTAAGGGGAAAATTCCTAATGGGTTCTTCTAGATTGAAAAATAAATCATGAAAGATTAAATTATTTCATTTAATATATAATGTGATATTTCAGACTTCAGAAAGATAACAAATACTTTTATAGGTATCATCAAAGCAAAAGAAAATAAGAACATTTATTCTTTAAATTCCAGCTAGACAATATTTACTACTTGTACATGTCTTCAAGTTTTGAGCTTTTAATATCAAGATAGTAGACTTCTTAGACCATCACTAAGAAATAGTTTCATAAATATTTAGGCCTAGATGGTTTTCCTCCATTGCCTTAAACTTTGTTTTTTAATGAAATATTCAAACATACACAAAAGTGGGAGAATAACATGATAAACTCCATGTACCCATCGATCAGCTTCAATAAGTATCAATATCCAGCCAATCTTATTCCATCTATATCCTTTACACCCCCAAAACTAGATTATTTTAAAACCAAGCCCAGTAAGGACCTTATGATTTCTTTTTTTTTTTTTTTTTAAAGATTTTATTTATTTATTCATTTATCCCCCCCTTGCTGCTTGTGCTCGGTGGGTCAGCTAACCACGCCGCGCGGGCGAGCCTGCCTTCACCAGGAGGCCTCGGGAACCGAACCCGGGGCCTCCCATATGGTAAACGGGAGCCCTACTGATTGAGCCACAGCCGCTTCCCAAGACCTTATGATTTCTAAGGCCCATTTCAGAATGAAAAACATATCATTCTAATCATATTTTCCTATCTTATTGAGCAACACTATTATGTTTGTACATTTCTAGCCCTTTGTGATAACAGGGAGATTTTAAATGATGAAAATGAGGAAGGTTTCTTGCTTGCTTTGAAAGTTATTTGTAAACATGCCTCGAATCATTACCAATGGTCACAATTTATAATTGCAATGTTTTTACTATGTCACAGTGCTCACAGAAAAATTTACCTGCATTTTTGATAACTTAGGCCAAAAGTTAGCTATGTGCAATAAATAAGAATAGAAAAAAGAAAATTAAAAGATTTTTTACATTTTCAGAATATACCTTTAAGGTACCTCCCACTGTACTCACCATCCATCACTAAACTTGTTAATAATGGGAATTTAATAATTTTTGTTTTGTTTCCATAGATTATTTTGATAGCATGGGTTCACAGGGGAACTGGTCTTAGGTACTAAGAAACTCTAACAAGTATCAGAATGAGCCCTTAGTCACAGAGTTTGATTCAAACAAATATTTTAGGGGTGATTTCCCCTTGTCTCTGGCCTTTCAGGCATTTGTTGCCTCGATTTTACTATGTATTTTATTTGACTGTAGTTAGATTATTTCACATTTCAGACATTCCCAACTCTAATACTAAAGTTCCAAATTTGAACTTTGAAACACTTTAGAAAAGTTATTTTCTAGTGAAAACATTTTTGTTTGTCCTTTTATAAAATATGAGCATTTAGTTCATTGATTTATGTGGTCTAATATTTGTTAGCCTGACTACATGTTCTTTATTCCTCTCCTTAATAATGTCATTTGACTTATATAATGAAATTCCAGAAGGTAGAGGTCATATCTCTTTAACTCATTTTATAGAGCACCTCTTGTAAATAAATACTTAATAAATACTTCTGATGACAATAAAGATAACTGAGACCTACAATTAATTCTGTAGGAGAAACAAGATGATCTTTTTTTTTTTTTTTTTTTTAAGATTTTATTTATTTATTCATTCATCCCCACCTTGCTGCTTGTGCTCGCTGGGTCAGCCAACCACGCCGTGCGGGTGGGCCTGCCCTCACCAGGAGGCCCCGGGAACCGAACCCGGGGCCTCCCACATGGCAAACGGGAGTCCCACTGATTGAGCCACAGCCGCTTCCCCAGGATGATCTTTTGACACAGTCTCAGAAATAAGGAATGAATTGGGACCTCCTGCTCTGCCTGGCATGAGTGAGGTACAAGTTTCCTCTTTGCTCCACCATTCTCAATGGCTTGATGGAGCTAAGACACAGTGCAGTAGGAGAGCATGCTGGTAATGATGAACAGGGACTCTGGAGTCATGCAGACCTGAGTTTAACTTATTAGCCATGTCACCTGGGGTTGATTATTGACTTCTATTAAGTCTCTGTTTTCTCTTCCAGATGATCCTTAGGATTTTATAAAAGCTTCACCACCTATAAAATAGCAATTATAATACTACCTACCTTGAAGTTTTCCTGTAAGGACTGAATGAGAATTTATGTCAGGTGTGAATAGGTATGATTCACAGTGCCTGACACATCAAAAATTCTCAATGAGAAGTTTGTTCTAATTAAATTGAAGTCAATCTTAATGCTTTTATTTTCCATTTATTTATATTTTCTAACAGTCTAATGGCCCAAATGTGAAGTTTTTTAGTTGTTTTCATTTGGGGTCAGTTTCTAAATGATTGGTTTCCTTAAGAATAGTATTTCCATCTTTTATAGTACCTTTTATAGTATTTTATACTTCCCCAAGCTGTTTGTTCTATAACATCAGAACAATAGACTGTAACAGAACATCTGTATATTTTCCTGAATCCTTTATGATTATGTTTTTTTCTGAAAGGCTAGCTAGCAATGCTGAAAGGAAATTCCATCTTGGTTACACTGTAATTAGGAAATGTATTTGAAAAGATGGCCCCTAGAATTAAGGCTGGATACTGAAAGCAGACTTCTCTTTACAGAGTAAAAATACTTGATTCCTCTTTTGCCAGATGTCTAATAATCACCATACATGTTTTGATATAGGAAGATATCCAAGGTATATTGTTTGGTGAAAAGAGCAAAGCGCAGAACAATGTGTAAAACATACCCAGGTTTGTGTTTATAAAAAGAATACAGACAGAAGTTAGATAGATAGGAATATAGGTAGTTATAGGTAAATGTGCATGTTGGTATAAGTATAGAAAATTTCTGGAAGGATTTACAAGAAACTGCCAGTAATGATTACCCTGGGGAGGAGAACTAAAGATTTGAGTTAGAAGAGAGACATTTCATTATGGTATATATATTTTAGCACTTGAATATTTTATCAGTATATGTCTTACTTTTTAAATAAAAAGCTAGTGTAAAGATTATCATCATCATCAACAGCGATTTATCGAGTTTCTACCCATTGTAGGCAATTTGCTAGACTTTGTACACATATAAACTCTAATACTAACAAGCATCCTTCAAGGTATGAGGAATTGCATAGTCTACACAATATTGCAGAAAAAGTAAGGAACAGAGTCATTTATTTCTGCTTTTAACTGGAGTTTTCAGAAATCCATAATTCTTAACTACCGGTATAGGCATTTAATGTTTTACTACATAGAAAATGAAAAGAATTTCTACATCTACAACCTCAAATCATTGGGATTACAAATTCTGTCAATATCTATCACTCCAAAGAGTTACACTTAAAGTAGAGACTTTAAAAATATCTTTCAAATCTATTTTTCATTTTACCTAAGAGGAGAACCTTGTCATGTAATTTTTCTCTGACTTGGAAATTATTATCAGGATTTGCACACAATCTAACAGTTTTATAGTTAAATATGTTCTGCCATTCAATATGAATGCAACATTGCTCTATGGATTTTTAAAATATTATAATCATGGATCAAAAAATAGTGCCTAACTCTTACTTTGTCAATTACATTCTATTTTAAAATGACTAAAGTAAACATGATTTTTATATCTTTTTGCACACAAAATCTGAGTGTCATTATGTAACATTTGTTCTATTGATCATTCCTAGTTGTGATTTGAGAACTACCCTAAAATATCAAGGACCACAAGGAGGTGGCAGCAAAGCTACATCACATTTCAAGTCTTCATCTTTTATTTGGGAGGATAAAGGCAGGGGAAATAGTAAGGAAGAAAGAGATGAATTGAAGAAGGCCCCGATTGCTAATGTCAGCAATTTCAGGCTAGTGCAGAAGTAGCAGACATGGAGAGGTGGGTTGGACCACATGACTTCAATAGTTCTATAATGTTCCTGGCTACAGGAATATGTCCATTGTAGACTCCAGGCTTGTATCTGATTTCTACTTCCAGTTTGGCTACATCGATACCAATGTTTGATTTATTCAAGATGAAGTGCTCTAGGTAAGTTCATAAGAAGAGTAACTTGTTACTATACTCCTTTGGAATGATTATTCAGGACACTGAGACTAAACTAAGTTATTAATCTATTTAATTTGCCATTCCTTTGTTTCTGAGAAAAATTTTGCTTTAAGTCAAAGTTAACTCCTTAGTGTCACTCTATTTTATTCAGAAATTTTATGATAGCCCAAACAGATAGCAAGTCTGTTAAATGCAGCTATAGTTTTCCTATTTTATGGTCATTCATATGGCTTTGTAAAGATTTACATAAGCAATGGTTTTAGAAATTATAAATAAGCTACTTTTCTCTCCCTGGAATGTCTGCCCTAAAAACAATGTGAATTTATGCCATTACCTTTTTTGTAGAGTTAACATTTTATTCTCTTTTGTTTAATTTGGGGATGGGCAGTGAAGATGAATATTTAAATTTTTAAAAAATATTTCTTACTTTTTTTTTTTTTTCCTCTTTATTTTTTTTATTTTACCAGGAGGTCCCAGGGATCAAACCCGGGTCCTTCCATATGATAAACGGATGCTCAACCACTTGAACCACATTCGCTTCCCAAGAATATTTAAATATTGATCACAATTATAGCAAAAGATGTACCTTTAAAAATTATAACGAGTCATGTGTACAGTGTGATGAGATGGAATTTCAGCTCTTTTTTGGAAGGACTTTGTTTATTTTATTTCTTTATAATAAACTGAAATCTCTTTATAATGCTCCCAATTTTTCTTTCTGACACTTTCACACCTTAGAAACTCCTTACAGCCTCTTTTCTCAACCTTCTGTTCCCTCTTTTCCTTCTCCCTATTATATCTTCTACCATTCTCTTTACCTCTTCCCTCACACAGAACAGGAAAATGGCACTTAAGTCTACTATTAGGGGCTTCAACAAGCCTCCCTGCCCCAAAATCTTCCATGCACTGGGGCTGCCAGTTTGTCTCATATTGCCACATTGCTAATTTCTTTTGATTAAAACACCAAATACCCCAGATAAAATCTAAATCTTGACTTTAAAAAATAAACTAGTCATTTAGCAGAGTGCTACCCATATGGGGAAAAGGACAATAAGGTTTGGTAGGAGAGGGCATAAGGGAGCAGAGTTAGAGCATGGGATTATCTTCAGAAAGTTAGTCCCTGGTGGTGGCACTCCTGAGGCAGGACCCTGAGCAGCCAGAGGGAGTTTTTCTTCCTTATCACCTTTTTCATGAGCGCAGTATTTGAAGAATTCCTGGGGGTGGTTGGGGGGGTGGTGTAATAATTTAATTTTTTAAAATGATGAATGAATGAATATGAAGGGAACTGTCCCAATAATTTTTTTCCTCCTCACCTCAAAACTTGGGCAAGGGTAAATTGCATTTGGATCTGTGGCAGCTAATTATTCTTCTTAGCAAGTAATTAAAATCCGGTAAAGAATGATACCCATTCTAAATAGTGTTCCAGAAAAGCAGGACTATAAAGTCCATCAACATATTTTAGAGCAAGTTAGCGAAGAGAAAATCTACTAAGCATCTAAATGATCTGCTACAAGATTGGAAAAAGTGCTGCCTCATACATCTAGCAGAACCCTGGCTGTATTCCTTAAGTAATGAAAAGTTTAGCCACTTCTGCTGCTTCGCATTTAAATTTAATTTACTTACTTTTATGTGCTTACGTGCATTCAGGAACCTCAGGCAATGTTTTGAAAAGGAAGGGATAAAATGCCGAATCTTATAAATCTCTGTTTCTCCCTTTAAATAGTCTTTTTTTCCCACCAGTTGGAGTGGAGACATTAACACTAAGGTCGAATCAGCTTGGTATTTAGTTTGACATTTTTACCCAACTGTAAGGTGAGTAGACTATAATTGTAAAGGGGATAGGACACACAGAATTAATTTTTTAGCACTTGCTCCTCAGTAAACATTTGTGAAATGTGTTTTGCACATTTTCTGTTTATTGGGAAATGGGGACAGTTGTGTAAGTAAGATGGACGATTTGGAATAGACATCAGTGTTGTCTGACTCCTTCATACTGATGGCATTATTAAAGAGGAGGAAAGAGGGCGGATACTTGCCTGTGCCCCCGAAGCTTACCTTTGCGAGCTGCTCGTGTATCTCCAGCAGGCTGGGTCTGTTGACCTTGGGCCCGCTGACGCTGCCAGTGTTGCGGTAGTACTCGATCTTGGGCACGGCATCCACGGTGTTGTGGCCAAAGGTTTGTAGGTAGTATGCGTTTGTGTGAGAATCATATGTATGGAAACTGGCGTCTGTTTTAGTAGTTTCTCCATTTTGGAGGAAATTGTCATAGCGCTCCTGATTCCCAGGCCTAAAACTGATTCTGAGTCTGTTCTGGGCTCTATCCCCAAAAGAGGTTTCTTCATAATGTGGAGGGTCAGTGTTGTCATCCGTAACTGCACTGGTCTCGTGGCTCTCATTTATGACATTAACTTGAAAGCGATTGGTATTACTGGGGACTGAATCCAGAAATACATTGGAAGAGTTGTTCAATGACATCTTCCAAAATAGTTTTTCAACTAAGCTATCTATTTTATGACTGCTAAAAAAAAAAATCTATATATTTCCACCTCAAAGTAAACACTAATGTCATTACATTAGAGATCTCCTGGCTTTTGTTTTAGAAGAACTCAATAAATAGATCCTTGATGTATTTTCTCCTAAACAATCTTCAGAATGTTCTTCAAAGCTGTCACTGAAAGAAGAAAATTAAGCGTGTTCCAAGAAATACAAATATATTTAGGTGGGGGTGGGGGTATGAAGAATCGTTTTCTTTCACAAGACATATACTTTTAAATTAATTTCACTAAAAGTTACCTGTCCAAGAAATTTAGTTACCTGAGCAATCAGTTACCTGGGGAGCTGCTTGACAAGCAGAATTTCCAACAGAGTCCTTAAAATGTTACCCGTGCTTGTAGCATTTGTTTGGACTCAGTGCAGTTGGATTCAATTTGATTTTAGAAAAGATGTATCTGTACCAATCCAGTATAGTAAGAACAGATAAACATGTATTCTCAGCTTATAATACAGTTCATTGATAGCACTGAATGCTAAAACTGCAAAGCATTTTATTGATAGGAATATATATATTACACTACTAAATAAAATTTTAAAATATATTTTGAAATGTTTTAAAATAATATACATTCTTGATAGTTTGTAAAACTGTTTATAATGAGTTTGTTCCAGAAATATTTTGTTACCCATGGAACAAGTGAAAAACTATATTTTAAAGGTAAATTTTAAAAGCACCCCCATCCAGATGATGTCTCTGTAAATTATTAGATCTTTTACTGGGCTTCAAAATGTTTCATTTGCTCATAGGTTTGTTTTGCAAATGCTATTATGGGACCTTTAAAAATATATGAGTATTTGGGATAAGGAAATAAATCCTAGCCTTTAATGAAGTTACAGACCATATTTAGGTAGAATTACCATGCTCTACTGACTCCTTTTCATGAAATATTCTCAATTTTCATTGAGAGGTTTATATTTGACTATGAGATGAAGAGACTATATAAACATTTTCACAATTTTATGATATGAGCCCATCTTAAGACATTCTTTTTTGGAATAATATTTCTTACCTTAAAATAAATAAATAATAAATTTTAAAAACAAAATAATATTTGTTACCTTAAAATTTGGCTTTTCAAAGAAAGTTCTAGAATGATGAGATAAATACAAGCAAAACTCTGCCTCCTTTACACAGTTATTAGAGCTTTATCTTGGGGAAAAAATGATCTCAACATCAATTCTCAAATAACCTGTCCTAGGAAAATTAAAAGTGAAGCAGTTATCTTTTTAGTTTTTACAGAACATCTGACAGCTCTTCATATCTTTGACATCTTCATTTTCATCCCAACCTTAGAGTCTACTTTATAACATAATATTAAATGTGATTTTACACTGTCCAGAAATGTTTAACTTACCACCCAGGAGCCTTTTGAGGAAGCATGACCTGCTTCAGCATCACCCAGACATATATGGGGCATTTAGCCTTCAGTCCAGTACCTTAGGCTTCTTCTTATTGGTTAGAACATTTCTTGAAAGAGATGACCGTGCAATGATTGGCTTGGAGGAATGCTGTAAGTCCCGCCCAGCCATTAGCCCTGAGGAACCTTAAGTACATCAACTAGTAACTAGAAGTAAACCATTAATCCTTTTAGGCAGGAAGCAAAGGAAAGTTTCTTTAATTCATAAGGGGAATCACATTGCTCAACAGCAATTATCCAACAAAATATGAACTATCGCTTCAGTTGTCAGGGGCTAGATAGATTGAATCCTACATCTCATTTCAAAGGAGTCCTGTTTATTGTTCAGCATATGCACCAAAATATAGTCCTCCAGAGAGGATACTTTGTAGCGAGAAAATGGTGTCTGAAATTATTTGACCTTGCTTATAGTAGGTATTACCTTGATCTTCCCTGCATGGGAAGTAAGCAGATTGAGAGTGGAATCAATGATTTATTGCAAAAATTTCTACCAAGTGGAAAACTGACTCAAGTAGGAACCAAGCTGTGGGTAAGTTTCCCAATGGCACTGCTGAATGACCTTTTTGTCTGCTCCTGGCAAAATATTTTTGTCAAACCCAATTTCTGAGTTTCATTGAAAGGAACATTTGCTCAGATCTGTGTGTTGGTAATTATTAAGATAGTACAAACAATTCCTCCTGCAGGTTCTGTCATTGGTTTTCAAGTCCCCCTTCATGTCTTATGAGATACTATCCAGATGCTTTCCTGCTGTCTGAGTAGCACAGTTGGGGTGTAATATTGCAGTTAAGAGCAGGACTCTAGAGTCAGAATGCTGAGTCACGTCCTGGCCCTGTGTAACCCTCAGCAAGTTTCTCAGTTTTTCTGTGCCTTAATTTCCTCATCTGTAAAATGCAGATATCGTCAATGATGATACCTACCTTGTAGAATTCTCGTGAGGATAACCTACTTAAAGTTAATTTGTATGTAGAGTTTAGAGCTGCACTGGTTTGTACGTAGCAGTGGCTTTTGTTATTTTAGCAATATTTACAATTGACTTGTGACTTTTAGTTAGTCACATTCAAGATTCTGGGGCAAATCATTAAAGGTTTGGATAGGCACTATGCCTACTTAAAAAGGGGGAAATAGGTTGGTGAATAGATTACAGGATTGGGAATAGGGATCTGGAGGTACCCAAGAATAAAACCCCTTAGATGTGCTCAGTCATGCAGATGTCAAGCTAATCAGTTAGGCTAATGTCATGAGGCTGTAACTGTATCTGAGACAGATTTACAATGATAACTTTCTTACAGTTATAGACAGACTATAACTCACTCTACTTTTAAAAACCACTTGTACAACCATTTATCTGTTTAATAGAGAGTCCTGGCTCCCCATACGGGGGATAATTAGCCACAGAAATTAGTCACATTTCAGATTTAGCTGGGTGAGGCCAGTTGTTTAGATTAAGAGTTGGGACAGCTAGGATGGGACTGGGACCCAAAACAAGTCCTATTCACTAATCAAGACACAAACTGTGAACTGATCTGCAGTTACTTCTGCCACCTCTTGTCTCCCTTTCCTTCAACAATTCTTCAACCCAGTGCCCCTTTCAGGATTTACTCTTTAACCATTTTCCTTTACCAAACTGTGAGTGCCTCTGATACCAGTCAATTTTCTTTTCTGCGTTGACCGACTGAATGTCTGACTATGCTGTAGTGCAAATTAGGTCTTGGTCTTACATCAACCAGATATTTTCATCCTAAGCCTTTTATCTCTAACTGTGAAATGAAAGCCTTTGTTCTCTATTAAGGGGATTCAGACGTTCTAAAGCAGATGGGAGATGATTTGGGGCATATGGATGAAATTACACTATCCATCGACCAACCTTGAAAAGTGAAACTGATTTAAGCCTTTCAGACGGGTGAGTAAAGTAACAGGAGGAGATTGGTGGGAGGTACACTCTTCTATCTTTCCTCCTGTCCTCTCTGACAAGGATCTTGGGGAAAAGGTAGCTAGAGACCGATCCAGCTGTCGAACTGGACATCTGGTCCTAGGAGGATTAGTATTCATGAAATTTTCATGTTGTGTTATACTACTGTAACCAGCCTTATACGTCTTCTACATTTTTCTAGCTTGAACTAATACAGATGCTGACCTCTCCCTACTGTGTGTATCCCCTTCCCCTAAAATAATCTAAGGCACACAATAGGCCATGGATGAAAACACTTTTGGTTGATAGAGATTCTCTTCAGTGGGGTTGGAAATAATACTGGGATGGAATTGATAATATTTGAAAAGACTGTGCTAGTTAAACTTCTAGGATCAATGTTCATACTTATAAAATTTTCTCAAATTTTGGTTTTGGGGTCTTTCTTCTTTTTGAACTAAATATCTGGCCTTGTTATACTCTAGTCACCAAAATCATGTCTTCCCTGGGAGACAAATGGCACATTTGGTACTGGGATGTATATCCTAAAGAACACTCTAAAAGCCTGGATAACAAAGGGGAGCCTAGTGTCCTGGTGTATGCAACTGTCAGTGAGTCCAGCCCAGTGTGGTCAAATGAGATGTCCTTGAGCCAAATGACCAGCTGTCTGCTAGATGCTCCAAGATAACACTTCAGTACCTACAGAGGATTAAAGAGCTTCCCTGAGATGGGGGTTTGGTCCACAAGATCTACGGCCAACACAGATATACTCTAAATCTATTAGCATATGGAAGGCATCAGGGAGTCTCACTGAGAAAGCTGTGTTAAGGAGTGCAATAGACCTGAGCAGTTACCATGTTCGTAAGATATGAAGATGTGCCAAGGATAGTGCCTGGGAATATAGCAAAATGATTACTAGCAAGGACTCTGATGTTGGACTAACAAGTTCAATTCCTCATGTAACTACTCCTTAGCTTGGTGATCTTGGGAAATTATTTAATCTTTCTCAGCTTTAGTTCCTCACTGTAAAATGGAGATAATAATAAAATGGAGATAGTAGTCTTGAACTCAAAGGATTGCTAAGATATCAAATCACATAATCAATGGAAAGCATATAATTTAGTGCCAATTCTCAATAAATGTTAGATAGTCTTATTCTTTTTTGGTATGTTTGTCAGTTTTGTGTTCTCAAGTGACACGAGTATTTCTGTTTATTTACCTCCTATTATATTCCTACATTGATCATAGAGAGTCAGAATTTTGTAGTTAGAATTCTAGAATCATATAATTCTATCTTCTCACTTTTCAAGCGAAGAGAATGAAGACTGAAGATGTAACTTATACTGAGTCACAATGATTTTTAGGGTTTGAGAACCTCTATTACTACTGCTGATGAGGATAATAAATAGTGATGGTTAGGTAAGCTTAAACAATGTTTTATGAGTTTCAAATTGCTTTAACATCCACTCTTATTCACATGGTCTGACCAACATCCTTGCAGGATAGGCAATTTGGGTTTCTTTATCCTCATTTTGCAGATGTGGAAAATAAGCTTTCCTTAGGTGACTTTCTAGGTCATAAAGGTAGTTTTTCAGACAACATTGGAATTCAGATCTCCAAGTTTAGAGGCCTAATCTGAGAAAATTTTTGTGACATCTTAAAACCTCGTTTATCTCAGCTCTCTGAGTTTTCTGGTCCATGTTTGTAGAGTTCATAGGACACTAGAATTGAAAGGGGAATTAAAAATCCTCTGGTTAGCCACCTCACTGAAGCCCACAGAGATGAGATGACTCGCCCAAGGATGCACAGCTCTAATGGTGGCAGAGCTGAGACTAGACCTCTTATATCTGGTAGAGTGCTCTTTCCACTAGATTGTGCTAGAAACTCCCTTTTTAATGTTGTTTATAAAAGAGGAGGGGGATAAAGTATCAGTATAAGGCAGATTTGCTTTGGACCCCAAGCTAGGGTATATGATTACAAGAGATTCTAGAACTACAAGAAATAGAAGGTTCAAGATTTTGTGAGACTCGAAGACCTTTGGGGCAAGAGGCTACTTGTAGGCTTTGGGGGTTAATTATTTGTGAAGGTTTTTCACCTGCAAACCTTTTTTGACCCATGGATTATTATTAGGAAAATCATACTCTGTTCATTTGTTTGGGCTAAGGATGCCTTATGCTTAAGATACCCATAAAGTTAAAGGAGCTCAAATCAAGAATGTGGATGCCTGGGCATTGAGGAGAAAAAGCAGGAAACCTCTACCACAGTTCATTAACACAAGAAAGGAAGCAGATTTACGGCAGACATTCAAGATAAGAATAAAGATGACACATTTGGTTGGAGCACAAGGATCCCATTCCCAGTGCTCTATTCATTAAGAACCTCAAACCTCATGTGGGGCCAGAGGAAATTTAGGAATTTCAACAGTGAGGTATCATTTACACAGAATGGTGGATAATTTACCCACTGACGTTTATTGAACTCAATGAATGTAATGAATGGCCCTCTAGCACATTCATGGTAATTACAAATGCATCCACCAGTGCATAACCATAAAAACCACAAAGGTAGAACTCTCATGCGAGTGCATATTCAAATGTCCCTTTGTCAAACTCTTCAACTTCATCTTCCCATGTAGAGGAAGGCATGCTACTGTATGGGTCTAACAGGATTTTGAAGCATCTGATAATAAGAAGTCCCAAGAAGATACACAAAATCCCGACAAAAGCAAAGCCAGTTTTTTGCTCCAGAGTCAGTGAAAAAGCTGATATTTCGTTGACACTCATCTTAGCTGAAGAGTTGCCACAGTACGCACTACTCATTATTTACTGTCACATCGTTGGGAGTCTTCAGAATTCCTGCTGGAGTCTCCTCTTGCCCTAGGTACAAAATTGGACGCAGTTTAGTTTCATCCATTTATGGTATTGGGCAGTAGTTTTTTTTTTTAAGATCTGGTATTTTTTAGACTTTCTTGACTTAAATCACAAAAGATGCTTTAAAACAACAGCAGATATAGATAAAAATCAAATAAGCCTTGGAGTTGCTACTCTAAAGTAGAAATAACAGAATTGCTTGTGTGCACACATAGAACTGTGCCTACATACCCTAAAAATAAAATCAAGTATTCAGGTGTATATTTAAATAATCATACAAACTCTTGATATGTTGGTAAGCGGTTAAGTCACTGCTTCTTTGTCCTAAATTTTCACTTCATTTTTGCATTTGTGGATAATACCATAAATAAGCATAGAGTGTGAGCTGGCCAAGTTGCTTGTGTTTCAAAGTCTAGCTCCACTGTTATTTTGTCTGATACATATTCTGATCCTTTTAATCAAGTTTAATATCTTCCTTCTTTTTCACTCCCTTAAGTTTTATACTTATGTATTGGTATTTTCTTCTCCAAGATTACTCCATACACCAAAAATCAGTTTCTTAAAGAGAGAAACTATGTTTTAAAATTTACATTAATACAAGCAGTACCCAACATAGCAGCTTCTATATAACAATCACCAGTAGCTATGGGTCATCAGTCATCACTCCACCATCTCCATTAGCTCTCAAAACACCCTAAATAAACATTAAGTACAAGTTAAACACCATGTTTTCTATGCAAATTCAGCTTCAGGACAAATTCCCCAGTCTAATAAGATTTCCATTCCTAAACCTCTAATATATTGAGATTCTAAAATTATAACTAAAGTGTTCAAAGAGTAAATGGGTTTTATTTCCTTTTGATATCTTAATTACCATATAGTGAAAGCAAATGATTACTAACCCACAGCCAAATAACGCTTGTCATACAAAACTGCTGGCATTTTCTTTTGTTGTTGTTGTTTCTGATAATTTTTAAGAATTATGTTTATTAAAGTG
Source organism: Tolypeutes matacus (assembly GCA_026826555.1). Classification (NCBI taxonomy): domain Eukaryota; kingdom Metazoa; phylum Chordata; class Mammalia; order Cingulata; family Chlamyphoridae; genus Tolypeutes; species Tolypeutes matacus. The sequence goes on from JAKSZT010054395.1 coordinate 10,771,156, forward strand.
ACTGATTCTTGAGATTTTTTGGACTTCATTTTCAGAAAATAACAGAGACAGAACAAGGGATAAGAGATAGGCAGTGGAGAAAGACAGTGTGAATAAGAATAGGCCTGTAGCTTTCAAAACTATTCGTCATCTAAAACGCCAACCAATACTGGCCAATACTTGATTTTATATTGGTTTGGATTAAAAAGAGCTCTATCTTCATACCCTAAGTGGCTGAAATATTCAATACATTCTAGAGTATGCTGGTTATTTGGCTTTTTTCTCCAATAAAAGGGAAAATATTGTTTCAAATTCTCTGTTGAATGTCTTTCCACCAAATCATTTTTCTGCCCGAGTAAGTATGGCATAGTAAACATACTTTAAATTTTTCTTAATTTAGAATCACTTAAATGGCTCAGAGTTAGCTTTCTGAGCATTGAGTTCTCATTGTACTATTTGTCTTATAAAAGACATGAGAGACTTGGATGAATATCTAATGAAACTGGTACTTAACCAGATTTTCTTTCTGACTAAAAATCTAATTTTCTTGCTTTTGCCAAATAAAAAGCATGATATCCATACATGATCTGCTTAATTTATTTTTTAGATGGAGAAACTGAAAAGCAGAATGTTTACACGGAGATGCTGAGGCAAGCATTTGTCATGTACTGACTGATTCAGCCAAGTAACTTACTTTTTCATTAGAGCCATGACCTTGTTAGGCCATTATATTTCACTTTTTCAGGGGACATGTGGGTAAGAGGAGGCAATAAACTTGGTTTATTTTTGGACACTGTGGTGTGTCCAACAGATCCCCTTTAATGAAGGACTTGTCTGGAAGCTGGGTCTTCATCTGTCAGCACCTTTCATGGATTGCCTCAACTGCAAGAGAACTGTTTTGCCCAAGGTTACAGCCCTACCCAGGGCAGACCACATCTAGTGACTCATCATCTTGATCCAAAGGGAGACAACTCTGAAGGGCCTTTCTAGTGCCAGCATACTGTCTTTCATTGGGTCCACATCTCAGCTCAACGTCTGCCCATTCCTGCTTAATTCTCTACTCTTCCACAGGTGTTGATCTGAAAGGCATACTTAATAAACATCCTGCACACTAAACTCTGTCTCAGATTCTGATTTCTGGGGAACCCAACCTGTAACAATTAGTATGAGAAAACTGAAAACACCTGGGCAATTTTAATGATCTGTTCATTTTTTAACTAGTTCATTTTGCCATCATGTAGAAACAGCCTAAATTGACTATAGTTATGATATCATCTAAATTTATTTATTTATTTTTAAAATAATTTAAACAGATGTAGCATCATAGCTGGCCATTGGAGCAGTTAATTCTTTTGGCTTTTGGACAGTGATTAATGCACTAGACTCTATTATTCTTAATAAAACCCATGACCCAAACAAATAAACAAAAAGTTATGAGGCATTTTATAGATGTAGCAACAAAATACTTGATTCATTTGTCACTATTAAATAAAAACAAGATGTCTTCCTAGTTAGAGATACAAAACCCTTATATTTTGTATTATAATTTATCTAACATATGCAAGTAATTTTTTGTTCTTAGACTCTCTGAGAATATGTGAATTATGAGTCACTTATTTTTAACAGAAAAATGACTACTTCTCAAGTGGTGACCAAAGTTCCTGGCACATTGTGGATGTTCAATAAATATTTGAATTAAGTTAAACTAAATTTGTTGAAGATATAATTTTGGATAAATAAAGTTCTGGTTTAGAAAATTCTCATATTCAAACATCTAGAAAATACGGAAATGCATTTAGTTAAAATGAACAAGAATATTTTAATTTGATTTCAAGAATCAGCCTTGAAGATAAGTATAAAAACTCAACAGCTCTTTCAGACTTTCAGTGTTTCTGTTCTTTCCTATCAAATTGCTTCATATAATATTCCCAGAAAGAATCACGTATTTTATAATAGTCAAAAGCAGAGAAAGTGGATCTTTCTTAACTATCTTATGAGTTTCCTTTTACCGTGTAAGGAAAAGTATGTAGCCATCATATATTTTGGTTTTATATCCACTTGCAGTGGCTTTTGTTAGCTTAAGGTTTCTGGTATACTCTTACCTTCTTCTCCTGCCCCTGCCTTTTTCAATTACTTAACTGTTCCAGCAAAGGCTTAGAAGTGGGAAGATTTCGTATATGATATTTTCAGATCAAGAATTTGATCAGTAAAGGATTAAACTACTACTTTGTGCAAGATGGATTAATGGTTGACAAAGAAAAGGCAGAACTATTTACTCTACCATCTTTTTAACCATGGTAGAGTGGTCTTTAGAAATGATAGGAACATCAAACATTATAAGAGGACAAGAATGTAAGCGAATAATATTTAGCATGTTAAATGATTTTAAACTCCCAGGCACAGATGATTTACAACTTGCACATAAAAGTTCAAGAATTTTGAGAAATTATTGCCCATTAGAAAGCTTCCAGAAGTATGGAAGCGGACAGAAAAAGCCTCAATTTTCAAAAGAAGTAGGGGAAAATTATGAAAATTATCAATTAGTAACTTGGAGTTAATCTTTGTTTCAAATACACAATTAATTATTTAACAGGTAATTTGTCAACATGTGAAAAGTCACTAAAAATCAACACGAGTGTACTAAGAAGTAATGTCAACTTTACTTCCTTTTTGAAAGTTTACTAATAATACAGAAAATCATGGAAATAGTCTAGACATGGCTTATTAATTTTGGCAAAATTTTGGCAAAGTTTCCCATGATAGCCTCATGGGGAAGAGGGTAAAATAAGCCTGGAATTTTTATGTAGATTCGTAGTTTACTGAACTACCCTAATAAATATCTGGTTCTGTAATCATGGAGACAGGTCTCCAAGGTAGTATCACAAAGCTCTAGGTTTATCTACATTTTCTTCATTGTTTTTCACCAGTGGCTAGGTTGAAGACAATGATGTGACAATTTTTAAATTTGGCACAAAGTTGGACTGAAGATTATATGGTAACTAACAGAATCAGGATTCAAGGCAGTTCTGATAGACTAGAATTCTGGGCTGAAATCAGAACATAAAATTTAATAGAAACATTTCTAAAAGCCTGTATTTACATGGGCATGGGGGGAAGGGATATACCAATCCCAAATGGGTAAGGTCTTACTTGGCAGTTTATGTGAAATAAATCTGCAAGTTGCAATTAATCAATTTTTAGTATGAGCCAAAGATATAAAGTAGTTGCTGAAAAAGCAAATGATGCCTTAGATTGAAAGCGGTATAAATAATAGAATGTAATAGGGCTATTATTATGCATTGATCAGGTCACATATAAAGTAACATATATATTCATTATACTTTCATCCAGAAATATTTATTGAGTAACTACTATGTTCTAGGCACTCTGGGAATTATAAAATTGAACTAGACATGGACAAGTCTGCTGAAAGAGATTCCAGACAGTAAAGGAAAAGAGCCAGGCACAAACAATAATAAAATAATGTAGTCATCTACAAAGGCAATAAAAAAGGGAAGAAGAAACAAACTTGTATTTAACATCTACTGCATACAAATACTGCTTTACAGATTTTCTTTAAGAAACTGAAGTTGAACTGAGTCTTGAGAAATGGAAGGATTTAGATCCTTGTGGAGAGGGAGACAGCATGTCAATAATCATGAAGGCAGGAAAGTGCTGGATTTGTTCATAGGACAGTGAACAATTTGGTCCAAGCAAAGGGGGTATGGAAAAAAAACCTGAAAGGTAGGTTGAAGCCCAATTGTGAAATATCTTGACTCTCAGGTGAAGAATTTGAAATACATTTGTCAAGGGACGGGAAACTTCTTAAAGGTTGAATGGCTTATTGATGAGACTGAAGAAAATATAGATTTGAGGGAGGGATCATCATGGGAAAGAAGTGGTCTCCATGAGAAGTAATGAGGGCTTGGACTAGGGAATAGAAGTGTGGAAAAGAGTGTGGGTTTGAGAGACATTTGTAAAGGCAGGTGGGATAGGATTTGAAAACTGATGGAATTTCTGGGCCATCAAAGATGATTCCACTGCATTAAGCCTGGATTAAGTCTAAAGATAGGGCTTCCATTCCCAAAATAAAGAAAAAAATAAGCCAAGTGTAGATTTAGAGAGTAAATAGAGTTCAGTTCTCGGTTTATTGAATTTGTGGTGCACATGGCTGGCACATAGTAGACACTCAATAGACAAATTTTAATGTATTAATTCTAGGTGAATTTTTCCAGCATAAAATTGCTGGTGGAGAGCAAATTTAAGGGTATTACTGTCAAATAAAATAAAATTTGTGTAGAAGAGTGTCTCCACAATTTGAGAGAATCCAGTATATAAAAACATCTGCAGATCAAAACTTAAGGGAAGTGAAGAATTACTGAGCTTTGCTTAGGAAAGGGAAGACCAAGGAAGACAACAACTGCATTCAAGTGTTATCTAGTAGGAAACCAGATGAATTTGTTTTAGGTTGACCCAGATGGCGACATGTTGTCATTCCATTAAGGTTCTATTTGAAGATACCAGAAAGGATTGAAGATGGCAAAAGCCTAGCAAGGTGTTTCAGGGAATGCCTCCCCTACAAGGAGAAAATGAATCTGCTAGTGGATTTGAATAAGGAGTGATCAGCATTATGACTAAACTGTAATAGGAAGTTCAGATGCACTGAAGGATGCTGAAGTTTTTAGAAGTATCGTTGGTAAACAGCATCAAATTCGGCAGTGCTGAGGAAACTAAGCACAGAAATATAGGGCCTTGGATTTGACATTGAGAATTTTTTCACTATCATTCTAATTTTAGTTGAGTGCTTAGGAGGGACACTAAATTGAAGGGGTTTAGGAGTGGATGGGTAATGAGAAAATGGAGTCGGTAAAGGAAATTTGACAGAAAAGAAGTTTTACTTACTCAAAAGTTAAAGGTGCAGAAGGTGAGAGTTTCAGACAAATTATTTTCAATGATAAGGCAAAGACTATATAGTCAATATTTAAGAGCCAAATAAATCCATTTGGGGATCAATGAACTATAAAATCTCCTTTTTAGCAAAAATGACTAGGTTGGGAAAGAAAAGATGTTTTATTATTATCTTAAAAGGAAGAACTTAGATTTTTAAAATAATCTTAAAATTCTACTTTATACTAAAGATGAAAACAAAATGCAGGTCAAGGAGAACAAATGAAAAGGTAAAATTCAAAGTTTGAAAGAAGTCCGGCCCCAATCACTACAATTAAAATTAGAAGTTAAGCAATGCTTAATAAAACTGTTTAGGAAATAGATGGTCATGGTAATTTAAGCCATATATGTAGCTGTTAAAATACCAGTATTTTTAGGCATAAAATGTTCAAATACTTGTCCAAACTTTCCATTTCACTTGCTCTATGAAATGAACAACTTGTTCCATTTAAACACTCTGTCTAAAGTTTCTTTGAATATACTGCCAAGTGCACTGAACTTTGCCCTTTTCTATTGATTTAGAGCATAATACAATATTAAAATACTGTTAAGAACAAATTGAAGTCCTCAGTTACAACACTGATGTCTTCATAATTAATAAGGTACACAAAATTACTAGGCAACTTTGGATGAAATATACATTTTTACTTTCTTTAATTCCTGGAAGAGATGACAAAACAAAACAAAACAAAAAATCATCAAGTTCTATACAACAGACATTTTAATTCCTACCCCAGGGGAAAAACATAATCTCCTGTTTCCTGGGAAATAGAAAATGAAAGAAATATGGGAGAAATTTAGACCAAGTGGTTTCAAAACCATGAATAAATAAATCTATATGAGATAAAAAGTTGAGGAAAAAGAAGCAGAGAAATGAATTTTCAAAAAAAATAGTGGAATATAAGAATTGAATAAAATGATCAACATTACACAGTTTAAATATCAGAGTCTAAATGCATTATGATTAAAATATATAAATATGTTTTTATATACCACTATAAGCTATAAAATACTGTCTCAAGACATAGTTACTGGAAGAAACGAGTAATTGGGTTGAAAGCATATCGTTTCCTTTATGGCAACTATCATGCACTGGGATTTCTAAGTCTTGATGAGTCATAAGCTTGGGCTAAGGGTATACTTGTAGATGTCAAAAGGTCCAAATCCCTTTTAGTTGTGGTATAGTTAGCAATCAATAAATTTTAGTAAATCAGTCATACAAATCATTTTATGACATTATGAGTTGTAGGGCAAGATTGACAGTATTTTTATACCTGATATATACCCTTCATATACATGAATGTTGTGCATGGGGACTATTTCTTCTGTGAAATAAATGTATTGATTGGAAGACATAAGAATTCATTTTTGAAATACATATAAATATTTAATTTGCATGAACAACAATGTACAATTGCAGAAGCCAATATTGAAAAGTAGGTTTCATTTTTTTTTTTAAAAGAGAACCTCCTGTATTTTATTTTAACCAACAGGTTTTTTTTTCTCTTGTTTATCTAATAATGGTATTACAAACACTGTATCTGAAATGGCAACTATTAGAATATAGTGTTCTGAATGAAAATTATTTTAATATTGCTCATTAGATATAATAATCTCTATTGCTAAGGATATGACATTCATCATTTCATGAAATGAGACATATAAGAAAATGCATGCTTAAAAAATAATGAGCCTGCCCATACATACATATACACGCCCCACACCAAATATCAAGGTTATTAAAACTTATTAAAAGTAAAGAGGGGAAAAAAGGCATTGTTAAGGCCACATTTGCACAGAGCTAGTTAATCATAGCAATGGATAATGTTGGAATCAAAGGAAAACATTGAAGTACAAACCCAGATGTCTTCATCATGATGAAGTGCATACATTTCAGGGCTTCCCAGAGGTTCAAAACCTTATCTGCCAGAATCCACCCCAAACCCTACAGATTTCCACTTAGGAGAATTTCCCTCTTATGAAAATCTGTGGGTGGATACTCAAGGAAACCCTGACTCGGATTTCTTTCAAAACACTGGGAAATTTGGTCTAAAAATTCTCAAAATGTCTCACTAGAGAATCCTAGACCTTCATTATCATTCTTCCTTGTTTGTCTCTGGTTCTCTTTTTACATATTAAATTGAAGAAGCATGGACTTCTCTACAAAACATTAGGGAAGAAGCAGAAGCAAGCTGAACTCACACACGCATGCACACAACAAATCCTTGTTGGCAGCAGCAGCAAAAGAAACATTAAGGCTCTTTCCCCTTTTAGAATTTATACTGACTACACCTGCAGTCCCCCACCTTCTTCTCCGCCCCCTTGCTTCAGAAATACAAGAGAATGAGGACATGCTCCTCATCTGGATCTGCACTGGAACCCTGTTAGCGAATGCGGAAGGAAGGGGGAGAAAGTTACTTCGCAGGCAGCGACGTCTCACCTTCCATGCTTGTTGCCATGGAGATGAAATCCAGCGAGCAGATTTAAGTGTTGGCAGGATTATCTGTTTGCTGATCGGTTCAGTAACAACGTAAAAACGTGTCCTGGTAACCTGCGTGGAGTCACAGGACCGTGGTTAGCGCTTTCTTGGCCTACGTGTGTAAATGTCTGTTGGTGAGAGACAGAGGACGTGGGCGCCCGCGAAGTGCGTGTGCGCGCGCGCGCGTGTATTTTCAGGGAAACGTTCATGGACTTCTTCGGTGTGAAAGTGTGTAAATATTTGTGTGTGTGAGAGTGTATGTGTGTGGGAATGTGAGAGTGTCTGACAGTGTATGAGAGATGGAGAGGAGATGGGAGCTGAACTGAGAAGAGGAAGAGAACTAACCGCAGCAGCAACAGGCTCTATCAATTCCCCAATTCTGTTAAAAAGAAAGAGGGCTAGGGGAAAGATAAGCGCTTGTTTTCGCTCATATTACACCCTGCAGGCAAGCAATAGGGGATCATTACCATCTTGGCTTTCTAAGGCAGTGGGAAATTAATGAATTTATTGCTAAAATCCTTGTTTTCGCTGCATCCCTGGCTATGCCGCGGGTATTTTGCAGCGTACAATGACCGCAGACTCAGCTGAAGATTAGGCGCTAAATTCTTACGTGTTTTTCTCTCAACCGGTAAGAGAAAGATGAGAGTGGAAGGTGTATAGGTTTAACTGCGCACTGACTGCTTCGGTTGGAGTTCTTTTTTGCCTCACTCTCCCATAAACCCAACGGAAACCCCACCCCTTCCTAGAAACAAGCGGCTGGGCGCTGTCCTTGGTGCTGAAACGGTGCTTGATGAGATGCTGCTCCCAAATACACGATAAAAGACACAAAAACCTTAGCTAGGAATGCTCCAGTATAGTCTGTAGCTGCGAGGTACATTTTCTAAACATGTTAAATATTTAGTGTCCAAATCTAGAAGGCGTAGAAAGCAAAGCAAAGCAGAACAAAACAAGAACAACAGCAACAACACCTCTTCCCTCATCCCTACGGAGGGTATTGGTCATTTCTTCAAATTCACGTTATAAGGTTCCAATTTTATACATGTTTTGATACTAAATCCAGAACCTACAAGTTGCAAACACCTGTAGATTCTTTCAAAACTTAATTATTGGGAAGCAGCTGTGGCTCAATCAGTAGGGCTCCCGTTTACCATATGGGAGGCCCGGGGTTCGGTTCCCGGGACCTCCTGGTGAAGGCAAGCCCGCCCGCACGGCGTGGTTAGCTGACCCAGCGAGCACAGGCAGCGAGGGGGGGATAAATGAATGAATAAATAAATAATAAAATCTTAAAAAAAAAAACTTAATTATTCACCTTATAAGCTGTTGAACTGATCAGGGTTTGGGGAAAATGTAGTGCAGAATTGGTCATCAGTCATGTAAAAAGAATGCCGAAAACACAGTAATGTAAATGTAACCAGCCAGGTATGGTTTAGCTCCATAATGATGTAAAGGCAAATTTTCTGTTTATTTAGAGTATTAATTTAGGAAATTTCATAGTCTTATAGAAAATGGGCAAGGTATAAGTGGGAGTTTATACAAGACCACTTTGGGGGGAAAAAGTCACTTTTTCACTTAAAAATATTAAACATCCTAAAATATAGGTGAACCAACTGCCCATTATGGAAGATAGTAGAAGAAATGCCTTCCTACAGCAACAGTTTCATAACCATGGTTTTATTGAATCTTTTAAAAATTCTACCAAGGGCCAAATTCTTTGTTAGAACTCTGTGCTTGAACAGTGCTTCTTGAATATTAATGTACATATGAATCCCCTGGGATCTTGCTAAAATGCAGATTATGATTCAGTAGGTTGGCCCTCAAATTCTGCATTTCTGACAATCACTCAGGTATTTTAATCTGGGGACCAAGTTTGAGAAGCAAGGAGCTAGAGATATGGTTTTCTGGCAAAGCAGCCACTCATAGAATATAGGAAAGGATGTCTCTTCCATGTATTGTTTTGTTTATTTTTTGATACTGTTGCAAGAATGTTCTATTTAAGTCAGTTGAAAGGTTATATATGCAAGCATTTTGTTTGTACAATATTAACAAGCTGTTTAAGAATTTGATTCATTTTATTTTGATTTTTGACATTATCTGGATACATACTACAGTTTACTGCACTCTGTATTTCCATACCATTATTTGTAATTCATTCTCTATCCAAGCCCAGCTCACAAACAGCAGAACTAACTTACATGATTCTACTGCTGATGTATAGGCCCTACTCCAAGAATTTGTTGCCATGGTTGGGAACCATGGCTTGTCATTTTATGACTTTAAACATGGCTTCATGTTAAATGATGAGGAAGTTGATTTTTAAGACTCTGGATGCTACCAATTTAATTTTCACTCAGTTAACAATGTGAGATAGGGCCATTGTTTCATGGATCATTGTGTGAATGTTGATCTGACATTGATATCATACACATATGCTTAGATTTTGAAAGTTTTCTGCATGATTTTCCATTGTTTAATTTTTAAAAAAATCCATGCCTGTATCATTTGATAGTGTTTCCAGTTAATGCTTCCAATTTGATGTCAAAGGAAAACTCTGACTATAAATTAGGTTCCTTCATGTTAATTGGTGCATGACCTTGACCTTTTTCAAGCTATATGACAGGTGGTGATTCTATGAAAAATCTGCAAAGTGGCTCATTCAGGAAAGCATAACGGATTAAAATTTCATTATGCTCCACTTCTTTTGCTGGATGCTGGGATACAAAGATAAATGAGATTTCCTCTCTGCCCTTGAGGAGATACATTGCAAAACAATATGGCAAGTTCTACCAAAGTACTGTAGAAGTTCAGAGATTGACATAATATTTATTTTTTATTTTCCACTACCAAAAAAAGTGAAGAATTGCAAATTAGGTAAATCCCAGAATACCTGTACTTCAGGTCTTTGCCAAAATCTCTTGCCCAACTTTTATAAAAAAAAATATTGAAAAATATGAAACATATTTTCCAAAGCACATGTGGTTAATGTATACTTCTGAATAGACTTTGGTTTGTTTTTCCTCAATTGCCTTGACTCCTGAAATTTTTGTTTTCTCAGGTAATGGTATAATATTTTCTTTTAATTATCTGTGTTATATATATGGTCCCATAAACTTCCTCATAAAATCAGAAATGGAATAAATTAATTAATAAATATATTTCTCTACTTTTGGGCCAAAAAAATTACTATTGAATAGGTATATATGGTTGTTTTATAAAATTATTTTTAAAAGGATACTTTAAATGCAGAAAAATAATCCAGTTAGCTAATTGTATAAAAAATACAATTTATTATGCCTAAATATTAAAATGATAAGTTGGCAGAAGAAATTTTAAATTTATATAATTATAGATCAGCTCAATTTCAAAACACTTTATTTCCCTGTTTCTTCTTCTATGTTCTAAATAGTGTTCCATATATGACTAAGACTTTTTGTTATGTCAAACAGGGGAAGTGTTAATTATCTACCTTCTTAAAAGAAACAAAAACTGTAGGAATTTGGAGTGCCTGATAGTCCCACTCTAATAACACTTTAGAATGATGGTGTCACAAAGGAACTGAAAGTAAAAATTTCCTCTAACAAGTCAACTTAGGATTCTTCTCAGAGGAAAATATTGCTTGTTTTGTGTTCTTGTCATTCTCATTCCAAGTGACTTCTCGCTCTCAAATTTTGTATAGTGGATTGACTTCTTGAATTTATTAGGACAACATGTTACGTTCAATTTTTCTGAGAAATCTACATCTTATCTGGATGAAGCTTGTCTATTCTTTCTGAGCTAAAAGTTTTAGTATAATTGTGACTTTTATTTGAAATGTTGCTATTTACTCAAACATTGGATACCATAAATTTTAAATGCAAAAACTTTTTAAATGTATCAAAGACATATACAAATTACTTTTGGTATAACCGTTTTTATTTATTTACCGGGAGGTCCCGGGGACCGAACCCGGGTCCCTCCATATGGGAGACAGACGCCCAAACAGTTGAGCCACATCCAACCCCCGGTATAATCGTTTTTATAATTCAATTCTTATTTTGCTTTAGACAATAATAGAAAATTAGTTATATTTAAAATTTACCTATTCATTTCAAAATTCATCTTTATCTATTTTGAGTGTCATTTTTACCTGTCCATGCCTTTTTTCTACATATGTGGCTTTGATCTTTTGGGTAGTTAAGAACGATTTTTGAAATTCTGGTAAGAAATATATGTTCTTTCCCTGAAAATGCTTATGTGCATATAATCTTTGCTCACAACTTAGGACATTCATGCAAACTTTGAAATCTATTTCTGTAATCTGAAAGTTATCCAAAGAGCCCACTCTAAAACTTCTGCCTAAATGAGTGATCCATGCATCTCATTCTCAGTTTTCAACTAAGTATTGATTGGCTTAAAGATCTGTTTTCTTTTATTACCTTATGAGTTTTCTTTCCTTGAGTTCTTCCTCTAGGTCATTTTCCCATCTGATCTCTAGAAAGTAGTTACTCCTGAATGTACTGAAATAGGATGAGAGTACAGTAATAGGGCGATTAGATATGATTAGAAAATGACTGCAGATTTTGTCAACAGTGAAGAAATGATCTAAATAAGTGGACTCATAAGTGAATTGAACATGATGGCACTTCAGTGTAGATAAGGAGCTAATGCTGGTCCAGTTGATGAGTCCAATTGAAAATGAGATGTTATGCTTTGCTGGTAAACTTTTCCACAAAGAAAAATACCTAAATGTTTGAGTTCAGAGTGATCTATCTAAATGAAGTTTCATTTAATTGATTTTAATTTTACTGCCTATAAGTGTGGAATTGTTTCATTTAAAGTGTACTTCAAACTCTCTACTATATTTACTATTGAATCTATTGGGTATCATAGGGTAACTTTGGTAGAATCTCCATGAATATATGAACTATAACCACAGTATAATATAGAGTAATTGGCTTAAATTATTTTGCTAGGGCTAAAGAAACAAAAATAGCTTATTCTTCTTCCATGTATATTTCAGTAATAGGAATCAGTTCATATGTAATTGGTGAATAGGGATATCAATAGAATATGTAAGTCAATTGATCCATATAAGATTTTTCCCTGTACATTAGTGTTTTGACTACCTATTAAAGCATCTGAACTCTAGGTCTACTAACAGAACCGAGTTCATTAAACTGTGGATGAAAGTGGTCCCATACACAGTGTCTATTCACTCGTTCTTCCTCTTGACTCAATTTGGCCACATGTTCAGTCTTGAAAATGTACAATGCACGGTTCTTTCTGATTGTTGTGCACTTGCCCTTGTTTTCAAAACTCAACTTTCCTTATATATTTTACATTATTTTTCTTAATTTTTTAAAAAAAGGTTGTGAAATTCTGTGTGTGTGTGTGTATATATATATATATATATATTTACTATGTATTTCTAACTGTGCTAGTATTTTCATTATGGTTGTTATTATTTTTGTAGTGCTCTGGTTGTAAAATTGCATTGCTTTTACATTGCTTTCTCCCTATCACTAATTTTCCTTAAATTCTGCAAGTTATATTTAGTACATGATTTTGTAGAATATGAGTTTTTTCAGGACTATGTACATTGTTAAAAAATAAACAACTGCACACTTGATATTAGATTTCTAAAATTAAACTAGTAAAATAAAACACACATCATTCATGTCTGAAGCAAAGACAAACTGAATGAATGTTTATCTAGGAAGATAAAAACCCAATATGGGCAACTATAGAAGAAAACTGGAAAGGCCTAAGAAGGAGCCTTTTTTCCCAATACTACCTGAAAGTCAGTGTAAAATTAATAGGATTTATTGGCTATTGTTTAAAGGAATAGTTAAAATATGAAGATTTTAAAGATAAAGTATAAGTCTAATGTTTTGAGGACTGATTCATTTTATTGACTTTTATGTAGTATTGTATATTCACAGTACGTCTTGTGTGACTGTCCCCAAGACTTTAGATGATATCCAAATCAATCAATCATTTTTTACATTAGTGTCCAAAAATATTAGGATTCCAGATGCAAAATTCTAGGTTTAAATTAATGGACACTTCTTCAAGCCTCCATTTCCTCAGTGGCGTTGGGACTGTCAGAATACCTGCCCTGGTATTATTGCCATGTAGCCTGACGGATAGCTCAGAAAACTCACACTTGACATTTTGCTAATGGAGTCAAGAGAACAGCGTAAGTTACAAGTGTTTTACTATTTTATCTTATGTAGAGGTATAGTCATTTCTAAATCTAACAGACACAATGAATAAAAGAGTGAATAAAGGAATTAGTGCTCTCCTTTGATTTTGAGACCTCAGAAAGAAAGCTAAGTGGCTCAGAAACCATGCCAAAATATGACCTATTGATACTCAGCATCATCCTTTCCCTTTTAAGCTTCCCCATGTAGGAGGCATTTTCTCAGACTCTTTTTCTAGCAGTACTACAACTTAAGTTCTACCAATGAGAGGCACCAGTGCAATAGTTGGGAGAAGGGAGGGAAGGAGAAACCATTAACCTCCTCAGCAGCTGCAGGGGACCTTGCGGATGTCAACAAAGGGCAGATATGATGTTTTGCCAGCAGTGTCTGAGAGGTAGACCTGAGATACCTTGGTGCCACAGGCCAAGGAGTTCAATGGCAATGGTTTCTGTGATTCCTGTTCTTCCTAATACTTTGAACTATTTCAGTAGCTCTTAGACCTTTGCTGCTCCAGCCTTACTGATGATTGTGTAAACCTCTAAGTCTTTGTCGATTAAATCCTTTCTATTTGAAATACCTAATTTTTTTTTCACTCAGCCAAAAGCTTTATTTCTTTTCCTGACTGCCTGCTGAATATTCTTAGAAATGAAAATCATGGAAATACATCTTAGCAAGTTATGCACACAAGCATACACACACACACATCTATCTACTTTTAAAGTATGTTTAAAAAAGTAGCTTGTTAATTGAAATATAATATATGAAATAAAATCTGTCTAAATAGTCTACCATACAGTAACAAATGATGAAAAACCTTGAAAAACAATTGTTTCTGACAAAGGTCTAACCATGCCATCAGGAATGCTGTGAGCCATGTTGAAAAGGGCTGCAATAGAGTAAAAGGCTATTATTTGGAACTATGTTCAGTTTCACTAAACTGGTATATCAGTAGCTAAATGGCAAATGCCCTTGTTTGGGGCGGTTCTCCCAAAACAAGGAGTTTGGATGCAGACAGACCAGGGTTTGTATAATGACCTTGTGAGGTCATTCATGTTTCAATCTCCTATCTTCCTGCTCTGCCATCCTTACAACTTTTGTATTGTCTCATGGTTTGATGATGGATATTTTACCCTTTAGCCTTCCAGGAAGGAAAGAAGGCTTACAATTTATTAGGAAAGCAAAGATTCTCCCAGAATCCCTAGCATATTTCTCCTAGCAACTCATTAGGTGGAGCTGTGTCTTACGACCACTTCTAGGATTTTAGCCCGTACTTTGGTACTCTAAAAAAATTGTAGTTTTGTCATTAAAGACGAAGGAGAGAATGGATATCAGACACACAACTTGTGGTGTTCTACAGCATAAAGTATAAAAACAAACAAAAAAATGTGATACTTCAGAGAAACATTTTAAAAATAGTGTTTGTATGACCATAGTGTATAAGAAACAATGAAAGCAAATCTGCCATTTCAATGAAAAAATAATGATCATCAGGATTATGTTCAACTGTACATAATAGGAAAATCCCAAATAGCTGTAATTTAATCAAGATAACGTTCATGTTCATTTCTTCCTCTTGAAAAGAAATCTGGGGGTAAGAATTTCAGGGCTGTTATTGTGGTTTCATGATGTCACCAGAGACCCTAATTCTATCTTCCTAGTCCACAATACTTAGCACTCAGCTTCCCAACACAAGATCACTTCTTGTTCCAACATGGCTGCTGCTGCTACAGACATAATTTCTCTATTCCAAGCCAGGAGCAGGAGGAGGGAAGAGGACAAAAGGGCCCTTATCTTGCAAAATCAGTTCCTTCTAAAGAACCTCCTACATAATACTTCTTTTATCTTATTGGCTATACAATAGCTACATGGCCATTCGCAGATGCAAGTGAGGCTAGAAAAAGTGGACTTCAGTGGTAAGTATAGCCACCATAAAGTAAACTTGGTTTCTATTAACATATAAGACGAGGAAGGTGGATTGTTTTAGTTAATGTATCTGTCATCACCATTTATAGAATTATCTTCAAATATGCAGGATTGCTTTTGGATTGAACCTGGTAATATGTTGCTCTGAGAAATCGATTCTTGCTTCCAAATGTGGAGTTTCTACCTAAAGTATTCAGATAATTGCCTTAATTCTAAACTTCACTTGGCTAGTGGAGATCTTTCTACAGAATGAATTTTTGGAATGATAAATATTAGGAAAAAAAAAAGACTCCTAAATTAAGCAGAGCAATAGAAAGTAGACAGAGGAAGAAAGAGAGAAAGCTAAAAAAAAGAGGAAGATTGGAAATAGTAAATAGATGGCACTAGTTGATTGTCAGAACAAGATTATACTTTTCTTTCAAGTGACAATAACGGATATTTATTTTTTTCATCATAGAATGAGCATCTTAGAATAAATAGGGAAAACGTATATGGATTTCAAATATAATCCGTAGTTTTTCTAAAAGTTTTAAATTCCTTTAGAAGTGTCAACTCTCAAAAGTTTGGATACTTAGTGGCTCCAAATACAGCCATTTAAATAAAGTCAAGTATAATATTTTAAAAACCATATTATACTTTTTGTTTTACTTCATAATTATTGGCCTTTGTCTTTTAATTCTTAAAGATAAAGTAAACATATGATCATATCCTTGTTGTCCCTCAACATCCATTCTCTTCTTTTGAACAGAAACCTGGATAGTGTGCCCAGCTGAAAAACTATTTGCTAACTTCCCCTATAGTTGGGTGTGTCATGTAACTAAGTTCTGGTCCACAAATGGAAGTGCTGTGTGAGATAGCTGAATAGGATCCTTCTTTTCTTATTCCTTTAGCCTACAATGCAGCCAAGATCCCTAAGAGTCATCTTGGGCCATGGGGTGACTTTAAGAATGGAAGCCTTGCACTAGGATGATGAAAGATTAAGATAGAAGGAACCTGTGGAAACATTTTATATGCTTTGGGTTGCTTTCTTCTGGGCTTCTTAGAGAGAAGAATAACTTTTATTTTAAGCTCTGTTATTTCCACTCTCTGTTACTAGCAGCTGGACATAATTCCTAAAGGATACACCCATTGAGTTATTAATTGAAAACATTTTAGAATTTTAGGGTTAAATTTCTAGATATGTATAATGGTCTCTCTGTCTCTGTCTCACTCTCTTACACACATAAACCACTCCAGTCTGTAAGAAAGAAAACTAAGAGTTATGTGAAGTTGTGCCAGTAATACATTAACTTGCAATTGTAATTGTAAGGTCTAATGCTTTTGTAGTGGGAACTGTGGGAAGATAAAATATAGAGCATTACAAAAGAGTTGTTGAGCATATACATATGGAGTGAAAAAATACAGTAAAGGAGAGGAAGGGAAGATAATACAGAAATGAAATGCAACAATAGAATGCTAATTTTTTTCTTTAATTTTGCAGATTTAGTTAAGGTAAGTGCAAAATTGATAGTAAGAGAGGAATGAGAGAACAAAGCATAGAACAGTGGAAATAGAATAGTAAGGACAAATCATTTTTTGCTCTTCAGAAGATGCCCAATACTCTCCATCTTTAAGATTCAGTTCTTCTATGATGTCCTCACCCATTCCCTTGTAGGGATTAACCTCTGTCCTTTATGCATCTATCAGGGTTATGACTGGGATACAGTCAGTGAGGTGTTTGTCTCAGGTGCAAAATTTAAAGGGGCATCAACAAACTCAGTAATGAAAATTAAGATTTTAATGCAAGAATTTTAAAAATGAAATTGACACACTAGGGCGTGTGGGCCAGTCTCCTGTTTTTGTAAATAAAGTTTTAAATCTACTTGGCTTTTATCTCTATTACAGCACTCAAATAGTGCTCTCACAAGAGGGCTGTACTCATTTTTGTATCCCCCATGCCACTACTTCCCTGTTTTAAGCATAAAGGCCTCTGTATTAGGGTTCTCCAGGGAAACAGAACTGACAGGATATATATATATATATATATGCACACACACACACATAAATGCATACATATACACATATGTATGTACATAAATATTATGAGATTTATTATAGGAAGTAGCTCACTTTACGTGGGGATTGGCCAGTCTGAATTCCACAGGGCAGGCCACAAGTTGGGATCTCCAATAAGGGTTTCCATGAATTCCCCATGAGAAGCTGACTGGCTGAAGTAGTGACAGAAATTCTTCTGACTGCTGAAATCATCAGTTCTCCCTTTTAGGCCTTCAAATGACTGGCTGAGTCTTCTCTAATTGCAGATGGAAATCATCTTTATTGATTATACATGTAATCAGCCATAGAGGCAATCAACTGACTAATGATTTAAATCCATGAAATACCCTCACAGTAACAATCAGGCCATTTATTGCTTGACTAAACAACTGGACACCATAACCTAACCAAGTTGACCCAGCGACTTAACCATCAAAGCCTCTTAATATTCAATTGACTCTTATGAAGGACTTGGCAATTGTATACTGTACTAGGGACTGTGGGGTTAAGTGGTCATCGTTAAATTCAACTTTAGCAAAAGAATAACAGAGAGTGATGAATATTTTGAAAGTACTTATAATCCAGTACTATGGGAAAATCATCTGGCTTCTCTTTGACTAAAATCCTGGCTGGCTTGGAAAGCTAGGGAATTCTAAACCACTTTACAGTCATATAGCACTTTACCCTACAAAAGTTCTTTCATTTAATCCTCACCTTAATCCAGTAAGG
Source organism: Tolypeutes matacus (assembly GCA_026826555.1). Classification (NCBI taxonomy): domain Eukaryota; kingdom Metazoa; phylum Chordata; class Mammalia; order Cingulata; family Chlamyphoridae; genus Tolypeutes; species Tolypeutes matacus. Next base: position 10,789,426 of record JAKSZT010054395.1, read on the forward strand.
TGCATAATATTTTCCTTAGTTATTGTGGAGGAATTGAGAAATTAAATGACTTGTCCAAGGAATTATGGGTAGAAAGTGTCAGAGTTGGGGCTCTAATCAAGGTTTTCTGTCTCAAAATGTAATGCCCTTTCTGCTACTCCAAATGCTGTCTCAGGATTGACTAAGGAGAAACCATTTAGGCAGCAACTACAATAGCATTTGTAGTAACTACAAAACAGAATGTAGGTAGCCCTCTAATACACTTCATGATTAAAATCTGATTTTTACTTGTCTCATGAAGTAGCCTGATTTCAGGAATAGGATGGGATGTTTTATGGTATTTTGTGGTAGAGAGCAGGAAACTAACATATTGAAATGCCAAGAACATGGGAAATTGAAGAAATTGTTTATTTTTTATTTGAGTGTTAGTTTCTAATTACAACTTTACCACTAATGAGTGTGTGATATTCTGCAAGGCACATAAATCATTCGTTTTCTTCTTTAAGAAACATTTGGGAAGTTCTTTGAACTCTTCAGCTGAAAAAATTATTTCAATGTAAAATATTATAGTACTCAAGAGTTAGAAGTTTATTAAGGTTAATGGACTTCTTTTTCCTATTTTTTTGGGAAAAAATCTATGGCTACGTTAAAATTCCATACCATAATTAAATTTGAGAGACTATAACTTTCAAATATAATTTCCATCAGCATATAACAAACACATAATAAAAACCCAAAATATCCATTATTAGCCAATCTAGTAGAAGATTTCTTATGAAAATTATAGACGCCACCCATTAATTGCTGCCTAGAGAATTAAAAATTCTTCCTTTTTATAGGCTGATAGCTGAGTTCCAAGGAAAGCCTCACTCTTGTGAACAACTTGATCTCAAAGAAATTCTAAGTCATTTACTCTGGTGAATTGCAACCACTCGTTAATAACTATTGAATATCCACAGGGTGCTTAAGCATCTGAATCAGAAGTGATTTATTTGCATCATTCGAAGGATTTTTAAGGGAAGTCTGAAGAGGTGCAGACGTCTTAAAGATGCAAAGCGGAATGTGCCGCTCTTAAACTGCCCCAGCCTAGAAGAAGTTGAGTTGTCTGTTTTTCAGCGCTTTAGAGGTTTCTAACCCCCAGAGCAGACTTTTGAAACCGAAGACCCCATTGGGTGCCAAGCGACAGGAGGGCAGGTGGTGAAAACATGACCCCAATACGGGCCTCAGAACAGGTCAAGCCCTCCCTGGGCTGGAGCAAGACCGTCTGCTGCAACAGCGACCCTAACCCGCCAACCCTCATCCCTCCCTTCCCCCACCCACTCCCACCCCCAACACCCGGCTCGCACCATATCCCGGTCGCCCAGCCCCGACCGGTTCTCGCGAGATCCGGGCAGCTGAGCGCTCGGGGCCTTTTCAAATCGGGATCCGTTACCGCTTCCCCGGCCGCCGCCATTGTCGCGCTCGGAGCCCCTCAGCTTAGGCGGCGGAGGCAGCGGTTGCGGGATGGCGGACGCCGACAAGCCCGTGGTTCCTGGGGCCGCTGGCGAAGACAGCCCGCATCAGCAGCCCGCGGAGCCTCCTGGCGAGCTGCGGCGAGGACCGCACCCGCCGGAGTCGGAGAAGCAACAACAGCACAGTAGCAGCTCCAATGGCGTTAAAATGTATTGTGTTTAACTCTGGGGACCCGGGCAAGTGTGGGGCGGGAGTCGGTCTGGAGGGCCGGGCTGGGTCTCGGTGGGACACTACGCGGTCTTCAGGCCCCGGCCCGCCCTCGGGCCGTCGGCGGCGGGAGGAGCAGGTGCAGCCGGGCGGCTCCCAGGCCTTGGTGGCTCCGGGCCCGGCAGCCTGCGGGCCGGGGCTGCGGGTCTGGGGGCCTGCGCAGCTACCTGATTTCTAACCCCATTTCCCTGAATTCGTCAGTAGCACCTTTGAGCAAAGCTCGGCGGCCGCCACGGTTCGTAGGAAAATGGTCCCCATTTTAAAGGACAGTAGTAGATACATCACTAGGGAGTATCTAGGGATGACATCATCGGACATTGCCTCTTACCCACTGAGAACGTATTTAAAAGGAATATACCCTTCCCCCCACCCCCATCTTCCCGGCCTCATTCTAAGCTTTATGAGCTCAGTGTTTTGTGGTGTTTTCTAAAGTGTATATTCATTTCTGTAATTTAATTACACTGAAAGAAGTTTAATAATATGCCGTTAGAAGGGATCTGTTTTGTTATCCTTGAATTGGCTAGAGGTATTTTTAAAAGGGAAATACGTGTTGTGCATTTTTTCTTTTTTCTCCCTAATGTTTGTCAGCTGTTTTAAAAACTCATTATGTGATGATAGGTTCTTAATTTTGGTATAATGATAAAATAAGAAAACCACTACTTTAAAGGTTGCAACTGCCATCATTGGCTATAAAGAATTTAGTTGACTCGAATCCATAATTTCTAGTTATAAGCATATATTATGAAAATTCCTTCCCTTTGTTCTTGTCATATGGGGGACATGAAGTCAAGCATTTATTTTCATATGCCCAGCCCTTTTAACCTGAAGTTGAAAGTACATTAATAATTTAGTGAAAGCATCCTTTTTCTTCTCTTTATGCCTCAAAATAGAAAGCAGTAAACAAAATGTCATTTTGACTTTTCTCTCATAAAAATGTTTGAAACTGTATCATAAGCCCTGGACCAGTTTTTGTAAGGTAGTTGATTGCAAATGAGATGGGGTAGCTCTTCCCACCTGGGTTATGACACTCTTGTTCTCAAGTGGGTTGGAACAGGATAGGCAGCATCTTCTAGGTAGAATATTGGTGTAAGTATAAAAGATTGGATATCAGTGGATTTGTTTCCTAGATGGAAACACCTAAGTAACTGAGGAACCAGAAAGTGAATGAAGCACTTTCTACCTGTCAAAATGTGGGGGCTTTAAGGGATTTGGCATCATAAGTAGCAATAAAAAATAGTGGGATGATAAACTTAAAATATGTGCCTTTAGTTTATAACTAAATGTGGGCATGCCACCCCTTTTCTCCTGATAACATTAACAAAAGGGATAGCCTTGAATTACAGACAGAAGCTGCACTAAATTTGGGTATGGTTAGTCTAATAGTGTCAGTACTGATGAAGCTAGTTCTCTAAACCTCTATCAGATCTAAAGTTCTTCTAATCCCTTTTAAAGTTCCACTGTGGTTTAGCCAGACAATAAAGGAGAGGTGGGAAAAGAATCTTTTCCACATCAAATTGAGGAAAATATAAGGTGAAGAAATTAAGAAATGCTATGAATAAATACAAATGCACGTTCTTTCCATTGCTTATAATTCATCTCTCTCCTTTTCTCAAAAGTTGTCTAAAAAGGCCAATTTATTATCAGGGGTTTCTTGTATTGTCTATTCCATAGGAGCATATGTTAGTCCATAATGGGTCACTCAAATTGAATAACTAGGGACATTACATATATCATCCTAAACAATCTTTTTTGACCCTGTCATCTAGTAGGAGTAGTTAACAACCCACTCATAAATCTTGAGTTGATAGTCATATTTTTTAAAGATAAGAATTTATAGTTGATGATAAAAATGACCGATTATTGTCTTAAAATATATATAACTTAGAAATGAATGAAATGCTGCTTGTCATTAAGAGTGAAATGACTTTGAGGTTATTCCCTATTGAGGACAGAGATCATTGTCTTGTCTTTGTGTACCCACAGCCTAACATTTAAAAAGCCCAGTGAATATTTTTTGAAGAAATATTGGTTAACTTTTATGATCATGAAATGCAGATGCAAAGGATTTAGTTGGCACATTCACATCATTAGGTGAAAAAGATCTTTTTTCTTAAGTCTAGTCTTCTCCTTTACACCAAAACAGTATAACAGTTCCCCTTTTCTTAAAAATAAATAGGAGGAAAGAATTGTTTCTATTCATGTGTGATTAAGTAACGTCTTGGAGTATATGAAGATTTAGAGTTATATTAGGGTATTTGTATAAAACATTAAGCATTAGAGCAAGGTTCAGTAGTATAGTAATCTTTATCACATTAGGGAAAAGGAGTGGAATTTAGCTTAATTTTGGAAATGGGCTAATGTTTTATACTATCATAGCACCGTACTTTTAAAATCACATCTTAAAACTATGCTTCTTCATTTGATGTCGGATTTTGATTTTTTTTTTTTTCCAGAAATTTAGTTTATAATTTGGGTAGGCATAATTCAGTCTTAAAAGTAGATAACATTTTTGTGACTATTCTAGAGTCTTTATGTACATTAAGAGAGAAATTGTGTAAATGAATGCTTTGGGAATTATTTAATGGAATTCTGAGTATAGTCCCAATAATTTGGAATTATGTAGTATCATTCCCCCCCCCATTGTTTTTGCACTCACTGTCTTGCTCTCTCTGTCCATTCGCTGTGTGTTCTCTGTGTCTGTTTGCCTTCTCTTCTGGTCTTCTCTTTAGGAGGCACCGGGAACCGATCCTGGAACCTATGATGTGAGAGAGAGGCATTCATTTGCTTGAGTCCACCTCAGCTCCCTAGTTTGTTGTGTCTCTCATTGTCTCTCCTCTTTGTGTCTTTTGGTTGCACCACCTCTCCTGTGTGGGCTGCTTGCTGTAATCAGGAGGCCCCGGGAAATGAACCTGGGACCTCCCATGTGGTAGACAGGAACCCAATCGCTTGAGCCACATTTGTTTTCCCATATATATTTTTAACTTATTTTCTGTGCTTTACTTGTGACATGGAAAGAGTTCAGAAATTGAGTCATTATAGATTAGGTTCTTAACAATCAGACCATACCTCTAGCCTCAAAACTGATCTGCCTTCCATAGATAATTTGTTCATTGTGGATGAGCAGTATAGAAGTATTTTAAAATTATCTTTAATTGGGGAAGACCTTAAGAAATCCTTCACTCTCATTCTTTGAGTAAATATTTTAAAAATTATAACCTACGTAATATGTTAATTGATTTTTAATGTAACAGATTGTCATAAGCAAATGCTTATAACATCCATGTCACCCAGGTCAAGAATAGAAGAACATTATTGCCAGTTAGATGAATAGAAGAACGTTATTCAAGAGTAGAAAAACATTATTGCCAGAACTTTGTGTGATTTTCACTATTGGTTTCTTCCAGGAAGAAAATAGGCAAAGAAAGAGATGTTTAGTTATAGACTATATAGATAGATATCTGCCACCTGAATAAAGATTTAGTTATTTTATAAACATTCATTGAATTCAGGCATCTATGTAAATAGATTTTCAAGAGGTTGGGGTGTGGTTTAAATAGAAGAGTTTATGCTTGTGTCCGTTGTGCTTAGAACCCAGAGAAAAGATAATCTGTGCCATTTGGGTCCTTGCTGCCATTTTAGAGGTGTAACTCACTTCAGACAGGGAGTTATTGGTAGCCCTAATGTCTCTTCCTTGATTTTAGCAGGTTTTTTTTGGCAGACAACAGCACCATCTGCACTCAGATGAGTATGGGGTCTTAATTGATTGTTCATTCAAAAATTAATATTTATGAAGCACCTGTTAAGTATAGTCACCATTTTAGATTCTGCTGATACAAAAACAGATAGTTTTTGTTCTCATAGAATTTACAGTTTATATTTATGGCTCTTTTGCTACCTGCTTAGAAGAATAGGGTCTAAAAAGTTCAGTATGTTATTAAAAAGTGATAACATAAGTATGAGGTACCTGTGGAACACTGAAATGTGTAGAATTCCACAATGCTTCACTTGGAAGATAATTTAGAACCTGGGTTTCTAAGCCTGGTTAGTTGCCAGAATAATAAGCTTTAAAAATTTTAGATTTCTGGGTATCATTCCCTGAGAATTTTATTAGTATATGCTTTTGAAATATTTCTTTAAAATAGAAGTTTTTAAAAATTAAATAGTTTTAAATTCACTAGAGTAATTAGTGATATAAAAGAAACCTATTGTTACTTCTGTTAAACAGAGACTCCTTTTGAAAAGTAAATTGCATTATTCTTGTATAAATCCAGATTTTTATCTATAAGATTTGCTTTAAATGCATGCCTTTAGCTTATGGATGGCTGGTGGATAGCATCATATAGTTACATTGAAATTACAATTTGGTAAATTTTTTTTTTCCAGCTAAGGCAACATTTAAAAGTAGGTTTATAGAGTTTTAATTCATATCTTATTTAAGCATTGCTCATTCCCCATATAGATTACCTACTAATAAAAATAACATGATTCTAGGAGACCCCATCCTAATTTATAGCTTGAAACACAGAAAACAATCAGCATGTTGATCAAAATTGAAAATAGAAAGAATTTGAGTTTTATTTGCGTATATATAGCTATATCTGTATATTTTAATCATTATTTAAGCAAGGGAGGAAGAAAGAGTTCTGGGAAGAAGGTGTGAGTCAAGATGAATGAATTTTTTCAGGGCATCATTATGTATATTAGTGTTTTTAGAGCTTTGAATGAGGCCCAGAAAATTAATTCTCCATGAAAGGTAACAGTTTCACATATTACTAAGAGTAAAATCACCTATTCCCCCTCCCCCAAGGTCTAATAACATTTAAGTAGAAAGATTGTTTGCTGCAACTATGTGCAACATGGAAAAAATGATGATTGTTATTTGAGTTTGGTAATGTGCCCAAACTCTTGTTTTAAAATGGGTAATTCCAAAGCCAGCACATTGACTTTCCTCCTGCTTTGCTGATGTCTAACTTAGTGGAGGGATTTATGAAGTAAAATGATAAATATGCCATTCTTAGAAGCACACTGAATTTTTTTTTTTGTAATTTGTAGGGAGAATGATGAATCAGTGAAAGAAGAGAAATCTGACTTAAAGGAAAAATCTGCAGGAAATAAGAAAGCAAATAGATTTCATCCTTATTCAAAGGACAAGCATTCAGGCACTGGAGAAAAGAAGGGTCCAAACCGTAACAGAGTTTTCATTAGCAACATCCCATATGACATGAAATGGCAAGCTATTAAAGATCTAATGAGAGAAAAAGGTAACTATCTCTGAAATAACCCACTGTTGGATAGTCTTCATATAAGAGGAAGGGGAGGGAACTAGCAAACTTTTAAAAATTCCTCTGAGCCACACAGACTCAAAAAATTATTATATTTTGTTTATTTCTTGACACCTGAATTAATCTTTTCCACTTCTTTCACTTGACACAATTTCACTACAAGGTAGTATGGATAAATGAAGTATTTTTCTTTTTGCCATTTTAGAGGGATAGTAGTGAGCCAGCATATGCATGCCACCAAGAATTTTGTTAAAGGGATTGCTTTGTCTAGTTGAAGTTTTTATAGATTTTTAAAGGACTATTGCATTAGTTAAGCAATACATTTAGCTTGTTAACGTATGAATAATAAGGCCTGCTTTTTTTTTTTTTTTTTTTTTCCCCAAAAGCTGATTTGTTATTCCTTGGTGGAATCTGGAATCTGGCTGTGGAATTCATTTTGTTTGCATTGTCATGACTGCCATGATGCTGTCTTTGCAGTTCTATATTAAAATTGCTTCACTGCTGTTGCAGTTTTGTTTTCAGAAGAATCTGAAAACCTTCATCTTATATATATATATATATGGTTGGTTGGTTTTGGGGAAAATAATTTTAATACTTGATCTTGTAAAAGTTAGTTTTGTTATCTCTTGAAAAATTGAGTTTCAACAGTCCTGCAAACTCTGTACTTGGCTTTGAGGCTGTTCTCTTCCAATCAATAAAAAAAAATTGTATTGGTGTATCTGTTGTAAGGTGACAACTATTTGATTGGTTTTATTCATTGACTTTATTTAGAAAGTGTGTGGCTTGCTGTGAAGCATGACTTGTAAATTTAGTTTACTGATGGCAAACATGATTGAAGACATTCAGGTAGAAAGTCACCTTAAAACAGCTGTTGTGTGTAGGCTGACCAAAGTTATTTGAAAAGTGCTAATGTTGATGTTTTTAATATGATAGGCTAAGGGACCATTTGTATGTATATGTGCATTTGTTCACCAACTATATCATGCTGGCCAAAATATGATCTGTAGCATGAATTTGGTTAATATGGTTGTTAGCTTTTTTAGAGAATGTGGATGATGTACATTTCTGAAAATTAGTTAAATTTACATAGCCATTGACAGGAGGTATGTTGGTCTGGTTTTGATTGTTGGTGAATAATAGGTGCTTTTCTGTAGAGTTGTGCACAGGTGTGCAGTAAAGCAAGATACTGGTGTTTAAATGTATTGTTTCTTGGTATCTTCCTTTTGTATGTCTTATGTAGTTGGTGAGGTTACATACGTGGAGCTCTTTAAGGATGCGGAAGGAAAATCAAGGGTAAGTGCTGTGGGCAATAATCTGCTAGAGGTTTAAAAGTTCCTCAGCAGTTTACCTTTTGTATACTTTTGTACCAGTTTTTGGAAACTTAAGTTTCATTTTGTTTTACTTTATAATGTAAGATTTGAGGCTTTATACTAGCAAGTCTGACACTTACTCAAACCAAACTAGCTGCCTGGAAGGGCTGGGTTTTGTAAATGCTTATAAAGAACATTCACTTTTCTAATGCTCTAAGGTAATGCTCCTTAGCCAATAGATTTTAACATGAGATTTTTTATTTTTTGTTGTGCTTTGATGTCTTCAGGATATTTTAAAAGTCACTGAATTGATAATATCCCCTAGAGGAAGTTCTATGAGAGGCCTATAGCTTAAAGGTGTTCATTCACAGAATGTATACTTTTACTGAAGAGCTTAATTGGTAGCCTGCAGGACTACATAAGAGGCAGTGCTCTGATAAATTGGTATGAATGACATCAATAATTAAATTGATGTAGAAGGAATTGGTTGATAATAGATTTTGATTTTTAGCAACAGGAATGCAATATACTGATGAAAACAATAGAAAGCTTTTAAAAATGTTTAATAGCAAAGACCAGTGGGTGTATGAGAAATAAAAACTTTGTCAATACATTCAAATGGCATTTCAAACAATAATAATCACAAGGAATCATTTAAAAATGATACTACAAATTTATTTCTTTAGCAAGGTGATTTTTTTCAAACATACAACTGGATGCTGTTTTATTATGTGCAGCCAGTTCTCTAATAGAGAACTTTGTTAAAAATGAAATTAACAGTTATTTCCTATTTGGATTTTAAGAGAATTGAATGTACATTAAAAATTTTCTGTGCATATTTTGAAAATAATTGTAGAGATAAGTATTTTGGAGCCTTCAATTATTTCTTTGAATTACTTTCAATTGAGTTTGTGCAATAACATTACTTTGGTTTTGACTGAAAGAAAAGTCATCTTAAAGTAAAAACGTGCTCCAATTTGTTAATTGCTAGGTTCTACTATCTTAAATATTAAAATAGATTGACTTTTTAAATTTGCAGAAAATTTGTGGTCACTTGCCTGTTATGTTCTGAAGGCATAAAAGAATAAATAATATTATTGATTGCTTTCAATGACTTAAATGTTAGACTCTGCCATTAACTTCATCTACTGATCTAAAACTTTTTTCTTTTGCATATTTTGACAAATCTACTTGGATATAGGGTTGTGGGTAAGAATTTTTTTTTAAGTATCTTAAGTCAAATTTAAACTTCTGATTGGGAAAAAAAAATCAATACTTAACTTTTCCTATACATTTTTGTCTCTATTTTAAGTGTGGTTGAATTCAAAGATGAAGAATTTGTGAAGAAAGCTCTAGAAACTATGAACAAATATGACCTTAGTGGAAGACCCCTGAATATTAAAGAGGTAAGATTTATTATATTTGGAATAATTTAAAACATTTGAATACCAGGCAGGACAGTTTTCTTTGGACTTTCATTTTGGTAATGTGTTTGTCTGACTATAGCACTTTTATAGCATACATACTTATATTGATGATGATTTTGCTTATACATGATTTCCTACTTGCCCTTAGGCAGTTTCTTATATATTTGACTTACTCTACATTGTTATAAGCAGAGGTGCATAATTTTAAAAATCTCAGGACCCAGAAATTTAATGATGGTAGACTCTAGGTGCTGAGTTTATTTGGTATAGACGTTTTCAGATTTTTGGTTGTGTTGTTTATGTTGAGAAATACAGTAGGTATTCTTGTAGATAATTAAATGTTGCTTAATACTGCAAATAAATACTTTATGAATTTGAATAAAATTGATACTTTATGAAATTAACCTGGAAACCATGCCAGAATAAAATTTAAGAAAAGTTATAAGGGAGCGGATGTAGCTCAAGTGGTTGAGTGCTTGCTTCCCCATGTACAGGGTCCTGGATTCAATCCCCAGTACCTCCTAAAAACAAACAAATAGAAAAACCAACTCTCATTGGGGAGCAGATATAGCTCAGTGGTTGAGTGACTCTTCCCATGTACGAGGTCCTGGGTTCAATTCCCCATACCTCCTAAAAAAAAAAGTTACAAATCTCTTAGCAAAGTTTATAACTAGACTTTGGAAACTCCGAAAATGAAAATGTTCCCTGTGTGTGGAATTGTAGCAGTATAGTTATGTTGACAAAAGATACAGAAAAAGATCGGAAGATACATAAAAAAATCTATTTACAATTAGGTGCAAATGACCTAGGAAATGACTAGATTAGATAGTAATCATTTTCATGGACTCCTTTATTTCATATTGTTAAGTCTCTGTGAATAATTTGAACACAGCCCAGTTCTGCAGAGCCTTGCTAAAGTCTGTGTTAAAAGGAATACAGAATGCAACTTTTGCCATTCTGAAGAGTCCCCACCAACACCATTTCAGATCTCTGATCCATTTTGAGTTGATTTTTGTGAGAGTTAAAAGGTCTGTGTCTAGATTCCATTTCTTACCATTTGGATGTCCAGATATTCCAGCACTATTTGTTGAAAACACTGTTCTAACAGGGTTTTTATGAGGATTAAATGAGAGACATGGTAAAGAACTCTGGCTCTGACATCAGAGAACCTGTGTGACCCAGTACAAGTTACTTAAACTCTCTGTTCTTTGTTTCCTTATCAGTACAACGGGGATAAAAATGTAAACTACTTAATGTTAGCTATTTATTATAATTATAATATAAATCACTTAACACAATGATAAAAATATTGTAACTATATAATAAATGTTAGCTGTAATAATAATGATTGCTGTTATTATTCCTGTACAAGGTAAGAATGTTACTGGTAGTTGTTTTCTTGTTCCTGAATGTGAAGTGGCAATAGCTTAAAATTAAAGGTCATGCTACCAACAAATACAAGTATCTCAGATCCCTTTATTAGAGTTAACTACCCATTTCCTTTAACTCTTTATTTCCTATTTCAGCCTGGGGTTTATTTTTTTGAAAAATTTTGGCAAGGAAATGGAGAATTAACAGGGAAGGAATAGACTGCTGTGGTTTATGCCAGCTTCTTTATTTGGTGGCTTTTATGCATAGGCAGAACCAGTGTTTCAAAAATGGGTTGATATCCTAAATGATTTCCCGTAACGATGGTGTTTTTGTAGACTAACCACCACTGTGGGAAATTATTATTTTGATTATTGCAATTTTCTGTTTTATGATGTCTCCTATTCCTGTTCAGTGGACAAGTATTATAGAGTCTCAGCATCTTTTTTCTTTTTCTTTTCCTTTTTTTTAATTGGAAAAAAAGTTTATTGGATATTAAAGACCAAGGCCACGTTGCTTGTGTTCTCTTAAGTTTTAGCATGTTGTGATCCTTAGTAATATTTCATAGGCCTGAGAATAGTTATATGATCCAAGTTGATATAGTATGCCTCTATTTTTTACTTTTTTAAAGGGAAAAAATTTTTTCCCTTAAAAGTAAAAAAATAGCTGAACGATGAGCCATTCTTTATTCGGTAAACTTTTCAGGATTAACATCAATAAAGGCAGTCCCTTTCCTAGGAATATCTGACTTAATAATGTGTGGCAGAAGTCTTAGGAAAGGTATATTTCCGATGTTTTTAAGAGATCTTAGAATTACATTTTTTTTGTTCTTGTTAAATTGAATGGGGGTTTGCAGCAGTTGTAAAATTATTATAGGCTCTTTAATAGCCATAATAATAGGTCACTGCCTAACATTTTATAGTATTCTTCAAAACATTTATTTTCTTCAATATTTTCTTTTATTTCTTCTTGGTGAGGAAATACCTTGGAAGCCAGAATATCTTTATTCTTTCATTTACTTTTTCTTTTCTGTTTTCTTCTCCTAGCTGTCTTAGAGAATGTATTAAAGTCATCCAACTTTGTTTTTATTTGTGTTCTCAGACTGAGGCCAGCAGAGTAGAGTTGATAGTTACATTTAGCATTATCATTTGATATTGCAGGTGATAGATAGTTTGTGTGTTTGCGTGGTTTTTTGTTTGTTTGTTTTTTGCATTCTACCTAATGGGATGAGTTAGAAGTACATTTAAACTTGCTTTTTTGCTTTTGCTTAAAGGGTAGGATATTTCGCTTATAAAATTAAGGTACTTTAAAAAAAACAAAGTTTAGTATCATTCTTCACTTGGACACTTAGCCTTCCTTTATCTTTTCTTCCCATCTTAGATCATCATCATTTTTGAGGAAGGAAAGAGGTTAGAAGGTAGATAGTTGTATTTCAGTCATGAATGAAATTTATGGATTAGAATTAGAATTGATTCCCATTTCCCCCAATATTCCTGAGTCTTATAATAGTCTGTTCCACTGTTGAAAAGTTTTGAATTATTCTGAGTTAGGCATTTCATTGTGGGTATCCAGTGGTAAGAATTCACCATTACTGCATTTTGGAAAGGAAAGAGTCACAGTAAGTACTCTGCTTCTCTTTGAGTTTTGTGTATTTATGTTGTGCCATATACTTGTATACTAGTTTGAGGTCAAAATTAAACTAGTTTCAAGTTCTTAAGTGACTTTAGTGATTAGAAAGAGGTAGTTAATGGACATCTCTGAAGACCAAAATCTTTTGTTTATCCACAGGTTTTTATGGGACTCAATAGTCTGGATGAGAAAATACAAACTCATTTTTCAAGAGGTTCAATCATTTGAGTCAGATGGGCATAGCTACTGTAGAATTAGCAGTTGTTTTAATTATATAGATATACTGATGTATCTAGTGGCATTTAACATTCCATATGTATTGTAGGATCCTGATGGAGAAAATGCTCGTAGGGCACTGCAACGAACAGGAGGATCATTTCCAGGAGGACATGTCCCTGATATGGGATCGGGGTTGATGAATTTACCACCTTCCATTCTCAATAATCCAAACATTCCTCCTGAAGTTATCAGTAATTTGCAGGCTGGTAGACTTGGTTCCACTATTTTTGTTGCTAATGTAAGTTTAAGCTTTAGTCTAAAATTTTGTCATTCAGATATGTAATTATAATCAGTAGTTTATTTCATTAGATGAATGGGTTATAGGTTTCTGGAACATTTTGCTTGTTTTTAACTGAAGTAAGTGAAATAGTAATTATTGTAAACACAAACCCAATTTAAATGTATGTATTTCAAGTTAGAGTATAAATTTAAGATTTTTAAAAGTGAGAACTGTGAAATTGATAAACATTTAAGCAGTTCTTGAGATTTACTTTTGTTGTGTGGTTTTGCTCATATTGGTTAATAAACTTCCTGTGGTTTTGATATTTGATGTTTCTGAATATGCATGTTGTAGTTAGGCTTGCCATTTGTTTTGAGTTTTTGAAAGTTAGTGAAATCAATGGTATTCTCCAAAATCTGAATTTCTCTCAGTAAAAGTAGATGTGTAAGTTTCAAATGTACAAATCAGGATTGAGCAGTTGAGAGAATACTTTGGGAATTAAAAAAAAAATTAAGGATAAGGGGATGACATAAATGTAGTTTAACTCATTTTAAACATGTTTTTTATTTGAGCATTATTGATATAACTATATAACAAGAATTATAATTCTCTATAGGTTTGAGAATTCAGAAAAGATTCTTTTGTATCATTTATAAATGTGGGAGGGATTTATCAGGTATGAAATTTTACGTAATTTTATGTTAAGCTTGACTTCAAAGTTGGTTGGAAGAAACTGAAGGAAGTATTCAGCATAGCTGGAACTGTAAAGCGGGCAGATATTAAAGAAGACAAAGATGGCAAGAGCAGAGGAATGGGCACAGTCACTTTTGAACAAGCAATTGAAGCAGTTCAAGCAATTTGTATCCTGATTTACATTTTAGCATTATTTAATGAGTTTAAAGAAGTTTGATATCATTTTGTGGGGGTCATGGAATTTAAGGTTGCCTGGCTTAGGAATTTATGTTAGATCAGTCTCTAGCACATAAAACCATCACCATGTCCAAGTACTAAAGTCATTCTTAAAACTTGAATTAGCTGTATTGCACAAGTCTGGTAAGAACTTATTTCTACTGTCCTTGTCTGCCATAACTAATTGTATGTATACATGCTTTTGACAGTTATGTGATCTATATATTAATGCAGTTGCTATAAATGAAGCATTGTCAATTTTCTTTTTTCAATGGTTGAATTAAAATATTTTATATATAAAATAAAATTATAAAGGAAGAAATGAAGATTTTTTTGAGTAGACAATATTAAATGTAATATATTAAAGATGTTAATTAAAACTGATGGTCTGACTCTTTTTAAGATTACTTAAAAATTAATGTGTATCAAGTATAATTTTATGGTCATCTTAACTGGCTTTCCTTGACTTAACTAACAGCTATGTTTAATGGGCAGTTTTTATTTGATAGACCTATGCATGTCAAAATGGTGAGTTTCTTATATATCACTTCAACCCTCCAACCTGTTCAAATCTTTTATTTGCTTCTCTACGTTACAGTTCTTTTTAGTTATATATTAATCATATAATAAACTTTTTTGCAATTAGGATGACAAGTCTGTCCCTCATGAAGACTACCGTTCACATGATAGTAAGACACCACAATTACCACGTAAGTAAAAGGTATTATTAGAAATAATAAAAGAGATGCTTCTTTTTTGCCTTTATTATATCCTAAGTAAAACTCTGTGCTAACATCCCAAGTTGACCACAGTTTAGGATTAGTTTCAAGTGATGGAGATAGTTTGGTGTGATCGATTAGGAAGAATGAGAAGAAGTGTTACGTGCCATTTTTTTCTTTCAGGTATTTTTGTGTGTGTGTGATTATAAAAGCAACACATATAAAAAAATGTGGCAAGTTATATAAAAGGGGGGGGAATCTCCTGTAATTTTACCACACCCATATTTTAACATTTTTGTGTATTTTCTTCCAGTCTTTCCTTCCATGTATATTTTTTTAAGTAGTTGAAAACTACCATATAAATGATTCTGTATTTTTTTTAACATTAAAGTATAAGCATTTTTTTATGTTGAGAATTCTTTCTAAATATTTTTATTAGCTATATAATAATCCATCATATAGATGTTCCATAATTGTTTAACTGTTTCACTATTACATACATTCATGTGTTTTAACTTTTTCTTTTTTAATCAACAGAGTAAGGCATATCTTTTTGTATACAAACCTTTGGTATGTGTTTTAGTTGTTTACTTTAAATATTCTGAGGTAGATTTATAGGTTCTCAAGGTGTGCCCATTTATCAGTATTATCAAATTGTTTTCCAAAGGATTATAAAACAACATTATAATATATTTAAAATCTGTGTCTTGATATGCCCCATTTGCAAAATGGGGATAATGATAGCACCAACTTCATGAGGTTAGCCTGAATTTCTGGCATAATGTAAACATTCAATGGGCAGATTTTATTTGATAGACCTAAGCATGTGAAAATTGCTCTTTTTTATATACTGTACCTTCTTGTTATATTATTATTCTAAAATATTGTAAAATATTTCAAATATGTGAATGGGAAAATAAAATAATGATGACTCTTGTAGCTATCATGCCATATTTGTTTTAGATATTTTTTCATTAAAAATCTAAAAATTTTAACAGAAAAATTTAAGATCCCCTCTCCTTCCTACTGCTACCTTCCACCATATACCTTACCCAGAGGAAACTTATGAATTCAGTGTTTGTCACTAAGGTTTTTATAATTTTACTATCCATTTATACATTCATGAATTTATGGAAATACATAGAATTGTTTGCATGGAATTGTTTTGCTGGTTTTAAAAGTTGAGAATGACATCATATTGTACATATTATTCTGTAACTCGCTGTTTTGGGTTTAACATTGTATTTGAGGTTCATATATGTTGATTGATGTAGCTCTGGTTCCTTCATTTTAACTGCTAATCCCACATTTTATCCATTTTCCTGATTTTTGTAGGTTATTCTTATTTTTATTATTAAAAATACTACAATGAACATTCTTGTTCATGTATATGTGCAAGAATTTCTTAGTTATTTATACCTGGAAGTGGAATTTTTAGCTTGTAGGTCATGCACACCTAAACTTTACTTTATATTACCAGAGTGCTCCTTGAACTGGTTGTACAGATTTGTGCCACAGCCAATGATTTATGATATTTTTCCATTTCTTTAAATCCTCAGGGGTCTTTGAATTAAATGTTGTTATTCCATTTGAATTTGAATTTTATTGTCAGTTTCCTGATTACTTGTGAGATTTAACAACTTTTCATATGATTATTTGTTTAATATTAATATAAGTACAACAGTTTGTTCGGTTTAATATTTGCCTGGTACATTTTTTCCCATCCTTTTACTATGTTAAAAGTTGTTGTTTTTTTTTTTTTTTTTAAAGAATTTATTGAAGTATCATTCATACATGAACATACATAAACTATAAGTGTTCAGTAAACATTGTGAACTTACAAAACAAACATGTATAACATCATACAGGGCTCCTGCACATCCACCCCACCACAAATACTTTGCATTGTTGTGAAACATTTGTTAACAAATTATGAAAGAGCATTGTCAAAGTATTACTACTAACTATGGTCCGTATCTTACTCCCCTATACATTTTTCTTTTAAGGATTTATTTACTTTTTTCTATTCGACATTATTTACCATTTTTTTTTGGCTTATCATTTTTCTCTCTTTGCAGACTCTGGCATTAATTTTTGCCCCTGAAGTATATCTTTCAGATGATCTTTTAATGAAAGTCTTTTGTTAGTAAATTCTTTCAATTTTGGTTTGTCTATAAGTTCTTGAGAGCTAGTTTCACCAGTTATATAATTTAAAATAGTTATTTTCTCTCAGCACTTTAAAAATATTCCACAGTCTTTTGCCTTCCATGTTGCTATTAAGTCAGATGTCAGTCACACTGTCTTTTCTTTATGTATAATCTATGTTCTTTGTATAGCTGATTTTAAGAGCTTTTTCTTTGCCTTGAAGTTTTACTACTTATTGGGCTTTCACAAACAGAGTTCAGTTTTTTTTTAAACATAAATTCTGGAGAATTCTAAGCCATATGTCTTTGCATATTTTCCATATATTTTTTTCCCTTTGTAGGTCTCCCTCCTTCTCCCAAATTTACTTTCTCACTCAGAGTATTATCTTTCAAGGTCCTGGCTTTATGCAAGAGATTTCAGTCTACATTCCCCCTGTTAATACTCTTTTTTTTTTTTTTTTTTTTTTTTAAGATTTATTTATTTACTTTATCCATTTTAAACCCCCCTTCCCCATTTGCTATTTTTTGTGTCCATTCACTGGGCACTTCTCTTTGTCTGTTTCCTGCCATCTCTTCTCATCCTCCTTCTCCAGTCTTCACCAGGATTCGATCCTGGAGACCTCCGATGTAGGAGAGAGGTGGTGTTGTGCCACCTGTGCTACCTCGGTTCCTGGTTTTCGGAGCATCTCATCTTGACTCTCCCCTGCGTCTCTCTCCTGTTACGTCATCATCTTGCTGCATGGCTTCCGGGGCTTGGCGGCTCAGTGGCACACAGAGCCTAGCAGTCCATGCGCCTTCTATATATTTATATATTTTTATTTTACCGGGAGGTCCTGGGGATCGAACCCAGGTCCCTCCATATGGCAGACTGACGCCCAACCATTTGAGCCACATCCTCCCCCTCTGTTTATACTCTTAATATTTATTTAGATAAAAATAAATATCCTATTATATTCATATCTATTCTTTTCAGGATATACATTTTTATATATTATTCTGTGAATATGAACTTATATAATTAAGACTTTGACAGAATTAGACTTTGACAGAATTAGTTTTGTTTCAGTAAAGTTAATCATAATAACCCTTCCACTCCTTTCTCATTTTTTCCTCTCTTCCTTCTTCCCTTTGCTCAAATTATGAAAACATGGCAAGTGGGAGCCTTCTCATATCCTATTAAAAATGCATTTGATATTCTTAATTTTTTGTAAAAACAAGATTTCCCCGATGTATTCTGATTTTTCCTGTTCTAAGGAATCAGACTGCCCTCAAGGAGTCCTGGTTCCTTTTAGTAAACACATCAGATGAAAACATGGGTGCTACATGTACACGTGAACATTGGTGAAGGTGAGGAGTGCTATTATTTCGAGTTAAACCATATTTAGAGACTGAGTTGAAAAAGATACTTCCCTTAAAGTTAGGAGGACATGATGTTCTTTCCAATTTAACACGACATACTGCTGTGCTCATTAAAAATACATATATTGGTAATATAATATTAATATAATATATGGTTTTCTCAGCCCTTAAGATGTTCTCATACATTGACTAGCAAGAACTTTAAAACTGTATTCAGATGCAGTAGATTAAAAAAATTTGGACTTAAATGTTATACTATTTTAAGATTATTAAAATTATCTCTCACAGTGTGTTTTCCACTAATTTAAGCATTTTAAGAAAGGTAGTAAGAATTTTGGATTTAGAGATAGAAGACTTCAATACTAGTCAGAACTTAATTATATAGGCAAATGACATTGGGCACGTAACTTTAAAGTCTGAAAAATTTCCTTATCTTATGGATAAATAGGTGTGAAAACACATAAGGTGCCATATAAATGTAAAGAAATGCTTAGTTCAATGATAAAACTAGGTAATGTAACATTTGCTTTATTCATCATGTTTTCATGATTGTTGGCTTTTCAGATTGATTGAACCATCTTAAAAGTAATTCTTAAGATTTTAATTGGTTCTACAGATTTGGGCAAGATGCTCATTTTCAGATATGTATGCCATCTATTAGGTGATAAAATATTGGAATTTCTCTTGGTGCTTCATTAGGCCATTTTGGTCTACCTTTATGTAGGGTTATGAGATGGACCTGCTTCCTTAAATACTTTTCATTAATAAATAGTATTTTAGTGAGGTTTCACTGTGCTGTTTTCTCAATGAAAATGAGAATAAGTGCTCTTATTTACAACAGGCATATAGCTTTTTTTTATTTTAGTGCCAGTTAGTTAACAATATATGGTCTTGATAATATTCTTATTTGTGCTTTAGGTGGTCTTGGAGGCATTGGAATGGGACTTGGTCCAGGTGGACAGCCTATTAGTGCCAGCCAGTTAAACATTGGTGGTGTAATGGGAAATTTAGGTCCAAGCGGTGAGTATGCTAACTTTCTTAGTTATTTTTAAATGATACATTTGCCAAATAGTAAAGTTTGCATTCACTAGTCTGTAGTACCTTTAAAAGGACTCTATTATAGTTATTTAGGTTGTCACTTCAGTCTGAAGAAGAAAGGAAACCTTGAGAGCAGCTGACATGAGAGAAGGTGGGCAAAGGCCAGGTTTTCTTTGAGTCCAGCCATGTAGTAGCAGGTTTTTTAGCACTGTGCATTTTGGGATGTCTTTAAGGCAGGAGGAGAATGCTTAGCATACTGCCTTTGTATTTCATAGATAAATCAAATTTGTGGAATGGCTGAGGTGTTACCATTATCATAATCAATTTAAATTTTTATATCTGGTTAGGAAGGTAGCTTTTCATGTAGTCATTTGGCTTCTTACCTGGACTTATAGTTTATCTTTGGAGATCAGTTTTCAAGCTTTTTGTTCCCACTGCCTGTTTATACTCTTAAAAGTTGTTGAGGGTCCTAAAGTTCCACTGTTTATGTGGTTATATCTATCAATATTTACTGTATTATTAAAAATGAAAAATTAAAATGATATATTTTAAAATAACAATAAATCCATACATGTTAACATAAATGTCACTTTGAAGAAAAAATAATCTCTATTTTCCAAAACAAACTGTTTCATGTTTTTGCAAATCTCTTTAATGTTTGCCTTAGTGAAAAACAGCCATGTTAACATATCTGCTTCTGAATTTAGTTTGTTGTGATATTACACAGCATGTAGTCTCTTGAAAATGCCACCTTACACTCATGAGAAAATGAGAATAAAGCAGTCAAATTATGTCTTATCATGAAAATAGTTTTGGACTCTTTGACCCTTAACAATCTCTGGACACACACATTGAGAACTTCTGTTTTAATTGATGGACTAATAAATGCTATCAGATTTCTACTTTTGTTGAGATGCTATTTACCACACTTCTAATTATGAAAGTGTTTATGGTAATCATGCTAATCCAAACAGATGTAGATTTTCTTCCTTATTCCTAGGCCAGCATGTCCCTCCACCCTCCCCCAAACATATCTTTTTTTTTTTTTTTTTTGAGGTACTGGGGATTGAACCTGGACCTTGTACATGGGAAGCAGGTGCTCAACCACTGAGCTATATCTGTTCCCGACTTTTTTTTTTTTTAACTTGCTCCTTAGCTTCCGTGTTTAGAGGACTTCATATTATTGACCTGATCTCTAGATCTGCTATAGATATATTTCTATGTAATATGAATAAAAAACCTGTGGGAGCGATAGTTTTGTGTTCTGCAAAAAAAAAAAAAAAAAAAAAAAGAAAAGAAAAATGATTACCTAGTCCTAGATATTCTCTAACGGAATATATTGTAGGAGTGACCAGTGGCTTTTGTTTTCTTGTGTAATAAATGTTCAAAGAGACCGTTTTGAAGACTCATGACTAGACAACTGCCATAGCATGGCATTTTAAACCATCCCTCCTGCACCCTGCTTCTTCTCTGGAGTGCCGTTGTTGGTTAGGCTACTGGTTCTATTTTGATGTACTGCATTATGTCATTCATTAGTCATAAAAATAAGGTTTACTGAAAGTATGTACTGTGTATTTTATTTGAGGTATGGGAATGGATGGTCCAGGTTTTGGAGGAATGAATAGAATTGGAGGAGGTATGTATAAGCATTTATTTTTTATGCATACCCTCACCATTTTTGAATAAACTAGAAATCACGTGGAGAATTCCAAGGGAAAAATGTCATGGTATGTTTCCTAAAGACTGATAACAGAAATTGAGTCTGGTTTATCCTTAAGGGTATATGAAAAAAAATGTGTAAAGAAGTAGCTGTGCAAGGTAGGGTGGATGAAAAGCTTACCAGTGACATTTAACATTCACAAAATGTACCATTCAGTTATACAATTATCAGATCTCATAATTAAATCTTTATTCCATAGGAATCGGGTTCGGTGGCCTGGAAGCAATGAGTACCATGGGAGGATTTGGTGGAGTTGGCCGAATGGGAGGTAGGTAAATGTATACAGTGAGATCTTTACACTACATGTAGTTTTCCCTATTATTAAAATTTTCTCCCTTTCATGTAGGAAATGGGTGCTATAGAAGTCTTTTGAGGGCATATGGGCACTAGAGGGATAGGGACTGGCATGGCAGGAGTGGGAATGATATGTGTGGCATATGAGGTAAGTTAGGTAAATCACAATTTTATTTGTATTTGTGACTTTTGCCTGTTGTTCAGTTTAGTTAGATTATATTCCTAAATGGTTTATCTTTTATCAATATACTTTAAAAAGATGTGATTTATTGTAATCTTTTCAGAACTATACCGTGGTGCGGTGACTAGTAGCATGGAGAGAGATTTTGGACGTGGTGATATTGGAATAAATCGAGGCTTTGGAGATTCCTTTGGTAGACTTGGTAGGCTGCATACTTCTTCTTTTCTTGCAGGTTATATTGTTTAAAATTTATTTCTCTATCTTTTTGTGAGAAATTGGAAATTTATATTGGCTCACTCAGTTTATTACCTGAAGAAAACACCCTAGAGATTTTAATGTACTAGCTCTCTTTTTCAGTATCTTACATATTTGAACCTTCTTTCCAGAAGACTGTGATCTTTTCAGTTAATATACAACTTCTGAGTGTAGTGTGTTGGGAATTTTAAAGTATGATTGTTTAAATTAATTAGTATGTTATTTTTCCATCCTTGTTTAGGCAGTGCAATGATTGGAGGGTTTGCAGGAAGAATAGGAGCTTCTAACATGGGTCCAGTAGGATCTGGAATAAGTAGGTTTAAATTTTACTAGAATTTATTCAGTAATATTTCAGTGCTTGCAAAAAACTGCAGGAAATAGCTTTTGTAGTATAGTAATACCTTGTTCTTATATATAATGTGTCTTGTAATAATTCAGAGAAACTTTGGCAGTTCTTGAGCTAAGCTTTCTGTTTGATCACTGAAATTTCTAAACTGTTTGACTTTTACTCCTTTGACATTTCTAAACTAGCACCTGAGTGTTAACTATCAGCATATCCAAGAATGTTCCTTCTAACTAAGCAGTCCGAGGTTTTCTTTAATTATATTTCAGGAACAACTTGGACTCTAGCACCAACTTTGTTTCTTTGCTTAGTCTCTGTAACTGCTGTTGGTGACTAGCTTATTTCATCTGTGAATTACCACAACTATAACACTTTTAAACCACTGAGGATGAAGGCTAAGGATGAAAGAGGTGCTTATTTCCTCTCCTCTTAAACCTTTCCCATAAAAGAATAAAGAGTAGTTGAAACACTGGGGAATGTGGAATCTTTCCCATCTCTTTCTATCACATTTTTAAACCTTATATTCCTCCCCACCCCTCACCCCCAAAACATGCTTTAGTTTTTCACTTCTGTTGCTTACTGAGCCATGACTCTGTGAGCTCTCCCTACTTTATTGATATCCTTTAATTGATGAAATCTCACAAATAAGAAATACAGCCTACGTGATCTATTCTAAGAGTAAATTCTAAAATCATGTCAGCTGAAGACATCTACTTCCATTGTGCCTTGCTCCCCATTTTATTCCTTATAATTTTTCAGCCTTGGCCATTTTCCTACTAATCCTAGCTTTCTCATCTTCCTCTTTTGTCTCATTATTTACACTTCTGTTTCCCTAAGTTTACATTTGTTATCCCTATGTTAATTTTTAGAAGTTCTCTGTTTGGCAATAGTAGGTATAAGAAGAAAGGATGAGTTTTGAGATTGGGTAGGATTGGTGTAAAGAGGTAAAAAAATAGAGTCAAAGCATAAAAATGAAGCTGTGTGAGCTAGGAGCTAAATCCTTAGGCTCTGTGGCTAATGAGGAGTGACTCCATTTCTTGTTCCTTCTACAAGTTCTGTACAATATCAAGATTAGAAGTTGTATTTTCCTGTGGTTATTGAATATTGATATGAGAAGAGAAATTTTAAGGGAAACAGAAGTGAAGATACTGAGGTGAAAGGTAAGGTAGGAAAGGAATATTATGCTGGAGAGTATATGAATAAAACAGTTGTAACATTAATGGATAAAATGGTAGAGAATTTATATGATTTATATATGTTTTATGAATCAATAGAATTTTATAGAATTTTATATGTATAATATAGGGGTTACAGTTAATGTTTCTCAGTTAACCAGATAAATACCAAATTAAATTTTGTTTCTTGGAAAATTTTTACATTGTCTATATGGAATTTTGTTTATATATTATCTAATTACATGAATCAAGTAATTTTGTCTCTCCTTCTTAGAACTAATTCTTTCCCTCCTCTTTATCTCCTTTCTCCTTGTTTTTGACACAAAAAACACAAAACTCCCAAATTTTCCCTTCCCTCCCTGAAAATCCAGGTGGTGGAATGGGTGGCATGAACAGTATGACTGGAGGAATAGGGATGGGACTTGACCGGATGAGTTCCAGCTTTGATAGAATGGGACCAGGTATAGGAGCTGTACTGGAAAGAAGCATCGATATGGATCGAGGATTTTTATCGGGTCCAATGGGAAGTGGAATGAGAGAAAGAATAGGCTCCAAAGGCAACCAGATATTTGTCAGAAATGTAAGCAAATAAATGTAATGGATATTTAAAATTATTATTTTTTCTGGTATATCTGTTACTAATATCTCTTTTCATTCTAGCTGCCTTTTGACTTGACTTGGCAGAAACTAAAAGAGAAATTCAGTCAGTGTGGTAAGTATGCCAATGACAATGATATGTTCGTACCTATTTTGGAAAAAAAATTGGTTTAAAAAACTTTAAACACTGTGTTTAGATCTTTATCTTTCCACATGCTTATTTCTGGATAGTGTGCCAGGTCTAATTCCACTTCAAATAGTTGAATAATTTTGCTATCCTCTGACATAGAGCAGTGCAAATTACTATTACATAATAAGGGTTAGAGTAGAACCTGTGGTTGTCTCCTATGGATAAAGAAATGGCTTATTTTATTGCCTGGTGTTTAAAAAGTTAAAATATTGTCAAGGTTTGTATTTATAAAGGCTTTTTTCTCATGGGAAATATTAATGAATGGTATATTTACTTCCTTGTTTGTAGTGTAGTGCAGAGCTTTATCAGCATGATTCACCAACATGCTGACATCCAAGTGATATGGAGTTAATACAGGAAACTCATTCTGTACATTCTGTATTGCCTCCATAACTCAGGAAACTTAGCTGGTAGCATAGAACCCACTGCCAGGAATGCCTTAAATATAGTTACATTGTGGTGGCCCTTCTAGTTCTTTCATAAACTTCTTTTATAGCCTTAATATGTTTATCAGGTCTGTAGAAGATCAGGTAGTTTATTAGAGAACCTTTTACACACCAAACTTATTTTTTCTATAAAATACCTAAAAAATTCTCACCAGTTTTTTTTGGTGTGTGTGTGACATTGGGGCAATTAGTGTGGGTGGTATGAAACAATAGATTTCCTGCTAGTGTTTTTCTACTATTACACTGAATTCCAGAGACTATATTCATAATAGTAAATTATGGAGGTAGCATATAGTAACTAACAGGGTTCAACCTTTTAGAGTTAATGGCAAGTTAAGAGTCTTTGGAATATATATTTGATTTTTGAGGCCATGAAGGGGCAAAGTTTAATGTTGTCCCACAAAAATAGCCTTTGTGGCCACTATTAGTTAATATTAGTATATCTACTGTGTTCTTACCATACTTTATTAGGTAAAGTAGTTTAGCTTTTATTATATTTTAATTTTTTGTTCATGTTTTCTTCCATTCTAGACTTAGGTCTTGAAGGCAAGAACTGTCATCTTTTTATACTAGCACTTTTCATTGCCCCAGTACATATAGTAAGAGTTTTGTTAAATGTTTGTTTTTGAATAAGTTAATTTCTGAGCAGATCTTCATCCAACCATCCTTTAAATCCACAAATATATTTCCTGCAATCTGCTAGGCACTAGAATTACAAAGGTGAACAAAATGGATATTGTCTCAAAGTACTGACAGTGTAAATTTGTCTAGGATGTTCTACTGGCTCCCTTTGCTGATCAACCCTTTTATTTGGCACTTATCTAAAATTCAAGGAAGGGAAATTTAATATGTATCTTTATAAATATCTTTTTGAAAACTAGTAAAATTATAGTCACTACTAAGAGAGGACAAAATAGTAAGGTTGTTTCGGGGTGTTAGTGGTCTTTGAAGGAACAATATCTCCTAGAATGAATAAGCAGCATTTGGCTATGAATTCAATAGACTACCAAGGAAAGAACATATTAAGGCCTTAGTGTAATACATTAAATAAGGAGTGGTGACAGCAAATATAGGTTATCTTTGTTGTAATTTCATTTTTAAAAAATCTCCTAATGAGATGAGACATTATTTTAAGAAGTAGAGTGGAGCTTTAAGACAGGATAAAAAGCAAAATGGGGCAAGTAAATAACATTAATTAAAAAGTGACCAATGTTGACTTGACTATTCTTTATCCTATATAGGCAGATTTCCTTTTGAAATCAGATATGAACAAGGTTTGTAGCAAAGTTGAGGGTCAGAGGCCCTTTGGTGAGCTGGTTGGAATGGCATTGTTTTTGATAGATGGGCATTAATAATTGAAAAACATTTTCTGAAAGGAAAAATAAATTGTATCCATATCTCTTAAAAATTTGTATAGTATGTTAGCCATGTGAAACAAAGCGGTTAAATTATTATTCTTCATTATTTGATCTCTATTCCCATACTCCTTTTTGATCAGTTATAGTTAAATCTTGGGATTGAATTTTGTTTTTGTTCTCAATTCTATTGTAAAACCTTTGACTTTTAGATTTATATTTAGTTATACTATACTTAGATAACTACCTATCATCTCTACATTTTTAACCTTGAGCTTTATTAATGGGAAGAAAATAAGTTACAGTAACATAGAATTAAATATCCAGATATTGACAGCTTTGAAAATTGTTTGGCTTGTGTGAACACAACCTTGGAGGTTTTTTTGTTGTTGTTGTGTGTCTTTTTTTAGTATAGGAAGTTTCTTTTTAGCCTGCCCCAAGCCAGTAATGCCCTTTCTTTGGCAATAGAAGGCTATATATTTTTTCTGAGCCCAAGGTGAGTTTAGACTGTAGTGGTATTCCATCTTTTTATTCCAAACAATATCTGCCAGTAAATAATCCCACCAGCAAAGCCCTCTGTTTTTAAAATGTCTGTAATGGTTAACTGTCCTTGGTGGAACAATTACAAAGGCAGGGAAAAAGTTGTGTTGGAGGTTTGTATTACACAGGAAAAAAAATGTTTTCAGATCTCCCCAAATGTAACGAGAAGTGGGTATATGCCGTTTTCCAGTTCCTTCTTCAGTTCCAGTCAGCCCCAAAGGTAATATTTTTGACCTTAGGCTAGTAAGACACATATATTTGCTATTGTAAAATAGATCTCTTTTTTTGTATCTTCCTTGTATAATTTCTCAGTGGCATGTATTTTTTTAATAACTTTATTTCAAATTCAAAAAACTAAAAACAGAAAAAGGCAGCTCAACAACTTATGGAAACATTACTCTAAAAAGTTCTTTTTCAGGCACTTTTATCTCATCTAATTCCAGCTGCTAACTCAATTGTTCTTCTAGTGTTCAGAAAGATACACAGTTGAACACAAATTAGTTAAATAACATAGTCAACATCTCCTTATTAATGAAAAAAAAGAAGAAGAGAAAAAAATGCTTAATCATATTCATATCTCGCAGACCCAAATGCCATATTCTTTTTTTTTTGACCTTTAGCATTCATATAGTGCCAACTTTGCTTTTGCTGTAAAAACATTACAATGCAGTTAATTTTAACTATAGTCCATAAATTACATTAGTTATATTTTTCTCATGTATCACCACATTTCTAATACCCTGTAGTAGAACTTAAGTGTATATATATATTATTAAACACAATCCTCATCTACTACCAAAATCACTGTTACACATTCCCAATATTATCCTCCAGCTGTCTTCCAACTAACATTAATCTTCCTAGACCAGTTGTTCCAGCCACAATCACATCAATAAATCATCAGTGTTTGTTACATTCATTTTAATGTGCTGTCAAGGTCCAAACATTACCACACATTTACATTTGACCTTATTAAACATTCTACATACATCCAACATCAGCTACCCTTTCTCATCCCACATTCCATCTCACCAACTGACACTTAATATATTTCACTCAACATAATGTCCTCAGGGTTCCTCCATGTTGTCATGTGCTTCCCCAATTGATTTCTTCTTACAGCTTATATTCATATATTCCATCATATGAATATACCCCATCTTGTTTATCCATTCATTGGTTGATGCACATTATGTTTTTTACATCTTTTAGTAATTGTGAATAGTTCCCCTGTGAATATCAGTGTGCAAATATCTGTTTGCATCCTTGCTTTCAGTTCTTATGAATATATTCCTAGTAGCAGTATTGGTGGATCATATGGCAATTCGATATTTAGTTTCCTGAGGAACTTCCAGATCGTCTTCTACAGAGGTTGCTCCATTTTACATTCCCACCAACAGTGAAGGAGTGTTCCTATTTCTCCACAATCTCTCCAGTACTTGGAGTTTTCTGTTTTTTTAATATGTCCATTCTGTATGGTGTAAGATGATATCTCATTGTGGTTTTGATCTGCATTTCCCTAATAGCTAGTGATATTGAACATTTTTTCATGTGTCTTTTGGCTGTTTGTATTTCCACTTTGGAAAAATGATTTTTCAATTCTTTTCCCCATTTTTTAATTGGGTTGTTTGTTATTTTGTCATTAAGTTTTATGATCTCTTTATATAACATGGAGATAATCCCTTATCAGATGTATGGTTTCCGAAGATTTTTTCCATTGAGTAGGCTCCCTTTTTACGTTCTTGACAGAGTCTTTTGAAGAACAAAAGTGTTTGAATTTTGAAGGAGTCCCATTTATCTATTTTTTTCTTTTGTTGCTCATGCTTTGGGTGTAAGGTCCAAGAACCCACCACCAACCACAGGATCTTGAAGATGTTTCACTACATGTTCTTTTCGGGTTTATGGTTCTAATTTTTATATTTAGGTCCTTGATCCATTTTGAATTAATTTTTGTATAAGGTGTGAGATTAGTATCCTATTTTTTTCTTTTAATATGGATATCCATTTTTCCCAGCACCATTTTTTCAGTAGGTATTCTGACCCAGCTGAGTGGGTTTGACAGCCTTGTGAAAAATTGCTTGACCATAGATATGAGGGTTTATTTCCGAACTCTTAGGTTGATTCAGGTTGGTCAGTCTTCTTATCTTTATGCTAGTACCATGCTGTTTTTACTTCTGTAGCTAGATAATATGCTTTAATGTCTGAAAGTGAGAGTCCCCCAACTTTGTTCTTCTTTTCGAAGATAGTTTTGGCTATTTTGGGGCCCTTACCCTTCCAAATAAATTTGGTAATTGGCTTTTCCAATTCTAAAAAGAGGAATATTGAAATATTTAGCCTTCCACCCATGAACACGGAATATTTATTATGATCATCATTGTTTTCTTTTAGCAATGTTTTATAATTTTCTGAATGTAGGTCCTTTATGTCCTTGGTTAAATTTATTCCTAAATATTTGATTCTTTTAGTTGTTATTATAAATGGAAATTTTTTTTCCTTCTCTTCAGATTACTCAGTAGTAGTATATAGAAACACTGTTGACTTTTGTATCCTGCCACTTTACTGAAATCACCTATAAGTTCTAATAGTTTTATTGTGGATTTTTATTGTGGATTTTCTAAGTATAGGATCATTAAATAACAAAAATTTTACTTCTTCCTTTCCTATTTGGGAGCAATTTTCTTTGCTTTTCTTTTTTTTTTCTTTGAGGTACCAGGAATTGAACTCAGGATCTCATACATGGCAAGAAGGTGCTCAACCAGTGGTCTACACCCACTCCCTTGGGTGCCTTTTATTTCTTTTTCTTGCCTAATTGCTCTAGCTAGAACTTTGACCACAACATTGAACAACAGTGGGGAGAGTGGGCATCCTTAACTTCTTCCTGATCTTAGTGGGAAAGCTTTCAGTCTTTCTCCATTGAGTACAATGTTAGCTGTGGGTTTTTTATATATGGACTTTATTCTATTGAGAAAGTTTCCTTTTACTCTTACCTTACAGAGTGTTTTTTTAAATCAAGAAAGGTGTTGTATTTTGTTAAATGTCTTTTCTTCATTATTTGAGAGGCTCATGATTTTCCTTCAGTTTATTAATGTGGTATATTAAACTTACTGATGTTGAACCATCCTTGCATACTTGGTATAAAGCCCACTTGATCGTGATGTAAATTTTTTAAAGTGGTTTTGGATTTGGTTAGCAAGTATTTTTGTTGAGGATTTTTGCATCATATTCATTAAAGAAATGGGTTTGTAATTTTATTTTTTCATGCTATTTTTATTTGGCTTTGGTGTTAGAATGATGCTAGCTTCATAGAATGAGTTTGGTAGCATTCCTTCCTGTTCAGTTTTTTTGATGAGTATCAGCAAGATTGGTATTAGATCTTCTTTGTGAAGCCATCTTGTCCTGGACTTTTCATTTTGGGGAAGTTGTTGATGACTGTTTCAATTTCTTTACTTGTGATTAGTTTGTTGAGGTCTTCTATTTCTTCTAGGGTCAGTGTGATTTGGTTATGTGTTTTCAGAAATATGTCCATGTCATTAATGTTGTCTAGTTTACTGGCGTACAGTTGTTCATAGTATCCTCTAATGATCTCTCTTATTTCTGCTGGGTCAGTGGGTGTTACCTTTCTCATTTCTGATTTTATTTGCATTTCTCTTTTTTCTTTGTTAATCTAGCTAAGGGTTTATCGATTTTGTTGACCTTCTCAAAGAACCGCATTTTAGTTCTGTTGATTTTTCTGTTTTTATTTTCTCCATTTCATTATTTCTGCTCTAATTTTTATTATTTTTTTTACTTCTGCTTGATTTGGGATTGGTTTGCTCTTCTTTCTCTCATTCCTTCACATGTGCAGTTAGATCTTTGATTTTAGCTCTTTCTTCTTTTTTAATGTAAGGATTGAGGGCAGCACTGCCAGTGCTGTATCCTGTAATTTTTTGTACGTTGTGTTCTCGTTTTGTCTTGAAGTATTTACTGATTTCTCTTGTAATATCTTCTTTAAACCACTGATTATTTGAGTGTATTGTTTAATCTCCATATATTTGTGAATTTTCCCTTTTTCTGCTGTTATTAATTTCCAATTTTATTCCACTATGATCAGCGAAGGTGTTTTGTGTAATATCTGAGATCTGACTTATGTTGCAACATATGGTCTATCCTGGAGAAAGCTCCATGAGCACTTGAGAAGAATGTATATCCTGCTGTTTTGGGATGTAATGCTCTACAAATGTCTATTATATCTAGTTCATTTATCATATTATTCAATGGCATGTATTTTTAAGAAGGCTGGTGATTTGATTAGAGAATCTAGAATATATAAATAAACTGACCCATTCAGAGTTGGGCCCCACATTAGTTCACCTTGTGCTAATGAAGTCAAATAGGCATAGTCTTTCAAACTTGCTCCCATGTCATATGTATAATTCAGCTGTATTCTGGCCCTCTGCCACAGAATGATGCAAGTCTATTACATTTTAGAATTGCAGGGCAAGGAAAGCCCATTCTCAACGATTCCTGCTATAAACCATGTAAACAAATACAGCTTTGTTACACAGATGTCCATTAAATGATTTATCTACGTCAGTGTGCTTATTAGCTGTGCACAAAATTTCCACCTGTAGTAGATTTTATTTACTAAAGCATTTGCTGCTTCAAGCATGACTAATGTACTTTAATCTAGAATAACTTAAGGAAAAATAATATAGTAACAGTATAACCAATATATGAGGAGCATTCATTGATAGTCATCCAGTCACTTTCTTTTGTTTGTAAAGAAACACCAGAATTTCTTTTGTCCCTTAAATCATAATCTGCTTTCTCGTGATAGAATAGCTGGTCTTCCTTTTTCTCCTGGGGTTATCATACTTCTTCACTTAGGCAATAGATGTTATTGAACTATTTATTTATTAATACTTGAATTTGGTCTGTTTTTAGAAATGCTTTTATATTAGCACTTCCAAATTATATCCCACAAGATATTAATAAGTTAGGTTAAGTGAAGTAGAAAGGTTTCTTTTACTGCAAGATAAGTCATTTTTGTTACTAGTATAGGTAACAGCTATTAGGAGCTAATAGGAAGGTAGTTAAGGAAATCAGGTCTCTTTTTTTTTTTTTTTTTTACATAGAAAGAAATTTAATATTATGATGTATATCTTAACACATGGAGTAAAAACCTTAATAATAAGTACCCAGCTCTCACATAAGGGAAGATTTGAGATGTGATGCTCTTTTAATTATTAGTATAGAATAAGGAATTAGGAAAAGCTTCAGTCTTCAGTTAAGCCTTACATAAAGTCATAAAACTATGGGACTGGAAAAGAGAATAGAAAGATACCATCTCATCTACACAGTTGGAAATAACTTTGGAAGACCACTGAGTTCAACTGAGAAAATCATACCTAAGAGATTATAGAACAGTCTTAGTTAAACATATATATTTAAAAGAGTGAGAAAAGCAAACCAATAACATTTCTAAAACTAACCACCTAACTTCTGAAGCGCTATTGATAGCATTGCTTTTTAAAAAATTTATTGGAAGTGTATCACTCATACATTAACATACATAAACAATAAGTGTATAGTAAAAGTTGTCCTTACAAAACAAACATGTATAACATCATATAGAGCTCTCATACCTCACCCTACCACCAATACCCTGCATTGTTGTGAAACATTTTCAACAAATGGTGAAAGAGCATCCTCAAAATATTACTACTGACCCAAAGTATCTTACATTTGGTGTATTTTCCCCCAACCCATCCTATTATTATTATTATTTTTTATATCATTCATACATGAACATAAATAAACAATAAGTGTATAGTAAAAGTTGTGAACTTACAAAGCAAACGTGCATAACATCATACAGGGATCCCATACATTAACCCACCACCAATACCTTGCATTGTTGTGAGACATTTGTTATAAATTATGAAAGAATATTGTCAAAATTTTACTACTGACCATAGTCCATGTCTTACCTTTGGTGTATTTCCTCCCCAACCCACCCTATTATTTTTTTAAAATATATTTTTATTACAGAAGTAGTGAACTTAGAAAACAATCATGCATATGTGCAGAATTTCTTCCATCAATATACCACACCTTGCTGTAACATTTCTTAACAAATTATGAGATAATATCAGACTGTTACCACTAACCATGGTCCATAGCATACATTTGGCACGCTTTTTCCATACTCCCCCATTTTCAGCACAGTGCATCTTTGGCATAGAAGCATGAATATTACAGTATTGCTATTAACCACAGTCCATAGGCCACTCCAGTTGTGTTTTTGTCATGCTTCACATTCCCATCACCCTGCAATAGTGATGTACATCTGCTCTAGCTCACAAAGAACATTCTTGGATCTGTACCATCAACCACAATTTTCATCCACCTCTGGGTTTACTGTGTTATTCAGTCCCTAGATTATTCTCTAGCTTTCTTTCAACTGACATTTACATACATAGACTACCCTTTCCAGCCACATTCCCATTTATAAGCCAGCTGTTACTATAATGTGTTTCCATGAACTCTATACATTTCCATACTTTTGCAGTAAAGGTAATTAAAACTTCTACATACATTAAGCGTCAGTAGTCCATCTCAGTCTTCCTCTTATCTCCTTTAAGAATCCACCACCTACTACCAGGTCTTGAAGATGTTTTCCTACATCTTCTTCTAGAAGATTTATGGTTCTTGCTTTTTTATATTTAGGTGTTTGATCCATTTTGAGTTAATTTTTGTATAAGGTTTGAGATAGGTGTCCTCTTTCTTTCTTTTGGCTATGGATATCCGGTTCTCCAAGCACCATTTGTTGAATGGACTGTTCTGCCCTAGCTGGGTGGGTTTGACAGGCTTGTCAAAATTCACTTGACCATAGATGTGAGGGTCTGCTTTTGAACCATCTCTTCGTTTCCATTGGTCTCTGTGTCTGTCTGTATGCCAGTACCATGCTGTTTGTACCACTGTAGCCAGGTAATGTGATTTGAAGTCTGGGAGTGAGA
Organism: Tolypeutes matacus; assembly: GCA_026826555.1. Classification (NCBI taxonomy): domain Eukaryota; kingdom Metazoa; phylum Chordata; class Mammalia; order Cingulata; family Chlamyphoridae; genus Tolypeutes; species Tolypeutes matacus. The sequence goes on from JAKSZT010054395.1 coordinate 10,822,902, forward strand.
GTCCTCCAACTTCGCTTTTCCTTTTTAAGATGTTTCTGGCTATTCAGGACCCCTTACCCTTCCAAATAAATTTGATAATTGTGTTTTCCATTTATCTAAAAAATGCTGGTGGAATTTTTATTGGGATTGCATTGAATATATCAATTTGGGTAGAATTGGCTTCTTAATGATATTTAGTCCTCCAACCCTTGAGCATGGAATGTTCTTCCAATTATTTAGGTCTTTTTTTAATTTCCTTTAACAATGAGTTGTAGTTTTCTAAATACAAGTGCTTTATATCCTTGGTTAAGTTTTTCCTAAATATTTGATTCTTTTAGTTGCATTGTAAATGCAAATTTTTTTCCTCAGATTGCTCATTACTAGTGTCTTTTATTTATTTTTTATTTTTTTTATTTTTTTAAACTGCACAGCGACATTTATACTAGTGTCTTTTAAAGTTACTTTGCATCTATTGGTATCCTTGGATCTAAGGTGAGTTTCTTGCAGACAGCATATACATAAGCATATTTTCTTTTGCTTCTGTGTCTTTTTATTGGGGAGTTTAATTCATTGCCATTCAATATTATTACTGTAAAGGCAGTTCTTATTTCACCCATTTTGACTTTTGGGTTTTATAAGTCATATTTTATTTTCACCACTCTTGTGAGACTTTGTTTTTTACTGATATAATCTTCTTTTCTAGAAAAGATTCTTTTCTTGCCTCTTCTTTTTAGATTCCAGCACACCCTTTAGTATTTCCTGCAAGGCTGGTTTCTTTGTTATAAACTTCTCAGTTTCTGTTTATCTGTGAAAATTCTAAACTCGCCCTCATGTTTAAAAGACAGTCCTGCCGCATATAAGATTCTTGGCTGGAAGCTTTTCTCTTGAAGTATCTTAAATATATCATAGCATTGTCGTCTTGCCTCCATGGTTTCTGATGAGAAATTGGCACTTAATCTTATTGGGTATCCCTTTTTTGTGATGCATTGACTTTCTCTTGCTGCTCTCAGAATTCTCTCTGTCTTTGGCATTTGACATTCTGTTTAGTATGTATCTTGGACTTGGTCTGTTTGGATTTATTTGGATGGGAGTACGTTGTGCATCTTGGGCACTGATAAGTATATCCTTCAATAGGGTTGAGAAATTTTCTACCATTATTTCTTCAAATATTCCTTCTGCCCCTTTTCCCTACTTTTCTCCTTCTGGAAGACCCATGACACATATGTTTGCATGTCTCTTTCTGTCGTTTAGTTCCCTGAGGCCTTGTTCAATTTTTTTTCATTCTTTTCTTCATCTGTTCTTCTTTATGTTTGCTTTCGGAGGCCATGTCTTCAGGCTCACCAATCCTTTCTTCTGCCTCCTCAAATCTGCTGTTATATGACTCCAGTATATTATTAATTTCATTTATTGCCCCTTTCATTTCCATAAGAGCTGCTATTTTTCTATGTATGCTTTCAGATTCTTCTTTGTGTTCATCCATTGTCTTCTTAATATCCTTAATCTCTTTAGCCATCTCATTGAATTTATTAAGGAGATTTGTTTGAACATCTGTAATTAGTTGTCTCAATTCCTTTGTCATCTGAGGCTTATCTTGTACCTTTAACTCGGCCATATCTTCCTGTTTCTTGGTGTGGCTTGTAATTTTTTGTTGGTGTCTTGGCATCTGGCTTATTAGATGTATTTATTCTGGGTGCAGTTTCTTTCTTTAGCTTAGGGCTTTCTTGCCCTTTCTCCCTTGCTGGTTGTGTAGTAGGATCTGAGGATGTAATTGGTGATCTAAGCTGTGGAGCCTCAAGCTGCCTGCAGTGCCCTAGGGACCGATGAAGTTTCTCCAACCTTTCTCCTTTGCTAGGTATAGGGACAGAGCCACAGCTGTGTGTAATAATCCAAGTCATTCAAGCCTAGACTGTAGTTGCCCAGAGAGACTGATTATGCTTCAAGCCCCTTTCTTTCCTGCCTAGGGTGGAGATGGAGTTGCAAGTGTGGGCAGCAATCTATGCGGTGCGCATCCAAAATGACTGCACTTGACCCAGTAGACTTCTCACTATTCAGTCTGTGCCAGCTGAATATAACTGCAGTTACCCAGAGATGCTGGTGCAGGTCCTGCCAGCTTCCTCCCTGCCAGAGGTGGGACTGGAGCCTAGGCTAGGGCTATAGTATGATCTGGGTGGAAAGAAGCCGGTCCCTATGGTCACTGTAATCTTCAATCAGCTCAGCTTCCCCTCATGCTGGGGTGGAGTCAAAATGCTGGCTACCGGCCTTTTTCTGACTTGGACAGGTTCAAACTTTAGCTCTTCTTAGGGTTATATTTTAGCCAGCCAAATTTACTGATCAGTAGCTGAAATCGGTGCCCAACCATCTCTTCCTCCTCTGTTTTTGGGAAATGGAGCTTCCAACTCCAGCTACAGAATAGCTCCTGAGGTGGCTTGTACCGTCAGAGTAGAATGATCACTGGTGTAACAGTTTGGCAGTTTGATGTAATTATGAATTCCAAAAATAGATACTGGATTATGCTAGTAAACTGGTCTGTTAATCTGGGCATGATTAAGTTATGATTAGGGCGTTGACTGGGCCACATCAGTAGGGCATTGAGCTCCACCTCTTGGTGGGTGGGGAATCAAATATAAAAGGCATGGAAAAGGACACAGTTGTAGTAGTTTTGAGTTGGAGTTGTGATGCGGAGTCTTGAGCTGGAGCCCCGGGAAGTAGCATTCAGAGGAGCTTGGTCGTGAGGAAAGAGAGAAAGCCCTGGGAAGAGAAGCAAGCCATTTGCCTGATAGTCTACAGCTGGCCTTGTAGCACAAAGCAAGCCTGAGCCCAGAGAGAGGCAAGCCCCAGGAAGAGAGGAACCCAAGAAGCCTGAACCCTGGCAAACGTGGGCAACTGTCATGCTCTAACACGTGGCAACAGACTTTGGTGAAGGAAGAAACTTATGCTTTATGGCCTGATAACTGTAAGCTTCTACACCACATAAATACCCTTTATAAAGACCAACAGTTTTCTGGTATTTTGCATCAGCACCCCTTTGGCTGACTAATACAACCGGCCTCTGCAGTATGGCCTGTATTTTCCCGGGGAGGCTGGCGCAGGTCCCCCCAGCTTCCTCCCCATATGAGGTGGGTCTTGGCTTAGCCTAGAGCTGCAGTCTGATCTAGATGGAAAGAAGCTGGTCCCTGCCAACACCTGCTTCCCCTCATGCCATGGGCGGAGTTAAAATGGCGGCTACTGGCCTCTTTCTGACTCGGACTGGTCCAAACGTTAGCTGCTCTTAGGATTATATTTCAGCTTGTCAAATTTACTAATTAGTAAATGCAGTTGGTGCCCAACCATCTCTCCTTCCCCTGTTTTTGGGAAATGGAGCTTCCAGTTCCAGCCATGGAATAGCTCCCAAAGCGGCTTGTGCTGCCAGTGGAGAGTGGGCACTGCCCTCCATGGCGAGGAGTGTTCTACTTATGAATCTTCTCTGCAGATGGGCAGTCTCCTCTTTCCTTTCTTTCAAGGGTGTTGCAGGATACTCTTCTGGTCTTCTGGAGTCCCCAAACAGGTACGTTAGATAGCTCTGGGTGATTACTAACTGCCCTGTAGCACGAGCTGACTCTAGGAGCTCCTGATACTCTGCTGCCATCTTGCAGGTTGTTCAGGTCTCATTTTAATCATTTATTTAAAACTAAATTTTTTTCCTAAGTAAGTTATCTTTAGAAAAGAAAATATCTCAGTTGGTGTTTTTATGAGATTTGGAATAAACGTAGTCTTAGAATTCTTTCTGGTTCTATCCTACTGGGTCATGTTTTGGGCTGTCTAGCCATGCAACAAGTATCTACAGGCCACTTTATAGTCTGAGAATCCAAAATGTGTAAGAAGGATCAAGTATCTTAGCTAAGGGACCTTGTTCTCTAGGAAAGCCTTGAGATCATTGAAAGAACAGGAATTTGGGAGTCTTGAGTACTCATTCCTAAACTGAAGGAAATAATTTAGGCGAAAAACATAAAAAGAAAGAGAAACTTGTCCTGAAAGCTTATGAGAGGCAGATTACCCAAAAGATAATGACATTTTGCTTTGAAGGTCTAAAGATGTTTTCTTGCTTGAGTGAATCCTACTTTTGCTAGTAAACCTCTGGTGGGATACTTATGTTAAAAAAAATCCTGAGTTTTTAGGTAAAATTAAAATAGGGAAGAATCTTTAATCTTAAAAGCCCTTGAAAATTCTCTGCAGTCCTGTTTAGCTGCCGTTGACCAGGGTATGCTTTTTTCCAGGCACTGGCATTCAGGATATTAAGAGGACTCTAGAAACTGCTCTGCATCTATCTTCCAAGTTTTTTTTTTTTAGTTTCCTTTTGTGATGCTTATTAGAAAATGTGATTCCTGTGTTTTTTACCAGTTATGGGTTAAATATGGCTTGGATCTACTCTGTTAAAGATTGCCTGGTTTGGGTTACAAGATCATGGTTTTGACTCAGTATGGCATTTATTATCTTAAACCATTTAATTAGTATTGAGTAGGTAAGGGATTGACTTCCAGTTGTTTGTTTTACTATTTTTAAAAGCAGCAATAGGGAGTGGATGAAAAGACAAATAGAAAAGTAGTCCAGGTTGGTTAAGTCAGAGATCATTTGGATCAAGACTTAAACAGGAATAAAAGAAATCTTCCTCATGCATTGAGATTAAAAATAGATCCCATTATATGGGGCTTATATATTGACAGACTTTTTAGTTTTACCTTTTCCCTTCTTCCCTTTTTTCCCATTGTACACATTAAATATATCTGGTTCTTTGATTTGGTTGCCAGACTAAAATTATTCCCATAGTGATCTGGCAGCTATATTATTTGAAGTCCTCTAGCTTGATTTGTTTTGACATGTGCATCTAAAGGGGAGGAAAATATTAAGTAGTCATATACCCAAATGTATGACCCACCTTGTATATTGATAAATGACATTGATTTTCTTCAAATACCAGTCTCTAGAGTCATCAGTGATATTAACTATATGAGGAACATTTGTCTGGTTTTCCTCCTGGGAGCTTCTCTCTTTACCTTTATTGATTTAAATCTACTGTTTCTCTTTGATGACTAATTTTCATAACATATTTGTTGCCACTCATTTTTGAATTCAAATTGTGATACTGAATCAATTGTTTGGGCTTTATGTTTGGTAGAAATTGAGATTTCTGGGCAGTTCCTACTGTTTGCAGGGATGAAGGAGTGAAGTGGAGATAGATGGGAAGGAAAGTGAAATTGGTGAGGCAGAAAGCAACAATATATTCTAAAAATAGTTATTTTGAATTTGTTTAAATTTGTAAGGCTGTTATATGGCATGGTGATTTGATGGCATTTTTTGTGCTAGCTTGCTTTATTACTGTAAAGTTAACTTCAGAAATTAGGGATTTAACATAAAAACTAAAATGTATTCAATATTAAGCAAATTTACCCTGATTCCAATTTTGTATATTCTAACATGTATAAGTCCATTTCTTTATATTAATTGCATTATATTCAGAAAACAAAATGATGAGAATAATGTTTATATGGCATGTTTTTAAATCATTAATGTTAATGTTTTTAACCAAATTACTTAACACTTCATTGACTATGAAGAAACTCAAACCTGTCGAGTGAAATGAAACCCATTTAAACCAACTAGTAGTTCTATAATTTTTCTCTTACAGGTCACGTAATGTTCGCAGAAATAAAAATGGAGAATGGAAAGTCAAAAGGCTGTGGGACAGTCAGATTTGACTCCCCAGAATCAGCTGAAAAAGCATGCAGAATAATGAATGGCATAAAAATCAGCGGCAGAGAAATTGATGTTCGCTTGGATCGTAATGCATAATTTCAAACCACAGTTGGAACATTTCTACATCTGTTTTGCTGAATCTCCAAGTAAAAGTAATTTTTAAAGAAATACTGTATGCTTACAAAAGCTGTAAAAATGAACTTTTAAAACTCCCACCAGCTTTTAACAGTATAGTGTTAAAAATATACTGTAATTTTTGTTAATCTCAAGTTTGGGTTTTTAAAGACAGCAAGTCTGGTCATTCAGTTTAAATGAATGGTTATACTGTTTTTAATCAAATAAGCCATTTTCTTGTTATTTTCATAGTGGGATTTGTTTGTTCAAGTTTCCCTAACTTTTATCAACTTATTGTAAGGTAAAACATGTATTTTTTTTTCCCCAAAACTTCTGTTTTTTATATATGTACATGTCTTGAAAAGAAAGGGTCCAGACAAATTAGGATGTGATTTCAGTTACTTTTTAATTACTTTTCTTTGGTCATAAAGAATTACTGTATGTTTTAGATCCTAAAGTTTAGGATATTTTTTATTTGACTTAATGAGCAAATGGATTTTGCCTTTCTCTACCCTGTCCATCATTCACATTTGCCACATAACACTACTAATATCAATCTCCACAGCCCATTTTATTATTTCCAATAATTCCAAGTTCATAAAGAATTGATAATGTAGTAAACCCCAAGTATAATAATAGGCAGACTACTCCCAACTTTCTGTCTAGTTTCCATCCATTGAAATGAACTGCTAAAAAAAGAAAAATAATTGAAACATTGAGTGAGATGGTTGTGTAAGTCAGTCCTCTGCTCTTCACTTCTATAGGAGTTGATACATTTATAAATGCAGTTTTAATAAACCATGGAATACCTAGGCATAGCATATCAAACACATTGGATCCCACGATGTTAGACATAGCCATATCTCCTTTGCCTGCAGAAGAAAAGCATGTTATTAAAATGTGCATAAAGATACTGTATTTTATTAATAAGCTCCATAAAATTTACACTGGATACTTTTTTTGGTTTATTCATTTTGGAATATTGTACTAGAGCAAAAGTCTTGAATTTGTATTTTTAAAATCTTTCTTGGGTTAGTATTTAAAGTCTGAACATTTATTTATCTAATAATAATTATCTTTATTTATTAAACTTTTTTTTCAATAAGGTATATAGATAACTCGTTGCTTTTCATTCTGATTTAACATGGTTAACTAGGGTTTTTTTTTATCAGAGAAGTTGTGGGTTTTCTGAACCATCCTTCACAAAACACAGGATTCCCATATCCTGTTCCACCACCAACACCTTGCATTGGTGTGGAACATTTGTTACAATTGATGACAGCACTTTTCTACAATTGTACTACTAATGTCCAAGGTTTAACTTAGAGTTCACTGTTTGTGTAGTGTAGTTCCATGAATTTTTAAAAAAATTTTATTCTGTTACCATATATATAATCTAACATTTTCCCTTTTAATCATATTCACTTATCTTTTCAGTGCTGTTAATTGCCTTCACATTATTGTGCTACCATCACTACCACCCATTACCAAAACATTTCCATCATTTGAAATAGGAACCCTGTATGTTTTAAGCTGTAAGTTCCCATTCCCTATCCCCACCCTGTCCCCTGTTAATTTATATGCTAGATTCTGACTCTGAGTTTTTTTATTCTGATTGTTTCAAATCACTGAGATACATTATTTGTCCTTTTGTGTCTGGCTTATTTCACTCAACACGATGTCTTTAAGGTTCATCCATGTTGTTGAATGTATTGGGACTTCATTCCTTTTTGTGGATGAATAATATTCCATTGTATGTATATGCCACATTTTATTTATTCATTCATTGTTGATGGACACTTGGGTTGCTTCCATCTTTTGGCAATTGTGAATAATGCTGCTCTGTACATGGGTGTGCAGTTATCTGTTCAGGCCCCTGCTTTCAAATTTTTGGGGGTATATCCCTAGTAGTGGGATTTCCAGTCATATGGTTGTTCTATACTTAGCTTTCTGAGGAACTGTTAAACTGTCTTCCACAGTAGCTGCACCATTTTACATTGCCACCAGCAATGAATGAGTGTTCCTGTTTCTCCGGATCCTCTCCAACACTTGTGATTTTCTGATTTTTTAATACCAACCACTCTAATGGGTGTGAAATGGTATCTCATTGTGGATTTGATTTGCATTTTCCAGAATTCTAATGATGTTGAACATCTTTTCATGTGCTTTTTGGCCATTTGTATATATTATTTGGTGAGATGTCTTTGCAAGTCTTTTGTCCATTTTTAAATTGTGTTGTTTTATCTTTTTGTTGTTAAGTTGAGGGGTTTCTTTATAAATACTGGATATTAATCCTTTATTGGGTATGTGGTTTCCAAATATTTTCTCCCATTGTGTAGATTATCTTTTTACTTTCATGATAGAGTCCTTTGAGGAAAAAAAGTTTTTATTTTGAGAAGGTCCCATTAAACTCTGTTTTCTTTTGTTGCTTTTGCTTTGGATGTAAAGTCTTAAGAAACCATTGCCTGACACAAGGTCCTGAGTATGCTTCCCTACCTTTTTTTTCTTTTTGAGGTACTGGGGCCAGGGATTGAACCCGGGACCTTGTATGTGGGAAGCCGGTGCTCAATCACTGAGCCACATCGGCTTCCCCGAGTTAGTTTTTTCGTTTGTTTTGCTTGTTATTTGCTTTTTTTTTTTTTTTTTTTTCCCGGGAGGCACCAGGAACTGAACCTGGAACCTCCCTAGGAGGTGAGCACTCAACTGCTTGAGCCTCATCTGTTCCCACTATGTCTTCTTCTAGGAGTTTTATGGTTTTGGTTCTTTTATTTAGGCCTTTGATCCATTTTGAGGTGACTTTTGTTTATAGTATGAGGTGTAGGGGGTCCTCCTTTTTTTTGCAAATGGAGATCCAGTTTTCCCAGCAACATTTGTTGAAGAAACTATTCTTTCGCAATTGAATAATCTTTGCCACCTTGTCAAAAATCAGTTGGCCATAAATGTGAGGGTTGATTTCTGAGCTCTCAGTTCTATTCCATTGGTCAATATGTATGTCCTTTTGCCAGTACCAAGCTGTTTTGATTACTCTGGTTTTGTAGTAAGTTTTAAGATAGGGAAGTATGTGTCTTCCAAGTTTACTTTTCAAGAAGGCTTTAGCTATTCAGGCTATAAATTTGATAATAGACTTTTCCATTTCTGCAAAGATGATTGCTAGACTTTTGATTGGGATTGCATTGAATGTATAAATTGCTTTGGGTAGTATTGATAGCTTAAAGATATTTAGTCTTCCAAATCATGAATAGGGAATATCCTTCCATTTACTTAGGTCTTCTTTAATTTCTTTAGCAATATTTTGTAGTATTCTGTGTACAAGTACTTTACATCCTTGGTTAGATTTATTCCTGGATATTTGATTCTTTCAGTTGCTGTGGTTTATGGAATTTTTTTCCTGATTTTTTTCTTCTTGTTCAGTGTATAGAAACACTACTGATTTTTGAGTATTGATTTTGTACCGTCCACTTTGCTCAATTCATTTATTAGCTCTTGGAACTTTGTTGTGAATTTTTCAGGATTTTCTGTATATAGTATTATATCATCTGCAAACTGCAAAAACAGTTTTACTTCTTCCTCTCCAACTTGGATGCCTTTTATTTCTTTTTCTTGCCTAATTGCTCTGGCATGGACTTCCAGTACATTGTTGAATAACCGTGGTGACAGTGGGCATCTTTGTCTTGCTTTTGATCTTAGAGGGAAAGCTTTTCTTTCAGCCATTAAGTAGGATGTTAGCTGTGGGCTTTTCATATATGCCCCATATCATGTTGAGGAGTTTACCTTCTATTCCTAGTGTGTTCTACATCTTTTAATCAAGATTTTGTTAAATGTCTTTTCTGTGTCGATTGAGATGATCATGTGGTTTGTTTCCTTCATTCTGTTAATGTGGTGGAGTACATTAATTGATTTTCTTATGTTGAACTAACCTTGTATATTGGGGATATATCCCACTTGATTGTGGTGTATAATTTTTTAAATATGCTGTTGGATTCGGTTTACTAGTATTTTGTTGCGAATTTTTGCATGTATATTCAGAAGAAATATTGGTGTGTAGTTTTCTTTTTTTGTGGTATCTTTATCCAGTTTTGGTATGAGGGTGGTGTTGGCCTTGTGGAATGAGTTAGGGAGTTTTCCCTCATTTTCAGTTTTTTGGATGTGTTTGAGCAGATCTGGTCCTGGGCTTTTCTTTGTTGGGAGAATTTTGATTACTAATTCAGTCTCTTTAGTAGTAATTGGTTTGTTGAAATCTTCTGTTCTTGAGTCAAGGGAGGTAGTTTGAGTGTTTCTAAATATTTGTCCATTTCATCTAGTTTGTCTAATTTATTGGCATACAGGTGTCCATTACTATGACTAATAGTATTCACTAATAGTCCTTTTTATTTCAGTGGGGTTGGTAGTAATGTCCCCCTTTTCATTTCTGATTTTTGTTATTTGTATCCTCTTAATTTGTCAGTCTAGCAGATTCTCTCTATTGTGTATTTGTTTTCTATTTTATTTATCTCTAATCTTTGATATTTCTTTCCTTCTGCTTTCTTTGGGTTTAGTTTGCTCTTCTTTTTCTAGTTTTTCCAGTTTGAGGTTAGGTCTCTGATTTGAAGTTATTCTTTTTTAATGTAAGCATCTAGAGCTATAAATTTCCCTCTTAGCACTGCCTTCACTGCATCCCATAAGTTTTGGTATGTTGTGTGTTCATTTTCATTAGCCTCAAGATATTTCCTAGTTTCACTTCTGATATCCTCTTTAACCCCTTGGTTGTTTAAGAATATGTTGTTTAATTTTCACGTTTGTGAAATTTCCCTTTCTCCCTCTGTTACTGATTTCTAGCTTCATTCTTTTGTGGTCAGGGAATATAGATTGTAGGATTTCAGTCTTTTTGAGTTTATTGAGACTTGTTTTGTGACCCAACATGGTCTTTCCTGGAAAATGATCTATGTGCATTCGAGAATAATGTGCCTTCTGTTTTCATTGGGTTCATTTTTCTATATATGTCTGTTAGGTCTGATTGATTAGTGTATCATTCAAGTCCTGTACTTCCTTATTGATCTTCTGACTAGATGTTCTATCCATTATTGAGAATAGTGTATTAAAGTCTCCTACTATTAATGTAGAACTGTCAGTTTCTCCCTTCAAATCTGTCAACATTTGTCTCATGTATTTTGGGGCTCTGCTGTTAGTTGCACATATATTTATAATTGTTACACCTTCTTGTTGAATTGTCCCCTTTATCAGTATGTAGTGACCATCATTGTCTCTTGCAACTGTTTTTTACTTAAAGTCTATTTTATCTGATATTAGTGTAGCCACCCCAGCTCTCTTTTGGTTACTACGTGCATGGTATATTTTTTCTATCCTTTTGCCATCAACTTGTATCTTTGACTTTAAAGTGAGTCTCTACAACATATAGTTGGGTCATGCTTTTTTTTTTTTTTTTTCTTTTCTTTTTATCAATTCTACCAATATTTTCCATTGGACTGGGGAGTTTAATCATTTACATTTTAACATCATTTCTGATAATAGAGGACTTTCTTCTGCCTTTTTGCTATTTAGCATTTGTAAGTCATATACCTTTTTAGTCTCTCACTTCCTTTAAAAAGCCTACTTTTATAGTTGCTTGCTTTTTTGTGTTGTACCATTGAGTGCCTTCTCATTTCTGTCTAGATAGATTTTTCATTTGTCTTCCTTCTGGTTGCCATGGGGTTAAAATTTAACATCCTAAATATATAACAATTACATTTTGCTTGATAACTTCAACAGCATGCAAATATACTTTTCTTGTATCCTGCTGTACCCCCCCCCCATTTTCTTGTACTTGTTACCACTTATATCTTTATATATTGTTTGTCTAAAACCTAGATTCATCATTACTTTTTATGCATTTGAATTTTAGTACCTGTAGAAAATAAGAAATGATGTACCAAACAGTACACTAATACTGGTATTTATAATTACCCAAATGTTTACTACCTTTACTGCAGATCTATTTCTTTATGCTGTTTGGAACCACTGTCTAGTGTCCTTTGTTTCAGCCTGATGAACTCTCTTTAGCATTGCTTGAAGGGCAGGTCTGGTGGTGATGTACTCCCTTTGCTTTTGTTTATTTGAGGATCTCTTAATCTCTCCCTCAATTTTGAGAGTCTCATTGGATATACTATTCTTGGCTGCCAGTTGTTTTCCTTCAGCACTTTTTGTATTTCAACCCACTGCCTTCTTGCCTTCATGGTTTCTGATGAGAAATCTGCACTCAATCTTACTAGGATTCCCTTGCATATAACATGTTGCTTTTCTCTTGCAGCTTTCAGAACTTTCTCCTTGTCTTTTGCATTTGGTAGTGTAATCAATATATGATGGCATATATTTTTTTTCATGTTTATACTGTTTGGTGTACATAGTCACATCTTTTGCTAGGTTTGGGAAGTTCCCTGTCATTATGTCTATGACTATTCCTCCTACCCCTTTTTTTTTCTCCTTCTGAGACTTCCATAATGCATATATTGGTGCATTTGATGGGTGTCCCATAGCTCTTAGGCTATTTTTGCTTTAATATTTCTTTTTTTTTTTTTATTGCTTCTCAGCCTGACTCATTTTAAACGTCTTGTTTTCGAGTTCACCAATTCTTTCTTCTGCCAGCTCCATTCTGCTCTTGAAACCCTTCTGGGCTTTTTTCAGTTCAGTTATTGTGGCCTTCAACTCCCATAGGTCTGTTTGGTTCTTTTTTAAAATTTCTGTCTCTTTACTTAGACTATCATATTGTTCATTCTTTGTTTTTCTCATATCTTGTAGTTCTCTCTCTGTATTTTTCTTCGTTTCCTTAAGCATTTTTTAAGATCGGAAAAATCGGTATGTCTACTTTCTCTTCTTCTCTGGTGTTTTCTGTATTTTTATCCTTTTCTTTTGGTGGGTCATCATTTCCTGTTTCTTTGTCTTGTCCTCTTATTGCACACTGTGCATTTTAATATTTTAAAATATCTCTGGAATTTACTGCCTGGAATGTCTGCTGCTTGGTGTTGTAACCAGCTGGTGAGTAGATAGAGATTTTCTTGAGGTTTAGTCTCCCTATCAGGAAGGTCTGCCCAAGGTGAATGCACTGTGCAGGGTTTTCCCCGTCTTATTGGGCCTCTGTCTTGTCCTGCCTGGGCTTTTGCTTTTTAGTTGTTTTGGAGTTCCTCTGCTTTCATGAGTTTGATTGTCCTCTCTGTTTCCCAGGGGACAAACCTCCCTCTCTGGGGTATTTGAAGCAGGCATTTATTCCAGACTGTCGCCTCTGTAGTATTTTCATTCTGTTGTCTGCTTTTGCCTGGAGAACAAATTCTGAGAGGAGAAGTCATCCCAGGGAACAGGGCCAAGGACCCATGAAGGGGTTGCAGACCAGCTCCAAAGTGCCCTGTGTAGGGTGTCTTAATGGCACCAAAAAGTTCTCTGATGGCTCTGTAAGGTGAGCTTTGCTGGCCTGCCCAGCAAAGGCAGCCTTTCAGCTAAATTTCTCCTGCAGCCATGAGAAAGTGCTGCATCTTTAAATCTCCACTATCTCCACCCCTGTTCGGGCAGGGTTAAAATTGCCTGCAGCTGCCTTTGCCTTTGTCCAGGGCAGGTTGAAACAATAGCTGCCAGTAGAGCTGGCACCCAGCAATCTGAATTCGTTTATGAAAAGGTGTGATCAGTGATTGGCCATGCACACCCTTGTTCTTGGGGAAGAGGATTTTTACATTCCTTTCTGGAACCAGCTGCTTTGGCAGGGACTGAACACTGTGGTGGCCTGCCATGACAGTGGAGCGTGGGTTTTGGTAGCCGCTTCTTGGAGAGAGCAATTTACAGTTCTTTATTGAAATTTATCAGCCTTTTCCTTCCACTCTCTCCAAGACAAAATAGTTGTTTCAGACTATCCTGCCATGATAGTTGTTTTGGTGGAAGGACTGAGTCTTGGAACTTTCTGTACTATCATCTTCTCCAGAAGTCCCCATTGGCTAAGTACGATTTAATGCACATTTCAGATGAATATTATTTGGGGGTTCAGATTTTGTGAAAGTACTCTGCTATTAAATAGTAAACTCTTCCTCTTGAATTACTCCTCTTTTTTCTTCAAAGTATGTTACTTTGTAAATAAATATTTTTAAAGCTACCTTTGCTGAGGTGCATTTCTTCCAGCCTTGAATAATGGTCTATTGTGATTTCAGGGACCTGGTTCTTACCTTTTCTTGTAACCAACACACTTGAAATCGTGTCTGGTATGCTTGTTCCTGCTGCTAATAAAGTAAGGCCCATTACTGTATCCGGTATTTCTAGTGTTTCTCCTGTATAAAACACAGATATAACATGTTAGAAATCTTATAGGTTTGCTAAGCATTCTCTGCAGATATTTCCTCTTTGAATAAAAAGAAGTAACGCACATTTAGATTTCACAATCCTAGTGTGCTTACTTACATAGTTTTTAGCTAGCAAGATATTAGAAAAGATTGCTAAATTGTGCAAAACCTAGGTAGGACACATTTACATATATATATAATAAACTATTTTTAAAGAGGTTTTAGATTACAGAAAAGTTACATTGAAAATATAAGGGATTCCCATGTACCCCATCCCCCCCCCCCATATCTTCCCCTATTAATAATATCTTAAAATAGTGTGGTACATTTTTAATGACATATCTAAAGCTGCTTTTAACAGCTGCAGTTCTACCATTGAGCATTTTCCCTATCTGGTATACTTACCAAAGTGACTATCCACTGTTACCTCATTAGGGCTATTGCGTAAGGTATTTTAATGAGGCTATTTTCTCTATCTTTAATTTTTTTTCTTAAAGTGGTGAGAGTTCAATGAACTATTAGCTATTTTTAAGCTATAAATTTGTTCAGATAGTATAATTTTTAAGTCCTAATTTACTGCTGTCTCTTAATTTAATGTTTGTTGTTGTTTTTTTTTTTTTTTTTGAAAACACCATAAATCTCCAAGGAAAACAAAATAGTGATCCATGTGAGTCTAATATAGGACTTCTAATTTATTAATATTTCTGTTAAATTTGATGATGTCACTTCAACATCAAATACAATTTTGGGAAATGTATTCATTCTGGGAAACAGAACCAGAGGGATGTTAATAAAGGGAAAAAAAGGACTATATGTAATTGCTTTTAATGTTATCATTGAAAACTTGCTTTAGAGTCTTTTTTTTTTTGCTTAAAATGACAATTAGAACTTAATTAGATTAAGATGGAATTGGTTGTTAACTTTTGTAATTTGCCTTTTCCTTGCTAGAGTTAATTTATACATATATAGCACTAATTTTTTTCATCTTGGGCCTGTGCTTTGATCTTTACTTGAATTTGCCCTTTTCCTATTTTCCTCATATCAAATGTGTTCTGACTGAGAAAATATGGAGAGATTTAATGTGCAGGCTAGTTTGACTTTTTCATCTTCCTCATTGAAAAAAGAAACATCCTGGTTTTTGCTAGCATACTATTCTAAATCTTGCATATCAAATTGGGAAAAGCTCATGTAAGTCAGGGGTAAGCAACCCTTTTTTTGTAAAGGACCAGATAGACATTATTTTAGACTTTCAGGCCATATGGTCCCTCTTGCTCTGCCAGTGTACTCTGGAAGCAGCCATAGATAATACATAAATGAATGGGCATGACTGTGTCCAGTAAAACGTTATTAAGACAAACAGGAGGTAGGTGATTTTGGCATGCAGGCAGTGGTTTGTTGACCCCTGATAAAAGCCAATTCAGGAAACCTTTTTTGGGAAAAATTCTTTATTTTTTTGCTATATGTTTATATTCAGGTTTTTCCTTTTGGGACTAGGGTACTTTGAGAGTAGAGCTGATTATTGCCAAGTGGTAATAGTTAAATCTTAATCATGAAGGTAGTAGAGTAGAAGCCTACAATGAAACTTTATTTTATATCTTTTTATATTTATTTCATTGTATGCTTGTACTGCCATATTAAAAAGCAAAATAAAATATAATCCAGTTGAACAGCACCCATTGTTTTCCCAAAACACTGGCTCTTTGCTATAATAGTTTTCATTATGAAATGGAATTCAATATAAAGGGTTTATTATGGACCCCATCCAACATGATTTAATTATTAGTATTATAGAAAGACATCCTGTGAATTTAATTTCATTTATAAGATGATTCCTTGACCTGAACCCCTGAACTATATAATAGTGAGACTATAGTTGACATGTAATATGCAACTCACAAAACTTGAATGATCTTGTTGTTGTTTTATTTAGTCTTTTTGTAAATAGAGCTAACCTTTATAGTCTTACTGAAAATGAAATTTGCTTCCAAGCTAGTTCACTTTTAGGGAACATTTGCAAGAATTTGTTCTGAAATGAAATAGATTATTTTCTTTTTAAATTGTGCCCTTTTTTTTTTTTTTAAGGAGGTACCAGGGATTGAACCCAGGGCCTCGTATATGGGAAGCAAGCACTCGATCACTGAGCTAAATCCGCTCCCCATGTCCTATTTTCTTAAGATACATACCAGTTATCGTGACCATCCAAACCAGGATATATGTAAATGCAGATATCCATAGTGCAGACATGAAAAATGTTAACACAAAATAGTTTTTCCAACATTTTTTTCTACAATCTGGTGTGGTTATAAAGAGTAATGTAATAATAGGAAGAGATAACACCCACAAAATTCTTTTTAAGTCTGCTTCAGGCATGTTGAAAACACTTGGTGGATCTGTTGAGGAAAAGTTAAACAATTTTGAGTTTCCTCAAATGGCCAATTAAATTATAAATGTCCATTTAGAAAGCTATATTGAAATAAATTAGCTGTATCAGTTTTTTAAAGCCTATTTAAAACATCTGAACACCTCATTAATAACATTGCTGGCAAAAAAAAAAATTTTTTTTTTTGAGGCTGTTTTAGGGCAGAAAACATAAAATGTGATACTCAGCATTGCTTTGGCCTGTATATTCTTCTTGGGTCATTCACTGACTTTGTTAGAGATAACGTTTATGATGTCTCAGTTTGGACATCTCTTGATTTTCTAAAGTGTGGATTGTCTGCAGTAAATTACTGCTTTTGGTTTTGATCCGGCTTCTATCCCTGTTACCGCAGTTGCCTCTACACCCCAGTATTGATAATGCCTCTGACCTGCCCTTTGTGTACATGTTCAGGGGGCTATAACAATTATAGCATAATCTTTTTATTAAGTTGTATATTCCATTCTAATTCTCAATGTAAGTGATTTTTTTGCCTGTTTCATTACTTTCTTTTATTAATTCACTTAATTCAGAATTCACTACAATTTTTAGAAAGAGCCTTAATAAAATAGGATCTGAGGATATACTCTACAATGTACAATATAACTTAACAAAACTTGAGTGTGTTCCTTTATTCAATTTATTAAGTTAATGGAAGACAAAGATAATGACAATATATTGGATAAAAATGGGAGTTCATTTTAAAATTGTTTAAAATTGCATGACATTTACAAAATGATGGGCCCCATATATTGGAACAAGTCACATTACACATAATTTTAGTAAAATAACTCATAAAATAGTTTGCCAGACCTCAGCCAGTGGGCCTCTAAATAATATTAGATATAATTTTAGCATAATAAAAGAATTAGGCCTGATTCTTTTGATTTTCTTGTTGTAAAATTTAACTTAGAGATGCATACCTGTGACATCCAGTTTTTTTAAGAAGGGGAAAGAGTTGTGCTTTAATTTTTAAAAATTAGTATATTGGAATAAGTTCCCTTCCTAATATTCTTAATTTAAAATTAGAGTCCATTTAATACAATCACTTTATAAAATTTATATTTTTGGCCATAGCTGAATTTGACTCCCTGCTGAATATATTTACTTAAATACTTCGCTACTGCTTCAAACAACTTGTTTAAAATGGGACTGTTTCCTTCTTTCCTTTCCTGCAGACCACCCACTTTTCTTAAATTCCCAGTTCTTACAAGTAGGGTCACCATTTTCTCAGGCACGGTGTGATCAAAATCTCGGAGTTGACTTTGGCTGCTCCCTCTTCTGGTCCCAAATTGTCCCTCAGTTGCCAACTCTTGATGCTGTGGAATACATTGCCCCACATCTGTTCTCTTTCATTCCCACTGTCTTCACTTGAAGCATCTACTAAATGCTCTTGTGATAGCCTCTTACAGGCCTTCTTGTCTCATCCCTTATTTCAATTCTTCTATGAACTTCGTATCAGGTTAATATTCCTAAAGTGCAGTTCTAAGCATTTCTCTGCTCACAAACCTCAATGACTCTTACGCTAACATTTAACTCTTCCTTTCCCTTACTACCCACCTTTTTTGTGCTTCCTTACTGTGCACATATTGTGCTCCAGCTATTGTTATTCTTGAACAGAATTTTTGTTCATATTTTCTTGCTCTCTATCCTTGGAATCTACTTTACCCTTATCTCTGCAAACTGTTATGTATTGGTCATAACATCATTTAATCAGTTAAAATCTTACCTATCCTAAATGGCTCAATTTAAATGCTCCTTTCTAAATTATAATCTTTCCTTTCTAACCATCCTTACCAAAATTTATAAAATCTGACCTATTTATGAGCCACAATAACACTTTATTTCTTTATGTCTTTATGGTAATTATAACTTAATATTTTGGCTATCCTTCCTGCAATGTTGGAAACCCTTAAGAGTAGGAGTTGCATCAATATCTCTGAATTTTCACAGTGTCTTTTACATAATAAGTGCATAATTAATACTTGCTGAATTGACTTGAGGTTCATAAGTTTTTCTAGTGAACAGAATTAATAGTGGGCAGGATGCAGTTATTACCTTCAGAAACCTGACTAAGACCATGTAAAGTTATAGATAGCTGGGAGTAGCCAGAATCTTCATGAAATATTCCACTATCAGTTCTTGATTGTCGTCGGACAGATGGTTGACCCTCATCTTCCCATCCTGCCAATGGCTGTTGTTCGGTTCTCTCCTCCATGTGTTTGACAAGACAAGTACAGCAAGGACTGCATTTCCTTATGATATATTGGCTAATTTTAATGTCAAAACACAGCACCAAAATATATAATCCATATATCAAAAGCAGTAAAGTTCCTTCATACCTATAAATTAAGAGAAATTTGTTTTTTGAATTAAAGAAGATGAAACTAATTTTAGAGTTAATAGGTTTTTGTAGTGTCTATTTTATGATTTTCCAACAAAGCAGCTAACATTTTTAGATTTTTTTGTTGTTGATTTATTGAAACATGTTAAAACATTATAAATTCATTGATAAAAGCTCAACCCTGTTTTTTCTATATTTCAGAGGGAAAAAAACAAGTATTATAAACTCATTGGCAATAGCAGATACCTTACAAACGGTAGAGAGAAAAAATGCCTTGAAAATAATAATCGGAGATTTAAAAAATAAAAGTAAAATGAATGGATGGTGATGGGCATTTTCTACCTCAGTTCATTGCCAGAATACACTCTCCCAAATAAATAATAGAATATAGTATTTGTTAATTTATTTCAACTGTATCTATTCACATGGTCCTGTTCAAATTCTCTGGTACAGGAATGTAATTCAGAATATATTAGGTTTTGGGACTTTTGGTTCACTATAGAGTTTTGTTTAATGATTTTAATGTAGCTGAATTTGGCTTGTATTCACAAGAAATGGATATTCTCAAAAATAAAATTATACTTAGGCATGAAAAACTGTTTCCCAATACTCTGATTTCCTATTTAAAGAATTACAAATTTAGCTAATGCCATCACTTTTGAACCTTGCATTCAAATACCTTTTTTTATTTTATAGCCAGTGAATTTCTGTGCCACAGCTGAAAGATTAGAGTTCTTGTTTTCCCTAATGGAGCACTGGATTAGATACTCAAAATTACTGCTACCCTTACTGACAACTGATGACAAGGATTCCTACTTTACCAAGACAGCCTATCTTTGGGGCACAGACTTAATTTCAGGATGATTCATTTAGAAACTTTGCTCCTTGCTAGATTTCAGGTTCATTGATAGCAGGTATTATGCAGAGCTTCTGTGTGGTAGTACTCCTGAGAAGTGCCGTTTACATTGTTTTCTCTTTTTCTGGTGCCCTCTGGAGTTTTGCAGTGCACAACCTGCAAGGCTGTGTGTTTTACATTTCTTTATCCTGTATGGTGCCTAGCATAGTGATGATACACCTCATAGATACCTGGTGCTTATTACTTGGAAAAAGTTAATAATATCTGCCCACTAAATTGTTTTCATTTTCTTGCAACAGCTAGGCACAGGAAGATTACAGAGAAAGTGAACAATTTTAAATATTGAACCCTAAACATTGTTCCTTAGAGGAAGAAGGCTTTTAGTTCCTTCTGCTAAAAGAAATTCGAAATTTGGAGGAATTTAAAGGGAATTCCTTCCTCCATCATCTCTCTCCAATCTTTGTGACTGTGACCATTTGTAATGGAGGCATGGTAAGCATTAACCCAAAAGGGAAAAAAAAGCTTTCAACAGACAGCCAGTGGGAAGAAGGAAGAGTGGTCGTCTCCAGTGATTAGTGAGGGGAAAAAGAGACTATGAGTTGACTAAAAAGAAATTGCTAAATAGGTAGAAAAAAACTATGAAGCAATTGTGATGAGGAAGTTAGAGACTCACTAGAAAATGGGACAGAAGTGGCAGATAACCGAGAATGACTAAAGTAGCATTTCTGAACAAGAAAATTACTAAACCATCAGAATTTCATAAAGGCTTCTGTATAATTGTGTCTTACATAAGATAGCGATTATTTCGATCTTACCAGTAAACTTGGTTGTCATATATTATGCCAAGGACTGCTGCTACACTAATTGCATATGCCACACAATCTCTGAATAGGGGCCAACAAGATAGCCTTGAAACCTGTAAAATGATAGTTAATTTACTGTTTCCGTTATAGTATAACTTTTTTCTTCAAGTACAATGCTTAGTGTAATACTAAAATTGTTTGTATATTTGTAGCTAAATATTGTTATCTTTTGCATATTGCTTAGAGAAAAGTAAAGGAATTTTAAAGAAAGATTGTGTTTCTAAACCCTCAGTGACTTTCATAAAATTGACCAAGAGCTATTTGTGGGTTAACTTTAAATTAAATACATGTTGTTTTCCTACTGATTAATAAATTTGACTGAACACATTACTACTGCCTTGTTTTTTGTTCCTGGCTATAAAAATTATAATTTGTCAAGACAATAAATTTTGTTGAATAAAATTTTCTTACCATGTTAGATAGCAAGCCACAGGCTGCACAGATGCCAAGGAGATTATAAATTGCAGATCCAAGAATGGTGCTAATGCCAATATCTCCCTTTGTGATAAATACACCTACAAGCAATATAGTAGCTAAGTAAGTATTGTCTTAAAGATAATAAAGTCACACTGAGTAAGCAAAAAGTATAAGGAGCAATAGTTACCTAGGAAAGCAGTAACTAATTCAGGAGCTGAACTACCCGCTGCCATGAAAGTTGCACCTGCAACATCCTGAGGCAATCCAAGGGCTAAAGACAAATGAAATTACTGTTATGCCTGGTGAAGTGACAAATGAAAGAGTAGGTCTTTAAAACAATACAATATATATTCAGAGCTACAGCTTCACATAAAAACACTAATATTGACTAAGCAAGAAAAATAAAACATGCAGGTTAAAAAATAAAGGAGTCATTACTTAATACTTCTGTAGAAAAGGCAGCCAGAATACTTGGGAGGAATCATGTGCTGCAAGTCCCTTATGTGTTAACCTGATTTCCAGAATAGGAAATATCTGGAACCCATTTAAGACTCCTTTCTAGTTGTATGACTCGTAGATGAGTAGCAAACATGACTTCATTAAAACTACACTGGTCCAACAGTGCCCAAGAAGGAGCTAAGAACAAATTGAGGTAGTTTGGGAATTCTAATCCAAGTTGAAAGGAAATAAGTAAATATTAGTCTTAAGAGCTATAAAGGAAGTTGAACTAAACATTTTGTTAACAAAACATTTTAAATTACAATCTATATACAAATGAAATCAGTTGACTAAAAACCAAATAAGACTTAATACTGTATAAATATAGTCAATTTAAAACATGTAGCCATAAAACATTGCACTAGAGTAGGACATACAAGAAAATACCACTATCCAAATCGTTAGTGTATCTCCTTCAGGCTTAGAAGCATGCAAATCCAGTGACTTCTGTAATTGACAGGTTGAGAGTCCTTTCAGTTTTAGAGCTGAGGGACCTACTATGGGAATGAAAAGAGAAATTCATTCTGAAAAGAGTAATTGAGCTTCCTTTAGAAAGGCTGAGACAAGGTTGCATAGGAATTCTTCAGCCAAGGTTTAAAGGTAGACTAAAAATTAAGTGAAAGAGGTAGCATATACTAGACCTTAAAGTATCTACCCTAGATCACAAAAGTTAGTGTCAAAGTTAGAAGTAGAATTCAGGTTTTCCAAAACAATGGTTTTCTGTGACTCAATACCAACCCTTTGTTGATATTTACTGTTTATATCCTATTGATAATCATGACACTTTAGTTTTTCCAGACCCTCAAACTCTGGTGTGCTTGGTCAAATCCCTGTCATCTGTGGTCAGAATTTCCTTATTGCCTGCGGGGACCATTACAGTTGCCTGTCTTGGGTTCAAGTCATACTCTATTTCTTAGGACATCTGCCTTTGACCTTACTGATTCCTTTTATTCTTGGTGTGGCAGATGGTATTTTATAAGAATGGCTGCAATATTTCTGTTAAACATGCTTTTCCATAACCTAGCTATTCCCTACTAGGAAAATAAATATAAAAAGGCAGAATCTCTCTTCCTCATAAACCTGGGTGAGTCTTTGTGACTTCCTTGACTAATAAAATATGACAAGTGACAGTGTGATTTCTGAGGCATGGACATAAAAAGTGATAAAAGTTCCATTTGTTTCTCTCGGGGCATTTGCCCTACAGCCCTAAGCCGCCATGTAAAAAGTCCAGTTACCCTGAAACCACCGTAGTTTTGAGAAGACCTCATGAAGAGACCATGTATGTAAGGAGAAGCTTGAGGACCCTTGCTGTTTCAGTCTTCATATTTTGATTCTTCCCATTTCAGGTATCAGACAAATGAGAGACAACTTTAAGATGATTTCAGCCTCATCCTCTGTCTGACTTTTAACTGCATGAGAGACCCTGAGCTAGAACCAGCCCTGTAAACCCTCAAAGCTATGAGAGATAATAAAATGATTGTTGTTTTAAGCCAGTTTGGGGATGATTTATTAAGCAGTGATAGATAATTGGATCACCTAGCTATTGTTCATTTCCTATATTTATTGATTACCCTCTATGCCAGACATTTTTATGTGCTAGAAATATGGCAGTGAACAAAACAAGCGTTTCTGCTCTCATGGAGCTTTTAATTCCAGTGGGCGGGGAGAATACAAGATAAATGAGCAAAGTGTTTATTATGTTAGAGATAAGTAGCAAGAATTAAAAGCAGAGAGGGGAGATATTTTTAAAATGTCATGGAGTAAAGATTGAAGTTTTAGATTGGGTAACCACAAAAGATTTCACTGGGAAGGTATCTTGATTAAAGACCTTGAAGTGAGGGAGCTAGCTATACATATATCTGATTTAAGAATAGTAGAATTAACCTGTGCAAAGGCCCCAAGGTAGAAGCTAGGCTTTGTGTTCAAGAAACAGCCAAAAGGGCCAGCATGTCTGGAATGAAAGGTGTGAAGGGAGAGCAGTAGGCAAAGAATGATCTAATCCAGACCCTCTATTCTATTCTTTACTATACATATGCCTTTGTTCATGCCACTTCAACGTGACTAATGAAGGGAGAGAAGTAATTTGTGTAGCTTACATATCATAGTTTTTCATTGCTGTTTAGAGTGATTTATACCTCTTATTTCATTAAAACTGATTTGTTGTAAGACAAACTGGCTATGAAATTTAAAAATAGAACAAGATAAAGCAGACTGTTCTGCGATTAATTTTTTTATTGGTATGATGTAAATAACTTTTTCATTCATGGTATACATTTCACTTTCATATTCTCAAATATGATGGTATTGTTCCCATTTTACAGAGAAAGAAACTGGCTTGAGGCAGTTAAGTAACTCCAAGCCACATGGATAGTAAGCACCTTAAATGGGAGTTAGTGTGTAAACCCTGAATCTATTGAGTCTAAATCCAGTGCTATTTCTATTTCACCACAAAAACCCAAACTAAGAGTGGCATTTAAACTATTTATGACCCTGGTGGGTGACTGAATTATTTTCTTCCCTTTCTTGTGGTACTGGAACACAACCTAGGGGGAAAAATAGTTACTGGAAGTCAGGAGAATTTTGAAAGTTTTCTAGTATATTCTGGAGAATTTATAAATTTAGTGATATTGAATTTCTCTAATGAAGCATTCATTACCATGAGTTCTCTTCCCAAATCAGGATGAGAAAATATGTGGAAGAAATTGAAAAAAAGAAAATGCTTTATCTTGAAGCAACTGTCCAAACTTGGTAAGTTGAAGACTGAATGACCAGTCTTCATTTAAGATTAGCTGAAGAATGCTTCATTAGAGAAATTTAGTCTCAAGAGGGAGAAAAGGTGATATATTGTGTGCTGTTGCAAGGTAGGAAAATATGTGGTCCTTTAAAACACTTTCACTTTTGGAAAACTGGAAAAATAAAGCTTGTTGCTGGGTAACTGAGCTCTAATTGAGTGGGAAAGGAAAGATTCTGAATAGATGGAAGTGTAAAACTTTAAAGATATTTTAACAAGTTATATCTTAAGGTTCTAAGCATATTTTGTAAAATGGTTTATACCTTTGAACTTTAGAATAGATTGGTTTTGTCTTTCCTGACCTTTGGGTAGCATTTCTCTCTGCTATAGTTTATTATTAAAGATAAATTGTTCTGGGTTTTTTCCCCCTAGCTACTATTCTATTACTGTTTCTTTTTTTCTAATTCTATAAAGGAATAATGATATTTCCTTCCAGAAATAGTAGAAATGTTCAAGGTGAGTTTTCTTTTTGGTTTAGGTTTAAGTACATTGTGTATATAAAGTGCAACTTCAGGGTAATGAGCTGATTATTAAAATTCATCAGACTTTTTCTTAAATGTGTTTTCTTTTGTAATGCTGTGTTGGAAAGTTTTTTAACAGTTTTTGAAAATCCCTGCTGGACATACAATAAAATAGGAAGAATATTAAACTAAAACTGAGACCTAGATTCATTCTAGCCTTGCCATTAACTTGATATAAGACTTTTTGAAGTGTCGGTGTGTTTTGTCTCACATTCTGCCATCTGTAAAATAGAGTGTTAGACTATGTAATCTCTAATGTATCTTTTAGTTTTATCAGACTTTATTTAAAATGTAAACGGTTAAAATAAATTCCTTGTATAATTTTAAAAAACACCTGTATTATTGAAAATTTAGAAAATGGAGGGGGAAAATACAGGGGATAGATGCACTCATGCTGTTACCATTGTATATTAACCACCATTATCATTTTTCCAGTGCACATTTTAGTAGAATTACAACCATTGGTTTTATATTTGATATTGTATCCTCTGGCAACATTTTAGAAAGGTCTCAGTGGCAACAAATTTTCATGCTTTGTAAGTGGATTAAATTTTGAGAAACAATCAAAAGTCATTCAGACCCATTCCAATGACTAAGTGAGTAGTAATGTGGAGTAATTTTATGTAGGGTCCAAATGAAGTGTGACAATAAACCAATGGGCCTTATGTCTTTTATGATTTACAAAACTGGCTCTGAAATTAATTTCAAATGCATTTCTAATATTTTAAGTAAAATTAGCATCAATGGAATAAACACAAAGCCTCCCAGTGACATACAGCTGCTATATTTTGTATATTTTGTATATTTCAAGCTGTATATTTTGCTTGAGCTATGAATGAGTGACTCCTGAAACCCTGTATAATTTTTTTTAGGAGGTACCAGGGATTGAACCTGAGGCCTCATACATGGGACGCAGGTGCTCAACCACTGAGCTACACCCCCCCCCCCCCAAGTATAATGTTTTAAAGTCCTGATCCCAATAAAAAATAAAGACCCTGTATTTGTCAGGGTTCTCTCGGGAAACAGAATCAACAGGAGATATCTGTCAATAATATGAGATTTTATAAGTCTCTCACACTACTGTGGGGATGGACAAGTCCAGGTTCAGCAGGCAGGCTGCAAACCAGGGGCTCCGATGAAAGTCCGATGAAAGGTTCTTGATGAATTTCTGGGAGAAGTTGGCTGTCCAAGGACGAACTGGGAAATTCTCCCTGAATGTTGAAATCACTTCCCCTTTTAAGGCATTCAACTGATTGGATAAAAGCGTCACCCTTTGCTGATGCAATCTCCCTGATTGATGCAGATGTAATCAGCCATCCACGCAGTAAACTCACTGGTGATCGAAGTCCATAAATGCTCTTGTATTACAATTAGCCCAGTGTTTTGCTGTACCTAACACTTGGACACAATTACCTGGCTGAGTTGACACATTAGCCTAACCATCACAGACCCCGCCCCCCCTTCTCACAGGTATAGTCATGCAATGGACTTCCACCTGTCCTTAGCCTGTCATATAAAGTAACTATCTCCAGACTTCAAGATTGCCTGAATTTTAGCTTTGAAACTTGCCCAAGGTCACGTAGGTAGTAATTTCAGAGATAGGACTGAAACCTAGATCTTTTTGTCACCAAAGCTGCTCTTTCAGTTATCCACATAGATAAAGTGAAGAAATTAATACATAGATTTATTATTATTATTATCTTGTTCATGCAATAGCATTGTGGTAATATCCGGACTACTTAGTACTTATTTAGATCATATGCCTGATGTAGATTTAGATGCATTCCAAAGGGACCACAATTTAGATCAGAGAGAAAAGAAAAACAAAGAAAGAGGCTGAAAATGCTCTTAAGAGGAGGATGAGTGCCAATGTGGCAGGGAGGAAGCACTATTCTTAGATTCTTTGTTCTTTGTGAAGGCTTTTGCCTCTGTAAATTTCATGAGGATTAAGAATCAAACAATCCCCTGAAACTGTAGGCTATCTAAATGCCATATTCACAGAATTATTTAACTCCCTTCCAATTTTATCAATTTAGGGTCAATTCTACCTGGAATTAAATCTTGCATTTCTTTCTTATTGTCTATTTCTGAAACACAAAGTAGAACGTGGACAAATATTAGTTCAAAGCAGAGTGAAAATAATTTTTTAATGAAAAAGTAAATATTTAAATATGTTTTTTCCCCCAAAATCTTATTAAGGTCATTTTCACTTAAGATATGTTATATCTGAAAGATTAGAATTTCTAATTGAATAGTATACTGTGTAACCTTTAAAAAGAAAAGTTTCATAAGTAGGTCGTTGTGGGCTTTGGGCTGTATCAAGTGACCAATCTTAAGGGATTATCAGAGTTTTATATGTAGATAGCTTGGGCAATTTTAAAGAAAGCTGCTCCACACAGTGGTTCAATAACTCTGTGAGATCCCCATTATGTATCAAAAGGATATTTTGTTTTAGTTTTATACTGAACTTTTTTGTTTCTAAAAATGAACTGCTTATACAATGAAAGATAATAGTCCTTTTTGGACTACGGTAATATATAAAGTAGTAAGTCCCTTTTTCTTTTAAAGGTTTCACTTTTTAAAACAATAAAATATTGGAATAAAAAGGTTTGTATATTATAAGAGAAATAAAAGAAACTTTAAACAGAATATTCCAGTTTTAGGCTTTTATTTGCCTTACACTTCATTTTCAATCTCAGCATATATGCCCTATATTTGATATTTGCCCCAGACATACTTTTATTGAGTTTGGTCATTCATCTCCTCCACTGTCTACTTTCTGGCCTAAAGCATTCTACTCTTTGTAGTCTGTCCTTATACAATAAGGAACATTTAGTAGAATGTTTACTATGAGTTAGGGACTTGTGTAAGCATTTCACTTTTATTTTCTTATGTAATTGACACAACTGCACTATGAACTAAGACCTATTAATATCATTTTACAGACAAAGTAACTGAAGCATAGAGAATTTAAGCAATTTGCCAAAGGTCACAGTAAGTAGTGGAGCCAGGATTTGAACCTAGATTGAGTCTGGTTGCAGGGCTGGCACTTTTCAACGATCTCATTATAGCATATGATGACCGTGTTCTTCCCCTCCAGCCCTCCATGGATTTTAAGTATTGTCATAGACCATTCAACAAGTAGATCAACATAGAGTTAGAGAAAAAGCAAAGAAAACTACAAGCAAACTTGCCAAATATGACTACAAGGTAATATGACTTCACAATCCAACATGAGAATTTTAGATAAAGGTTCATAAGCCAGGCTGACATAAATGACCAGAGATCACACATAGGCTCCTGGTGGGAATGAGGGAGATTGCTTTAGGTTTATTCTTTACCATATTACCTCTAACTCCCTTAGCTCTAACTTCGTCTCAGACAATATTCCCACTCTGGTCACATCTTTAACCCCTTTCCTTGAATTCCTATCCTGTTTCTCACCACAGAAGCCAGGTCTTATTTCCAAAGATAAAATGCCCTGGGCAACTAGAATGTGATTTACATTATGGGTTAATTTCACTTCAGTCCTCTGTGTTCAGTGACTCATCATTAGCCTCTTTTCCTACAGAGCCTAAATGGAAAAAAGAAGATAGGATTGAAGGAAGGAGGAATAGCATTTTCTCCTATTGGTTCTACACAGTTAAGATGATAGCAAAATGCCACAGGGAGTCTAATAAAGGTGTGTGCTTTCTTTTCCAGTGTTGAGAGTGGGGGACAGACTGTGATTTTGATCATTAGTATAGCAAAGAAAAGGGAAAATCCTTGCTGAAAGCCTGAGGTAGTGGAAGCTCTAAGGGAAATTGGTGGTCTAGTCTTTATTACTGCAGAAAGAAACAGAATTGACTTGAATGAAAATTGATTGGTGGCCCAGCCAAGATTTGGGCACAAGGCTCAGCCCTCTAACTCCTCTAATATGTCCATTGCATGGAGACTCCAATCCTGAGCCTCCTCTGGTCTTTTTTTTTTGGAGGTACTGGGTATTGAACCCAGGACCTCATACATTGGAAGCAGGCGCTCAACCACTGAGCTGTATCTGCTTCCCAATGAGAGTTGTTTTTGTTTTTTTGTTTGTTTTTGTTTTGTTTTTAGGAAGTACTTGGGATCAGACCTGGGACCACATATATGGGATGCAGGTACTCAGCCACTTGAGCTACATCTGCTCCCCTACTCTGGTCTTGCTGAAGATCCTACTGCTGAACAATAAGCTATGGCAGGGAATTTGAGGAATAGATAATCGAATTTGAGGAATAGATAATCGAATAGATAATCGAAAGGCCTGCCAATTCTACGATCTTATTCTAGGTTGGAACTCAAAACCTGTCCCCCATGGAAAGTTTTTGCATTCATACATGATGATTAGGTTCCACAGTATTGCACTATGATCTCAGGTACATTTTAGACAATAGTGTGGCACATTTAGGTGTGAGATTCTCCTCATTCCAAACCCTCATAGCTTGCCAACAGTCTAAACTGAGTTTTTCTAAGTTACTCAGTGAATTCTCTTTATTTTGAAATATAATTCCTCCATAGTTACAATGGGTATGTGATATGCTTTTTGTGAAAAAAAATTCAGTGCTTTTGGGGATGAAAATGCCTTCTACAATTGTCCAAATAGAATATAGTTCTGAAACAACCATATTAATAGTGTTAAACTCAAACAAGTTTGTATAAAATTATATCATCTAGCAGTTAAGAACATGCTTGGGTGTAGGCATTAGAAAGACCAGGGCTCTGCCATATATTGACTATGTGGTCTTGGGAAATTTCCTACCCTCTCAGGCTCAGTTTTCTCATTGGTATAAATGTAGTAGTTCCTATTTTGTAGTTTTTTGTGAAGACTAAATGAAACTATATATATATATAGTTGATTCTTGTTATTCGTGGTAGTTACGTTATATAAAATTGCCACGGATACTGAATTAGCAAATACTGAACCAGTGCTCCTAAGGGGTAGATTCCTGCCAGCGTCTGGTCACAATGTTTTTGCCAACCAATCAATACATAATCTTCTTTAATGTGTGCTTCTGTTTAAAGATTCCTTATTTAATATATATTGTTGATTCATTGACATTGAACTCATGGCCAACAACACTATGACTCACACCTGAATAAAGCTTAACTAATGCACATATTTTCTCTGTAAGACACATCACAGCCTATTTGCACTTAAGAACACGAGACAGCATTTCAGCATTATACTTCCAGGACATCTGAAAGAGTAAAATCATCAACAGAAAGTACAAAAATGCAAAAAACATTGCATTAAGTATACCATGAATGAGATACTTGTTTACAGTATGAGAGGTGAAACAAGAAGGCAGAGCATTACTTTGTTTGACCTCAGCAAGGAACATGCACATAGGATAACTGAAATTTTTTGCCACTCTGTATGTCCACAATGACTGCAAAAACATCTTGAGCATTGATATCAGCAAGTAGGCAAATTTGTAAATAAGGAATTTGTGAATAATGAGGATCAACCATACAATATTTAGTACCATGCTTGGTCTTCTAAAATTGTTTCATGACAAATAAAAATGATATATAAATAATAACACTCCAAGCACATTGTGGAATGCTCCAGTTAACTGTTTTGAAGATTGTATTAATAATTGACAAAGTGGATTTAACTATTAAAACTCAGTGTTCATCAAAGAACCATAGAGAAATGTGAAGCATTTGCAGAATCTTTTGAAGCCAGTTTCTGTGTAAACAAATTGCAGGGAAATTTCTTTTTTTTCTTTTTTTTTTTTCTTCTGATGTCATAATTTGGATGAGACCATGGCCAGATCTTGAAAGGATAAATGACAGAGTTAATTTATAGGCATTCAAAAATGAATTGGGCTAGCACTATTTCTATCTTATTTTCTTGCCGGTATTTTTGATTCTCAAGATCAGGATCAATTCTTAATGGCAGAAGAAGATTTGGCAGTGGCATGAGCATCAATCAATCATGCATCCATAACAGCTACTGTATTATATTTCAGAGCAAAGAGTGATTCATTTGAAAAACGCACATTTGCTGATGATGTTTCAAAGTAATTCCACAAGTGGCATGGTGGAAGTCATTATTAAAGACATGTGATGTCACTTCATAAAGTTAATTTCAAAGCCATAACCTAAACGTTAATGCAGTAGTTTTTTTTCTCTGCAGGATTAGGAAAAAGTTTTCTTTACTACACTCAAGCAACCATGATTTTTAAAAATAAACACAGTTGTTGATGCATCTATTCTTTCTATTGTGTTGAGTCATTTTTCAATCAAGTCATTGGAAATGGTGAACACCAAAAAACAAACAAAAAAATTTTTATTGTCCAGGAAGAAAAGATGGTAGGTGGAATACAGTATGTTAAATTTTAAATTTCTTGGTTTTATATGATTAACATGATCTATTTGACTTTATCTTTTCTGTTTAAAAGTTTAGTACTGATTCAAGAATGCACAAATAGATTATTAGAACAGAGTTGAGAGTATAGAAACAGACACATATAAGAATTTAGTATATAAAAAGTGGTCATTTTGGAAAACAAATCCAATAGCAAAACAAACTCTTAGAGGAAGGAATAGTTAAAAGTAAAAAAAATAAATCAGTATTGCAAGTAGAAGAATGCATGACAATTTATCTGACCTAGGGAAAGAAAGATCTTTGTAAGCATAAAACCAAAGGGAGAATTATAAAGAAAATATTTAAAGCTTTAATTTAAAAAATGTAAACCTTGATATGAAAAATGTACAAAATGAAAAAGCAAACAATGAGAAAAACATGATATTAAAATTATATTAGATGAAGGGTTAATATATTTATATTTTAAATAAGTCTCGAAAGTCAATGAGAAAAAGACAGATACTCCCAACAGAGCATGGGCAAAAAGCTCATATAGATAAAATGCACAAAAGCAAAACCACAAATGCCAGAAAACATGTAAGATATACAACCTAACAAAATTAAAATAAATACAAATTTTATAAAATGAAGTAGCATTTTGCAACAATTAACAAAAGTATTTAAAATGATTTAAGTGAAAACTATATATAAAAGTAATGTAATCTCAAAGAATAGTGTCAGTGTCAGGAAAATGTAATGTCATATGTAAATAAATATTTGCATTTACTTAAGTTATATAATAGTAGTTGCATAAAATAGGAATCTGAAAGCTGACCCACTAAATTTTTTCATTAAAAAAATATGTTGAGTGCCTCCTTTTCTATTGCCAGGTACTGTTTTAGGTCCTGGGTATACTGCTATACTGCAGTGAACGAGGGGAAATTACTTGCCTTGCATTTCAGCGAAAGCGGGAGGTGGAGCAATGAGAAAAGGGAGAGTTTACATTCATGCTATTTCCTTCTGTGAACAAATGCTAATGTATGTGCTGTTTGTATATGTGTACTGGGGT
The DNA here is from genome assembly GCA_026826555.1 of Tolypeutes matacus. Taxonomy (NCBI): domain Eukaryota; kingdom Metazoa; phylum Chordata; class Mammalia; order Cingulata; family Chlamyphoridae; genus Tolypeutes; species Tolypeutes matacus. Next base: position 10,855,119 of record JAKSZT010054395.1, read on the forward strand.
GTGGGATCTATTTCTGTGCAGTCTCCTGAGTGCAATGGGACACCTAAATTCTGACCTTGCGCTGAAGTATAGGCTCAACCAATTAAACTAATCAAGCGGGAGACAGACACTGGAAATGCTGGCACTTTTGCTTACATGTCATAAAACATCCCTGATACCCTGATTTTTGGGACCAGTGCACCACTGAAAGGTCTAAGCTCAGGATCCTGGGCAATGTACATGACCTAAGGGACAGAGCTGAGGAGGCTGGACCGGATGATCTTATTTTCAGAAACTAGGAACTGAGCTTATGTTGAATAATCGAATTTATAATAGATGCCTGAGGTCACTTTACATAGGATGCAAGACTTACTATTTATTTGTTTAGTCATTCATTCATTTTAATTTTCTGGTTCATAAACATCCATTAGTTTTATTAATGACAGAACACTGGAAAGGAAGAGGGCAAAGGATGCCCTTAATTGCATTTGTTTATCACCTGCCTCTAGCAAATATGTGTAGTGATTTTTGAGAAAAATGAAATAATTATTTCAAAGTATAAAATCCAAAGTATTAGGAGTTCTATTGGGAGTACACACTAAGAACATACATGTGAAATCTTGGAAAGTTCTTATAATAAACAACCTGGTGGTAGAGTGGATGAAAGGGAAGATTCTGAGAGTAGGCTGTATAATAATAATTGTGGGATACTCATTAAAAGATGCTCTGCTTCATATTAACTACCAAGAGAAATCACACTCCAGCCAGCTCCCTAAGACACAGGACCCACAACACAGAAGTTGGTGCTCTGTGGCCACCACTTGAGATGGACAGAATTGTCGAGCTGTTTCAAAGAGAGCACAGTCTGTGTGATACAACTATTCTTGAAGGTTATAAGGGAGGTTTCTAGGCACTTACATTCACTGATGATTTCCAGGGAGGGTAGGAAGTACTCGTTACAGACAATAGATATAGCCATGAACATGTAAAGGATAATTAGGAAGTAGATTATGATGCCTCCAGCTGCACGCTCCTGTTTCGTGAAAAACCCTTCAGGAAACTCTGATGATGGAGAAATAACACATTGGGTGGTATTTCCTGGTAAGGGAAAGGAGGTGAAAATTTGAACAATGTTGGCAACACCCATTCCAAGCCCACAAAAAAGAGATTCCTTAGAAAACTAAGTGGGGTATCTGGGTGGAATTGTAAGAACCCTGGTGAAAATTTATAAACCACTTCTGAATGTGATGAAGTTGTAGAGCTTTCAAAATTATTTTGGGAGATAAAAAAATTGTGCTTTAATGAAATAAACTGGTAGAAGAATTAAAAAGAGGAAATCATAGCAGGACTCCCCAGGATGGGAATCCAACACCTTCCCACTCATTATGTGGGTCTCCACCCACTGATAGAACCCATTATGACAAGATGAACAAACACTCCCTAGAGGCCTGCACCAGGTGCACCCTGTCCCACATGTCCTGCACATCCAACATTCTAAACCAGTAACCCTCCCCTGCCATATTTGCCCAAAGAACATTCCCAATGGTGTAGTTTCAACCACATACTGGCAAATCCCCAGAGTCCACCTGCTCCCTCCCCCAAACCTCCCCCCAATTCCATGGCAGCTCAACCCAATCTCCCCACTCTACCCCCTCACAAACCAGCACTGCCCAACCCAGTAGCATCACTGCACCACTGTCATGCCCATCCACTGCACAACTACACACTTCCACCTTATCATAGATTTTGTACGTATGGGCATTGGCTCACAACCTTCTTCTCCCTTTCTATATCTTGTAAACCTATCTTCCAGACTCTAGGACTGTGAGTGTGCTCAATTTGTTTAATTCATATCAGTGATGTCATGTAATATTTGTCCTTCAGTGCCTGGCTTGCTTCACTCAACATAAGGTCTTCAAGATTTATCCAATGCATTCCTTCTTACAGCTGAGTAATATTCCATTGTATGTATATACCACAATTTGTTTATCCATTCATCTGTTGATGTATATTTGGGTTGTTTCCAACTTTTGATAATAGTAAATAATGCTGCTATGAACATTGATGTGCATATATCTGCTCGTGTCCCTGCTTTCAATTCTTCTGGGTATATACCCAGCAGTGGGATTGCTGGATCATATGGCAGTTCTATAGTTAGCTTCCTGAGGAACTGCCAAACTGAATCCTCAGGATTTGGGAATGAACGATGGACTAGAGTAGACTTACTGGTATTCTACTATAGACTTATTGTGATTGTAGCAATGGAAGAATTTATATCATTGATGTGGAGGCAGTGGCCACCAGAGGTTCTGAGGGGAGGGAGAGGGAAAAACAGGTGTAATATGGGGGCATTTTCGGGACTTGGGAAATGTCCTGAATGACACTGCAATGACAGATACAGGCCATTATATATCTTTCCATAACTTACAAAATTGAGTGGGAGAGAGTGTAAACTACAGTGTACACTGTATAATCCACGCTTAGTGGCAATGCTCCAAAATGTGTTCATCAATTGTAACAAATTTACCACACTAATGAAGGATATTGTTAATGTGGGAAAATGTGGGAGTGGTAGGGAGTGGGGCATATGGGAATCCCTATATTTTTTATGTAACATTTATGTAATCCAAGTATCTTCAAAAATAAAAATAAAAAAGTATTTTTAAAATAAAAGAGGAAATCATGAAATCACTCTTCCTTGTCTGCTTCACTTCTGAAAGGATATTCTGAACCTCACACCCTCCCCAAGCAGAAACTGAATCTCTAATGAATAAAAATTTATATTGTCTGTACAGTATCATTTTCCTATTTCAGAACCAGGTTTTCTGTAGGTCTGCAAAAAGTCATTGCCTTGCAAAGAGAATTTCTAGGGCGGATTTTTTTTTCCTGATGAAGCCTCCAGCAATAAAAACTGGAGCCTCCCTTGCTTAATGATCTTTGTGAATTACTTTGGCACTATCTCTCAGAACCTTTTTGAGGGATCAAAACTGATGCCCTGCCCAAAGCTAAAAATCAGAGCAAGTACAGCAGAAGCATAAGCAAAAGTGACCCAAGTGAGAAATTCCCTTCTTCCTCCCTTCACCTACAGGTGGTATAGCAGGAACAGCAGGGGTAGCTGCACCCCGTGTTGACCTACCTGTGGCCCTTGGGAGACGCTGTGGCAGAGTGGTACCATGGGGAGACAGATATGCAGTGGTCCAGAGGATGCCAAACAGCAGGACCCCTCTCACCCTTCTCAGGCCCCTGTTTGTCTGCATGTTGGCTGTGCTCTTGCTTCAGCATCCAGCTTTGGAAGGGAGAAAAGGAGGATTAAGCTGGATCATGTGAGGAGGCTCCTTCCTGCCCAATGCCTTGCCTGGGGCACTTTTCATCAAGGCCAGCCCAGGAGGAGGGTGATTGGAGCATGACTAGAGCCGGCCAAGCTTCTCTGATCAGGAAAGCCCAAGCACTAGGGAGTTTGGAAGAGCAGACAATCTATGTCTACAGCTGTTCCCATGACCCACTGTCTCTTAGGCAGTTTGCACTTATTAGAAATGAGTGGTTTCATTTAATGTCTTCATATTCACGCTGCATTAGACTTTTTCTATATTTTAAGGATCCAAATTTGCAGTTGCCTCCATGTCTCTCTCTAAACTCTTGCCCCTAGAAGTTCGTGGGGCTGGTATATGCACATTCTTTGGGTAGCTTGGCTCCCATTTATATTTCTGTTTCGGCTTTTCATCCCCATCTCCAGTTAGGGCTAGAGGCAGGAAGATCAATAAGGAGGTCACTGCAATAATTTAGAGGAGAAATGGTGGTGGCTTGAACCAAGGCAATGGCATTGGGGATGGAGAGAAGCCGATGGCTTTAAGAACTATTAAGGAAGTAGATTGGATGATATTTGGTGATGAACGGATTCTGCTCTCTGCCAGAGGGAGCTATCTAAAATGCAAATTTGACAAGCCAGGGAGTGTTCAAATGTGGGTCACTGCCTTCGCTACCCTAGCATTTACTGGCTTGCTCAGATGTTAAGACTTTGTGGCAGTATAGCATTGCAGTTAATAGCACAGACTCTGAAGCCAGACCACCATTTGACTATCTGTAATGGGGATATTTTAGTACTACCTTTATATTGGATTCTGGTAAGAATTACATCAATGAATAGAGGTAAACTGCTTAGAACAGCATCTGCCACATGGTCAATTTTAATTATTTACCATCATTATTATTATTATTATTATTATTATTATTATTATTATTACTCTTGATTGAGATAGAAGCTTCTTGGTCATTAAGCAATTTTGTAATTCACCTGAAACTCTCATGCTTCCTTTGCTGTGCAGGAAAAGCATAAAAATTGATGTGCTAAGTTTCAGATTTAGAAACTGGGTTTTTCTGATGAGAAGGAATAAATTGCTTCTGGAATGTTTGTGATATTTGATTGGTAAAAATTCTCAAACACACTTTCGTTTTGCTGAGAATTGCTATGCCTTGTAAATCACTCTGAAGTTGTCATTTCTAGGTACTGGATATCCAAATGTGTGGTGTGGTTGTGAGACTGCAGTGGTTACTGACCAAAGAGCAGCCCAGTAACAGAGCATATGCTTAACAGGCAGAGTTCTGGCTGTTGATACCCACAGGAGGCTGCACCGTGGACCACTAGCCAGCAGTGACTAAGACTCGGAAACGAAGCCACTTAGTTTTGTACTGAGTGGAAGTATATCATGACTCTGTTCTCTTCACATGACAGTAGTTATAGTTCAATCAGGCAGTAAAACTAAACAGTTTCTACAAACAAAATATCATCAATAGCACAAAAACTCAAACCTACAGTGAATGCTTCTAAGAAATGGGAGCTGCATGCTAATAACAATGGAATAGAAGCGACTTACACATAGTAGGTATTCAATAACCATTGTTGTTTGATTACATTGTAATGGTTCTTGAAAACACATCCCCAGAACACACATGTACTTAATTTAAACAAACTGTGTCATAAAATATGGTTTATAAATAAAAGATAATTTAGAAGTCTAATTAGATTTGCTTTACACATTCAGTCTTCATTTTATAAAAGGATTTAGAAAACCTTTTTGTTGTAAAATAAAATACATAGAGAAAACAATGCAAAATAAACGTATGTATTATCATATTATTATATTGTATTGTAATTATTGTTTTTATAAGATGGACGGCTTGTAAGTACCCCTAGATAAATAGAACTTTGCCAGCCACCCTAGAAACTCCTTCATGGGACTTAATATCAATCTCTTCCTTCCACCAAAAGTAAACATTTTCTTGATTTCTATAGTAATCATTTCCTTATGTGAGTCAGTTTAGATAACTTGTGCATTTCTAGAAAATTGTTCATTTCATCTAGATTATTTAATTTGCTACTATGCAATTGTTCATTGTATTCTCTAATAATCCTTTTTATTTCTGAAAGGTTGGCAGGCATGTCCCCACGTTAATTTATTATTTTAATTATTTGAGGCTTCCCTTCTTTCTCTTGGTCACTCTAGCTAAAGATTTGTCAATTTTATTGATCTTTTCAAAGAACTTTACTTTGGTTTTATTGGTTCTCTCTATTCTTCTGTTTTCTATTTCATTTATCTCTGCTCTAATTTTTATTTTCTTCCTTTTGCTAGGTTTGGGTTTACTTTGCTCTTCTTTTTACTAGTTTCTCAAAGTGTGAAGTTAGGTTATTGATTTGCAATCTTTCTTCTACTTTTTTTTTAATGTAGGTGTTTATAGCTATAAATTTCCCTCTGAGCTCTGCCCTCATTGTATATCATAAATTTTGGTAAGTTGTTTTTCATTTTCACTCATCTTGAAATATTTTCTAATATCCCCTATGATTTCTTCTTTAACCCACTGATTGTTTGAAGGTGTTCTATAGTATCTGCATATTTGTGATTTTTCCAAATTTCTTTCTGTTGTTTATTTCTAGTCATTCCATTATTGTTGGGGAAAGTATTTTGTATGACTTCAATCTTTTAAATTTTTGAGATTTGTTTTAAATTTGTTGAGATTTGTTTTGTGACATATACTGGAGAATGATCCATGTGTACTTAAGAAGAATGTGTATTCTGCTTTTGTTGGGTGGAGTGTTATGTATGTTAGGTCTAGGGTTGGTTACAATACTGTTGTAGTCCTGTTGTTCCATATTGATTTTCTGTCTAGATGTTATATTCATTATTGAAAATGGTATATTGTAGTTTCCAAGTGTTATTGTAGAATTGTCTATTTCTCCCTTTGATTTGGTCAATGTTTACTTCATGTACATTGGAGATCAGTTGTTAGGTGCATATATATTTATAATTGTTATATCTTCTCAATGAATTGAGCCTTCTATTAATATAGTATGTCCTTCTTTGTCTCTTGTAATAGATGTTTTTTCTTAAGGTCTGTTTTGTCTGATATCAGTATAGCCACCCCAGATCTCTTTTGGTTACTATTTGCATGAAATATTTTTTTTACATCCTATCTCTTTCAACATGTTTGTGTCTTCAAATTCAAGGTAATTCTCTTATAAACTGCATATAAGCTCAATCATGCTTTTTAAAATTCATTCTTTCAATCTCTGTTTTTTCACTGGCATGTTCAATCCATTTCTATTTAAAATTTAAAATGCTAAGACATCTGCCATTTTGCTATTTGTTTTCTGTGTGTCTTATACCCTTTTTGTCTCTCACTTCCTCCATTATTATTTTGTGTTTAGTTCATCTTTTGTGGTGAACATTTTGATTCCCTTCTTATTTGCTTCTCTGGATATTTTAAAAGATATTTTCTTTGTGGTTACCACGGGGATTATACTTAACATCCTAAATCTATAACACTATAGTTTGATTTTATATCACCTTAACTTCAGTAGCATACATAAGCTATGTTCCTATACCCTTTCATCTCTCCCCTTTATGTCATTCTTATCACAAATTACATATTTATACATTGTGTGCCCAATAACATAGACATATTTTTTATCCATTTTTATTTTAAATATGGTAAGAAATAAAAGTGGAATAACAAACCAAAAATAAAATAACAGTAGCATTTGTATTTACTCATGTAGTTACCTTTACCAGAAATCTTTTTGTCTTCATATGACTTCAAGTTACTGCCTGGTGCCCTTTCCTTTTATTCTGAAGGACACCCTTTAGTATTTCTTGTAGGGCAGGTCTAGTGGTAAGGAACTCCCCAAGCTTTTGTTTATATGAAAATATTTTAATATACCCCTCACTTTTGAAGGACACTTTTAGTGGGTATAGAATTCTTGGTTGATGATTTTTTTCTTTCATCACTTTAAATATGTCATCCCACTGCTTTCTGGCCTTCAGGGAGTGTGTGAGAAATAGGCTATTAAACTTGTTAATGATCCTCTTTAGGTGACAGCTCCTCTTTTGCTACTTTCAGGATTCCCTCTTTGCTTTGGCATTGAACAGTTTTATTATAATTTGTCTTGCTGTGGATCTCTTTCCATTTATCCTATTTGGAGTTTGTTGTGCTCTTATTTGCATATATTAAAGTCTTTCTTCAAATTTGATAATTTTGGCCATTCTTTCTTCAAATATTCTTTCTGCTTACCCCCTACTTTCTGGGGCTCCCATAATGCATACATTGTCATGGTTGATAGTGTCCCATGGGTCACTTAAATTCTATTCATTTTTCTTTATTTTTTTCTTACTGCTTCTCAGATGGGTGAAGTTCACCGATTCTTTCTACTGGCTGTTCAATTTCCTGTTAAACTGTCTGATGATTTTTTATTTCAATTATTGTACTTTTCGGCTACAATATTTCTGTTTTATACTTCTCTTTTTATTGAAATTCTCATTTTGTTCATATACCATTTTCCAGATTTCCTTTTGTCCTTTGTCCATGTTTCCCTTTAGCTCATTGAGCTTATTTAGAACAGTGGACTAAACATCTTTAACTAGTAATTCCAAGGTCTGCATGTCCTCAGGGATGGCTTTTGTCACTTCTGTTTCTTTGAATGGGCCATCTTTCCTTATTTCTTTGTATGCCTTGTGATTTTTGTTAAAATTTGGGCATTTAAATATTTTAATGTGTTAACTTTGGACATAAGACTCTCACCCTTCCCAAGTGTTTGCTGTTTTTTTTTTTTTTTTCCTTTTGATTGTTGAAGGCTACCTTAGTCTATTTGTTTAGTAAATTTTCCAAACTCTTTTTGCAATGACTAGAATCCTTGTCATGTGCAGTCACTGAAGTCTCTATTCTTTTAGCTTGTATTCAGCTAGTGTTATGGCAGAGATTTCCTTGAGTGTCAGAGCTAAGAAACATGACAAAACAAAAATTCTCTCCCAGTCTTTGCAGATTGGTTCTGTGTTGGGGCTTTCCTTCAGCACTTTTGTCAGGCTTTCCCTAAGCCTAGGGATCAGTCTGAGATGAAAATTTAGGGTCTTCTCAGGTCTTTTCTGAGGTATCATGCCCTGTGCTTTCTAAATCCCCCCACGTACACAGGCACTCCCAAATGTCCCAGTTTCCCAAGGAACCTCTCTATATAGCCTTCCCTACCAGGCCCTGGGCATTATATTGTATGTCTCAACTCTACTCTTTCACCTTAGGTGGCTCAGTTTGATCATTCCCTTATAATGTTCTCATGGCAATGCCTGCTGCTTTTCTGCCTCAAGTGGATTCTGGGATAGGCAAAACAGAGATAAGCCCCCTGGGTCAGTCCTTCAGGTTGCCACTGTATAGATTGTAACAGATACACTTACACATTAATTAGTGAATAAGATGTGCTCTACTTCTGGCAGAATAAGGGACCAGGGACTTATACTGGGAACATGGGCTCTTTCTTACAGACTGCCACCAAGTCAGACAAGGGTGGGATATGGGCTAGTAAAAGTACAAGAGGCTTTCCTACCATTTAAAAGTTGCCTTTCTCTTGATTCAGTGTTTGTTACATCTATAAAGCTCTGATGGCTTTCCAAAGTTTTGAGAAAGTTGGTTCTAACATTTCTGCTTATTTTATTTTTTTTAGGAGATACCAGGGATTAAATCCAGGACCTCGTACATGGAAAGCAGGTACTCAACCATTGAACTACGCCTGCTCTCCAATGAGAGTTGTATTTTTTTTTTCCATTTGTTTGTTTTTGTTTTTAGGAGGTACTGGGGATCAAACCCAGGTACATGGAAAGCAGGTGCTCAACCACTTGAGCTACATCCGCTCCCCTCTCCTTATTTATGTTTCTATGGGGTATGAGAGTCTGGAGGTTCCTACTGCACCATCTTTGCTGATGTCAGTCCTGACATGATCTTTTGATATGATCTTTGACATTTTCTTCTTTTGATAATTTCCTCACTACCTGATATAAAAAAGATGTTCAAGTCTCATCTTATACATGAAATCAGCCATTTCTCCAAAATCTCCTCTTTTTTCTAAGTGGAAAGTATTTCAAGACCATTGTAACCGTTGGGGAATTTGATGTAATTATGAATTCCAAAAATATAATTGGATCATGCTTGTAAACTGATCTGTTAATCTGGGCATGATTAGGTTAGGATTAGGGCGTTGAGCCCCACCCCTTGGTGGGTGGGAAATTGAATATTAAAGGCAAGGCAAAGGACAGTTGAGGCAGTCTTTTGAGAAGCAGTTTTGATGTTGGAAAGAAGGCCCCAGGAGAAGAAAAGCAAGCCGTTCGCCTGGAAGAGAGGAACCCCAGAATTAAGACATCTCCTTGGGCCGAGAGAGGAGCCCCACCCATATATACAGAGAGGGTGAGTTTTCCCCAGCAGTTGAAGAGGGTGGATGTCCCCACCCGATGTTCAGGAAGAGTTTTGCCACCCCAGGGCGCAGGGAGGTTGGAGCACATTCCTCAAAGATTAGGGTGGTTAAGGTCAACACCCCATTGGTCTGAGAGGGGTGTAGCTGTCCCCTATGGATTAGGGAAGGCCAGGTGGTCAACTCATTGCTCTGAGAGGGTTGAGCCTGTATGCCAAAGGTTAAGGAAGGCCAGGTGGTCAACTCGTTGATCTGAGAGAGTTGAGCCTGTGTGCCAAAGGTTAGGGGGAATGTTGTCTTCACCTCAGTGTGCTAAGGGGGCTAAGACTCTAACCCAAAGATTGGGTAAGGTATGGCAATCACCCCAACACTTTTGGAGGGTGAGATCTGAGGCTTGGTCGAAACCCAGATGCTTGATGAGGGTGGAATCAAGAAAATGGCCATTGGGCAAGCCTGTGGAAAGGGTGGGTTCCCATGTGGCCCCAAGGAGAAGAAACCATCATCTTAAGAATGACTCTCAGACTTTGAAATTGAATGGAGGATGCCCTGCAAGTTTACTGAACTGTAGAGGATCCATGACTCATGTTTAACATCCCAATTTCTCTTTATAATTTTGAAAATGTTTATCTTTTGTCTTTCCATTTGTATATTGGAAGCAGTTAAATGGTTTTGTAAGATTCAGAGGTCTATAGCAGATGGGACTTTGCCTCAAGATGAACTGTATTTCTTTAAAAAGATTTTGATATGATTTTGTACTTGAATTGTTACTGATTTAAGTTTTTTTTTGTGAGAATTGTAATGTATTTTTGGAATTCAGAGGGTGGAATGTAACCGTTGGGGAATTTGATGTAATTATGAATTCCAAAAATATAATTGGATCATGCTTGTAAACTGATCTGTTAATCTGGGCATGATTAGGTTAGGATTAGGGCGTTGAGCCCCACCCCTTGGTGGGTGGGAAATTGAATATTAAAGGCAAGGCAAAGGACAGTTGAGGCAGTCTTTTGAGAAGCAGTTTTGATGTTGGAAAGAAGGCCCCAGGAGAAGAGAAGCAAGCCGTTCGCCTGATCGTCTACAGCTGATCTTGTGTAGGAAACAGGAGCTAAGCCCGGAGAGAAACGCAGCCCCAGGAAGAGAGGAACCCCAGAAGCCTGAACCCTGGCAAATGCCGGCAGCTGTCTTGCTCTAACACATGGCAATGGACTGTGGTGAGAGAAGAAACTTAATGCTTTATGGCCTGGTATCTGTGGACTTATACCCCAAATAAATACCCTTTATAAAGACCAACCCATTTTTGGTATTTCACATTAGCACCCCTTTGGCTGACTAATACAACCATGTTCTGAGAATCTGGGTTTCTAATGATGCTTATTTCTACTGGTTTAATCATTGTTTCTAAGCATCTCCCCCTACCCCCATCTCTTTCTCTTTCTCTCATAATAAAACCTCATAATTTCATACTGATACTTCTCACTCAAATTCAGAAGAGCAGGGCTTTTTTTTTTTTTTTTTTTTTTTAATTGAACATTTTCTATGTTACTTCTGTATCCCCTTTCTTTTATGCCATGGATATGGGGTCTTGGTTCTCAAGGACACAGAGAGTGATGGAATTAGAATACCTAATAGTTAATAGTTACTCATTTATCAGTCCCATTTTACACATAACAACTTCAAAATAAAAACATTAGTACTACCACCACTAATATAATTACTGAGAAAAGTTAAAACTTTTTGTATAGCTCACTCCATTCTTCTCCTAATCTTTTTAAGAGCTGTATTCTACAGGTATCTATATGTTTAATGCTTGCCACCAGCCCTAGATTGATGTTTCTTTAGATATTTAGATGCCTGGAACTTACTTTCTAGTATATTTCTTGGAAAGGCCCCTGGGAAAAAATATTCCTTGAGTTTGTGATTGTTAACAATTTATCATTGGTCTTTATATTTGAAAGTCACATTTGCTGGCTATAGAATCATTTGCTCATATTTTTTTCCTTTGTACATCTTAAATATATTACTCCATTTTCTTCTGTCATAGAGCATTGTTGTTGAAAATCTGATAATTATCTATTTTTTCCCTTAAATATCACTTGCTCTTTTTATTAGATATGCAAAGGATTTTTTTCTTTTTCTTTAAGGTTCAGTAATTTTACTAGAATATATTATAGTGTTGATAATCTTTGGTCAATGTTATTTGGTAGGTAGTGTGCTTTTCAATATGTAAGTTTCAAAAATACTCTCAAATTATAGTTTCAGTATTTTTCTCTTGACTTGTTTTGGATTTCTTCAGGACCTTCTACAATCTTTTAAGTTAGATCCGTTTTGGTTATCTTCAATATTGTTACTTTGTCACAAATACTTTTTATCTCTTTCTTCATTTCATTTTTGATGTTTAACATTTTTGTGATTTTCTCTTTTTACCTCTCTTAAGGCATCAGCTGTTGCATGTATTGCTCTTGTGCTTCTTTTAGCTTAATATACATTTGTGAAATGATTTTTACTTTTATATACTGTTTTTCTGAGTACTACCACCTCATTTCTGAGATTTTTCTAATTTTCATTTGCTTTTCTTCATGTCTGTTATCATTTTCTTAATGCTTTTTAGACTTCAGAAGGTTACAGTTTTGATTTGTTCTGTGGGCATGTTTTCCTGGCATGTTTCCATTGTCTGTAGAGATGTCATTCTGCCTCTTATTCTCTTTTATTTTTATAATAACTTTGAGTGGGATTTGACCCTCACACTTCCATTTTGCTAATTTTTGCATGAAATTGTTCTTCCTGAACTTTTAGAAAAAGGTGTGGTTCAGTATATCTTTTCTAACTTCACAGAGCACCTTTTTTGTTGTTGTTGTTTTCTTCTGATATTCAAAAGTAATTTGGCTTTCCTTCTGAGATTTATTGACTCTGCTCCCCACCCCCATTTTAATCTGTACTTTCTCTGTCTTTTTTTCTCTTGTATTCCTATCCTGCTTAGTTTTTATTCTATTACTAGTAAGTTCTCCTATATGTTGAGTCCGGTCCTAGTTGATTGATTTTGAGAGTTCATATGGGCTACACCTAACTGTGATCTCTTGTGTTTGCGCACTGTTGGAATGAACAAAACTCTTTTTAGTTTTGCCTGTTGTTTCCAAATTGTTCTGCTGTACTTTAGTGAATACCAGTTTATTTTAGGGTTTCCCACTCTCAAATTGGTCAGATTTTCTGTGCCTTTCCTAGTCTGTCTCTCACATAGAAGCTAATGCCATGTATGCTTCATGTTGTGATGGTGGTTTGTCCTTACTCACTTGTAGTTTGAGTAGGATATCATGAGGATATCTTGCCATGTGTTTACTTTAAATGTTGTCCATAGGTCTTTGGATTTGCCATCTGGTTGCTTTGTCTGTTTCTATGTGGAGATTTGGAGAGATTGAAAAACCATTACACTGTTGTCTCCATCTACACAAGTTTTATTTTTTATTTTTTTATTAACCAAAGGTAATCATAGTTGAATTCTTTCAACCAGAAACTTCTTTTAATACATTGAACATATTTATTTGTATTAGTCAGTCAAAAGGGATGTTGATTCAAAGTACCAGAAATCTGTTGGCTTTTTATAAAGGGTATTTATTTGGGGTGGAAGCTTACAGTCAGAAAGGCCTAAAGAATCCAACTCAAAGTTACTTCCCCCCCAAACTCTGTTGCATGTGTTGAAGCAAGATGGTGAGCAATGTCTGCAAGGGTTCAACCTTCCTCTTCCTCTTAAGGCTCCATGGGCTCAACTTCTTCTGATATCACCTATAGTCTAGAGGGCTCCTCTCGCTTCCCAGGAGTTCAGCTGCTCTGATCTCTTCACAAGGTCAGCTGTAGACTATCAGACTCATCTCTCTTCCTAGGACCTCTGCCGTGTCTATGGAGCTGTCTCTCTTCCTCTGTGTATCTTCTCTGTGTATATACTTCTATGTTCTTGATTGAGTGTCCATTTATATAGCCCACCAAAGGGGCAGAGACTCAACCCTACATGCCTTAATGACAAGGTCAAACCAAAGCCCTAATCTTGATTTAATAAAGTAAAAGTAAGTAAAACATCTGAATTTAATACAATCAAAGGGATATCGTGCCCAGAGGAACAGACCAATTTACAAATATAATCAATATTTCTTTTTGGAATTCATAAATAATATCAAGCTGCCACATTATTAAAATATAATATTTACGTACAACCAATAGGAAACCCATCTATTATGTAAAGCTGCATTCACCTAAATTATCATACAGATTTATGCTGAGACAGAACAAAACAAAATTGTGAACCCACTTTTGTTTGATCTTGGCAAAATCACTTCAACTGTTATGGATTCCTTGTTCTCATTTGTAAAATGAAAGGTCCAGGTTAGATATGATTCTAAGTTCTATGTTCTTAATTCTCCTTACTTACCACTTGCCAACAATAAACATTATTGAGCTCTGAGTTGTTTGTATCCAAAATGGGAATAGGTGAAAGAGTGGAAGGGAGGGAGGAAGGGAGGGAGGGAGGGAGGAAGGAAGGAAGGAAGGAAGGAAGGAAGGAAGGAAGGAAGGAAGGAAGGAAG
>JAKSZT010054395.1:10869396-10881242 GCA_026826555.1 Tolypeutes matacus
AAGGAAGGAAGGAAGGAAGGAAGGAAGGAAGGAAGGAAGGAAGGAAGAAAGGAAGGAATTCCATCTTTCAAAATAGTCAAGTAAGCTAGGGATTAAAATCAAGGCATACTGTCTCTAAGCCAAACTCAGCATATGACTGCATTACCTTCTCCCCTGTGTGGGACATCACTCCTGGGGATGAGCCTCCCTGGCACCAAGGGATTGCTACCAAGCACCAACTAGCAATGCAATTGGAAAAATACCTCCAATAAAAGGGGGAAAACGTAAAGACAAATAAGTTTATATGTCTAAGAGACTTCAAAGTGAGTTGGGAGGTTATCCCAGAGGTAACGCTTACAGCAGGAGCTCATAGACTGCCAAAGTAGATACTAGCCCAAATATTGGGGCAGATTCTATGGACAGGGTGGATAGCTCCGGAGTTTGGTGCCTTGCCAGTGGGCCCTACTGTGGAGTTTGTGCTCCTAAGAGTGACAGAGTTGGACTCAATTATGTCTTCCCTGTACATAGCTCATCTGTCCCTTCTATTTAAACTTATACTTAGTGCTGGAGTTTGTAGATGTACATCCAGAGACTCCAGTCTTTGGGCTGTCCATGTGCCAACTGGGTCCATAACCTCGGCAGAGTTGCACCACCTACTCTACAGCTCATTGACCTCACCCAGGACAATTGGCGGGGAGATAATGATGGACAACGGTAGTCCCAGGGAACAGAGAGTCTGCAGCTGCAGGCAGGATAGCCCCATCCATCTTCCCCATGGGATATAAGCCCCCTCTCAATTGGAGGTGGAGTGGAGGTTACCATCCCAGAATCCTCGGGATTGGGGAAAGAACTATGGACTCGACTGCCCTCTCTTCTCATCCTTCTCTTCCTGTCTTCACTGGGATTCGATCCTGGGAAACTTTGATGTGAGAGAGAGGCATCCTACTGCCTGCTCCACCTTAGTTCCTGGTTTTTCAGCACATCTTGTCTTGGCTCTTCCTTGTGTCACTCTCCTGTTACATCATCATCTTGCTGTGTGACTCAGTGGGGCCTTGGGCTCACCCACTTGTGGGGCCTGATGGCACACCTGCATTCGGGGCCTGGTGGCCCACACACGTTCTATATTTTTATTTTACCTGGAGGTCCCAGGGATTGAATCCAGGTCCCTCCGTATGGAAGATGGATGCCCAACCATTTAAGCCACACCCACCCCCGCATTCTTTCTTAAAAGAACAAAACCATCAGAATTATCTTTAGCTTTTCCTTACTTATTGACCAACATTAGGTTAACAGGCTTCTCCCAGATATCTTGCCTTGGCTGAGTTAGGCAGCACCTGTTATTCTTGGGCTCAAAGCTACCAGTTAATTGTTTACTAAGCACAGGATTTTCAAGTGCATTATTCAGTGCCGATACTTCAAACACAGATTAGGCATCTCTAACTTCCTGTTGGAGAGAATACTGGAAAATCTGTTATTAGCAGCTCTGTGTCATCTGTGATTTGAAAATATATTTTGACCGTTTTCCATGGAAAGAGCTAGGAATGTTAGCTACCACCTGCCTTTTATTATATGCATCCCCATCCCTGAAACTAGGGTTTTCATCAGCTGCCCTGATTACGGTGAAGGCTGAGGAAGGGAAAGGAGGCAGTTGGCTAGAGTTGTTCGCATTTCTCTGACTCAGCTTGTTAATATTATCTTTTTATTTTTTAACTTTTATTTAAATATAATATCCATATAGAAAAGTCAACATCTTTTGTCATTGTCTTTATAGTTTATACATGCAGAGTCAAGCCCCATTGGGTAACCCTTAATATAAAGGGTTACTCTTTATATCAAGGTAATATATATAATAAGTTTAACTTGTTAACTTATTAATTGCCAACAAGTTAAAAACAATCTGAGAAGGCTGGGGTAGAGTGAGTGTTGAATGTAAATGCATTCGTTTATGGAGCTTTCAGTGTCTCAATTGCAACTGCTTCACTAATGGTTTTCTCTCAGGCAGCTGGAGTAGGAGAGTGACCTGGGAGTTGTCATGTCTAGGGGTTTTCAGTTCCTTCTACTGAACGTCTTCATTTTCTGTATCTAACCATCACATTAGTTGTTAACTTGTGCCACAGCCATGGCTCAACAGCCTTCTACTTAACAGTTCGTATATCCACAAGGTACCTACCAAGGTCCCCACACCCTCATCCTTAGTGAGTTTATTGGCAAAAAATAAGGTCAAGCACCTGTTTAGAATATAAGTGAACAATCTAAATTTTCAATTCAGTTCAGATTGTCCTCATTCCACTGTTGTATGGTTCCAACTCAGTAAAAATTATTTAAAATGCTTTCAATTCCTAGAAGACCATCCCAGCCTTTGCAAAGTTTGTACTTTTTTTTTTTTCTTTTACTGGAGGGCATATGCCAATTCTCTGAACACTAAAGGGGAGTTCAAATTATTTGGTAGTATTCAAGTTTTTTCTAGTTAAATATTGTTTAAAATAAGTAACATTTTAGAGTGGAAATAATTTTAGAATTAGCCAAACCTGGGTTAAATCCCACTCCCTCCATTCTTTCTAAAACTCAGTAAATGGGGATAATATCACACACTTTTTAGACTGTCTGATTAGAGACCTAGAACTTAAATACTCATCCCCTTTGCCCTCTGCACTCTAATTTTATGAGAGCACATCTTAGGTTACCAGAACCTGGCAGCATACTTAGTTCTCAATGAAATTGAATGTACTGGGCAGGCCATCAGCTGGAAAAGTTTTTAATAGATAAGGTATTTTCATTTGCTGTATTTATGAAAAATGGAATTTGACTTTTAGCCTTCTTTTTTATGCTTGTTACTCCCACTTCATTTGTATTAGCCTTACTCGGTGCTAGCTAAAGTCTTCATTTTCTGAGCTTAAATTAAAGCCTTTCCTGAGTGTTTCAGTGCTGGATGGCTTAATGAATGATCTGGAAAAATCCCTACCTCTAGATTGGCTTTTCCATTTCCTTCTCCACCTTCCTTCTTTGGGATGTTATGAATGGATGGTGAATGAGAACAAGAAGTGGAGAAGCCCTGACTCAGACATTAGAGAGTATGGAGATTTATTTTCTTGACTTAATGTAATAACCCCTCAGGGTCTGAGTTAGCATCATAATTTTTCCTGATTCTCCTCTGTGAAGGCTGCCATCCCCTATGTGGGGAGATTGATGCCTCCTTTACTCTAAATTATCGGGATGAAGGCATTCATCAGGGATTCTTCAAAATTTACTGTGCATAGAAGTTCTCCCCTGGGCTTGGAACTCAAGAGATTTTGCTCATAAGTACTGAGTATATGAGAATCTGGACCTGAAGAGAGAAAGCCAAGATGTGCTTTGTAATTCTTCTCCATGTACAGATGAGTTATACAAATGATTGGGCTTTGAAGCTGGTCAGTAGCAATCAGTGATGGAGGTTGTAATACTTCTGTTGATGTTGTTGCTGGGGAACTAGAAAAGAAGTAGGGGAATTGACCCAAAAGACTGATTACTACAACAACTAGATTGTATGTCATTCCCATGCATTTGAAGATTGTTCTTAGGATTGTGGCTGTGGTCACGCTTCATAAATCAAGCTCTTGAATGTGTAGCCTGCAGAAGTCTTTGTGAAAGGGGCCTCTGCATTTCTGACTGCTGGGCTACACAGTTTGTTCTGTCTCTGGTTAGATATTCCCAAAGAACTAGGACTATATAATTTTTTTTCTAAGACCTAAGTACAAATATATCTCACCTTTTACCCTTTGCTCCTCCTTTTTCCAGTTCTTCAGAAAACTGGAAGAGCACTCTGCTAAATATGGAGATGTTCCTTTGAGAGAGGACCTCAGCTGCTGAATGTGCTGCCAGCAGACAGCCTCCAGTTGTCAGCCCCTTCAGGGATTGCCTCAGCCTTAGAGAGCCACCTCCCCCGAGGTCAGGGCATTCATAGGATAGCCAGCATAGGATTGCTAAGTAAGGTAGACAGAAAAGCCCAGCCATTTCAGTCTGACACAGACAACTCTGGTGGGCAAAACTCATTTCAGAGCTCCCCACTGGTTTGGCGGAGTCTTCATTGGACCTGAATCACAGTTCAACTTCTCTCTTTCCCAATCTTGCTTTCGCTTCCTTTCTTTCACAGGTGCTGAGCTCCAATAAAAATCTTGCACCCCAAAGTCCATCTCAGTATCTGCTTCTGAACAACACTACCTGTGACAGGTTCTGGCTTCCTGGTTGCTTGGTAGAATTCTATGCTCAGACCTTCAAACTTTACTCTTGATTTGTCAACAGTGAGCTCTGGATTTTAGAAAACAATTTTCTCCCTCAACAAATGTTGGCTTTCACAACTGCTGTCCCTGATGGATAGAAAAAGAAAATTAAATTTGAAACTCAAAGTTGCAGAAGGACTTTGTTCTAGGTTGTGTCTGCCCTTTACTTGAAGCAATGAATGCCACTGATTTACTGGGTGGGTAGCCACAAGGCAAGGCTATATAGAGAAAATGAAAAAAAAAAAAAACAAAAACAAACAAACAAAAAACCTTGGAAAATATTTCAAAAACATTATACCCATTATATCTTTCTTAAAGATCTTTATAAATCCTAGAGAAGCCCACAGACCTTGCTTATTATAGATTTTTGTATGAAAGAGTGCTGTTTCTTTTGCCCTATTGTAGTTAACCAGACAACTGGATTGGCCTCGTTTTAGTCTCTTCCTCAACAGAACCTACCGCTCGGGGTAATTTTGGAGCTGAGATGTGTAGACAAGATGAAGCAGCAGCCATGGTGGTGGGAATGGTTTAACTCTAGTTATCGTATTTCCATTTCAGCCCCTATCTCTACTTTACATCATGCTTTCTGCCCATCTTTTTTTTTTTTTTTTAATTATGGGTAAAAATCAAAATTCTCACAATACATATAAACATTTGCAAAATGATATATAAATATATATGCATATATGTGTATTTGCTTACAAAAAATGTTGTTTATATATATATATATACATATATTTTAAGAGGTGCTTAGATTACCCAAAATATTACACGGAACCCACTGGGATTCCCATGTTGCCCACCTCCCACACCTCCCATCACATCCCACACAAACATCTCCCACAGTGTGGCCCACCACCCTCAATGAACTTACACATCCTGGAGCCTTGCCACCAACCATAGACCACAGTTCACACTGTAGACCACACTCTCTCCCACACAGTTCTGAGTGGTGTGTGCTGATTTAAAATGGCCTACATCCGTTGCCACAACAGTACTCAGGACAACCTCCAACTCCCAAAGAAGCCACTGTATTTCAACTGCTCATCCCCTCCCTACCCCAAAAGTGTCAAGTGGCCACTGGCTCCACCTCATTGTTATAATTTCTTGCATTGCTAGAATCACCATATGTGAACAAGAGAATACCATCAAGTCCACTCTAGTCCATAGTTCTTCCCCCAATCCTGAGGGGACTGGGATGGTGATGTCCACTCCAACTCCAAGTGAGAGAGTCTGCCCATCTTTTTGATTTTCTAATTAACCTACTAGACACAAAGTGAATAAGAAATTCAGTTTCAAAAGGAAGCTTCTTTCTGTGCCTTCTGTGCTTCCTTGTTCAGTGTGATTGGGCAGTGCAGTCATTAGTTTCTCCTGCATCTGGACTCACACTCATGCCACTGGAGGGTGTGATACATGGAAAACTCACAAATGACCAGAAACTTTGGATTCCTTCTAAAAGAATATGGTTTAACTGTAACGTTTAACATTCACACAGCATCTCCTTAGCAGACTTGGCTTCCTCTGTGAGGGATTGCAGAGAAAGAGGAATGGGGCTGCTATGTGGGTAGAGTCTCTCAGCTCTTGTTCTTCATCGAATCCAGGTCTTTATCTGGCTGGGAAACTGAAGCGGAGCTCAGAAGCTCTAGTCAAGTCTCAGGTGTCTTACTATCTTTCTTTAAGATCCATTGTTTTCTTTTAACAAATAATATCATAAAACTCATTTGGCCCTTCTACATGGTGGAATAGAAATTTCTTTTAAAAAATAATAAAAATGACTTTACAACATAAAGTTTCTCATTTTAATCATTTTACGTGTACAATTCAGTGGTCTTGATTCTATTTTCAATGTTGTGCTAACATCATTGCTATTACCAAGATTTTTTCATTAACCCAAATAGAAAATTCCATACCTCTTAAGTAAAAAATTCCTATTTCCCTTAATCCAGCCCCTTACAACCTCTAATCCACTTTCTGTCTCTATTAATTTTCTTATTATAGATATTTCATATAAGCAGATTTATCCAATATTTATTCTTTTGTTACTGGCTTATTTCCCTTAGCATGATGTTTTCAAGGTTCAACCATGTTGTAGCATGTAGCAGAACTTCATTCCTTTTTATGACTAAAGAACATTTCATTGTATGTATATTTCACATTTTGCTTATGATCTGTTGATGGACACTTAGGCTGTTTCCACCTCTTGGCTATTTTGAATAATACTGCTCTGTACATTGGTGTACGAGTATCTATGAGTTCCCGCTTTCAACTATTTTGGGTATATCCCTAGAGGTGGTTTTGTTGGGTCATATCATAATTCTATGTTTAACTTTTTCAGGAACTGTCAAATTGTCTTCCACAGTGCCTGGATGATATTATATTCCTACCAACAATGTATGAGTTTAACAATTTCTCCGCATCCTCATCAATACTTATTTTCTGTTTCTTTTAAAAGTAGTAGCCACCCAAATGGTGAGAAGTGATATCTCGTGGTTTTTTTTTTTTTTTCATTCTAAACAACAAAAATTAATTTTTTTCTTATATTAACTTGTTTTTTATTTTTAAAGAAGCTTTAGATTACATAAATGTTACATAAAAAAAAAATAAGGGATTCCCTTATGCCCCATTCCCTCCCTCTCCCACACTTTTCCACATCAACAACATCTTTCATTAGTGTGGTACATTTGTTACAATTGATGAATGCATATTGAAGCATTCTTACTAACCATGGACTACAGTTTACATTATAGTTGACACTCTGTCCCACACAATTTTGCAGGTTATGACAAAATATACAATGGCCTGTATCCGTCACTGCAATGTCGTGCAGGACAATGCCAATGTCCAGGAAATGCCCCCATATTACACCTATTTTTCCCCTTCCCATCCCTCAGAACCTCTGGTGGCCACTCCCTTTATTTCAATGATAAGAGTTCTTCCAGGAAATGGATGTGGCTCAAGCGATTAGTCTCCTGTCTACCATATAGGAGGTCCAGGGCTTGATTCCTGGGGCTTCCTGGTGAAAGGCAAGCTGGTCCACATGGTGAGCTGGCCTGAGCAGAGAGCTGGCCCACGTGAAGTGCTGGCCTGTGCAGGAGTGCTGGCCCACATGGAGTGCTGGCCCACACGGAGTGCTGGCCAGCACAGAGAGCTGGCGCAGCAAGATAACGCAACAAAAAGAGACACAGAGGAAAGACAATAAGAGATGCAGCAGACCAGGGAGCTGAGGTAGCACAAGAGATTGAGTGCCTCTTTCCCATTCCAGAAGGCCCAGGATGAGTTCCGGTGCTGCCTAAAGACGAGACAAGCAGAGAAAAACACACAGAAAGCAGACAGCGAGTGCAAAACAACGGGGGGAGGTGTGTGTGTGTGTGTGAAATAAATAAATAAATCTTAAAAAAAATAAAGTTAATTAGGACTTCATTTACAAAAAAAAAGAGTTCTTCCATTGCTAGAAGAATAATAAGTCTATAGTAGAATAATAATGTCTACTTTAGTCCATTGTACATTCCCCAATCTTGAGGATTTTAGGATGGTGATGCCCATTCTGTTTCTAATTGAGAGGGAGCTTAGATCCCATGGAGCAGATAGATGCATGGAACTATCTCATGGTTTTGATTTGTATTTCTTTAGTAGCTAATCATGTTGAGCATCTTTTCATGTGCTTGTTGGCCATTTATATACTTTCTTTGGAAAAGTTTCCATTGAAGTCTTTTGCCCATTTTAAAAATTGGGTTATTTTTCTTTTTGTTGTTGAGTTGGATAAAAATGGCTTTTTTTGAACATTACTATGAGCCATGCACTGTTCTAAGCCTCTTTGGGTATTTAATTCTCACAATAAATCTAAGAGAAAATTACTACTAATATTCCCACTTTAGACATGAGGAAAGAGAGAAGAGAAGTTAAATTACACGCACCCATTCTGGTTCAGTCCCTAACAGTTCACAAGGATTTGCTAACTATGTTGTCTTCTCAGTTACTCAGTAACTATTCATTATGCACCTACTTTTTTTCCAGTTGCAATGCTAGCCCTGAGAGACAGTGTGCTGAACAAGTCAGACATGGTCCCTGTACTGTTGGAAGTGAAAGATGGTCAGAGCATATGGCTCTTGATGGGCAAAACCTGCAAAACAGGTTTCTTGCTGGGGAATAAACCTGAAACTCTCTGCTACCTAATTTTTAAAGGCTCAGTTGGGAGAAGCCAAGTTTATGGAAAATCTCTAAGGAATGTATTATATGCAGCCCATCCTGAGTCCAGATCCCAGTGAGTGGCACCACCCTGTTTGTTAACTGTCACTCTTCCTTCTCCTAACCTCATCATATCTATCCATCACTGAGTCCTGATAACTCTACCTCCTAAACATCTGAGTCAGTTCAGTCCTTTCCATGGCAATGGTGCCACCATCATTTCTTGCCCAGATGGCAACTCCTGATTTTGTCCCTTGCTATCTCTTATACCATTCTACAGCCCATTGTCCACTGAACAACTTATGTGTCAAGTCACAGTTGAATACAGGAGTATATAGCTAAGAGGCTCAGCCTGGTAGAAAAGGAGGAGCCAGCACATGAAAACTAGAAAGAAGATCACTGAGGTAGGAGGAAAACCAGAGAAACGAGATATGACCAGAGTAGAAATGCTGGAGATTTAAAGGAGAGAGTGGTCAGAAATGTACATAGAGGTTAAGATGAAATACAGAATAGTCCATTACATTTGGCAGTATAGAGATGATGGGCGACCTTAATAAGAGCATTTTCAGTGGAGTTCTGCAGGTAGAAGTAAGATCAGAGAAAACTGTTAAAACAAAGTGGGGAGTTTTTTAATGCACGTGGAAGAGATGTATGATAGTAGCTGGAGGGGAATATTGGGTAAGGAAGTTGGGTTTTTGTTTGTTTGTTTTTACCATGGAAAATTCTATAGTATGTTTGTCTATTTATGTGAATGATCCAATAACAAGAAAGAGATTGAAAATGCAGGAAGGGGAGAAAGCCTTTGTTGGAGGAACTCTGATTCCTCCATTTAAACCAGAGAAATAGAGAAGATGGATATGGGTAAAGGAGATTTACAGATTTGACTGGAAGGAAGATATGTGAGTTCTTATCTGGTGGTTTCGATTTTTTAATCATGTCTAAGGGAGGTTGGAAAAGAGGGAATGTAGTAGGTATAAAATAACCACCTTGAGATTGGAAAAGCTAGTGAAACATAGAGGGGTATTGAGTGTTATATTTCGATTTTTAATCATGAATTCAAAGTGAAACTGGTCAGTCATAGTGTATGTGGATGTTTTTTTTTCTGGTAATATTCAGTTTTTCAATTGCACCTGTGGATAAACTGGACTCAGCTAGGCTTCTGTGCTTATGCCAGGCAAGTGTGACAGAAAAGAGTGTAAAGAAGGAGAGGAAATTTTCCAGGAGAGGATTATAATTATAGATCATGTGATCTAAATGAATTAGGAGGCAAATAAAAGATAAGAAGGGGCTGGTGGATAATAAGAAAGTTACTCAGTTATTAATGAAGTGAGAGCCTTACACTGGGACACCATTGTCTTGACTTCTTATGGACCATTTTTTTTATGAATTGCCTTGTGACTAATAACATTTACTACTATGGTAGGATGCTGTAAGAAACACTTGTGTTTAACTCTTCATAGTTTTTAATATAAGGGGTTGCTAAGGAAATAGTCTACTCCTTTACACAGCCTTCATTAGGACCCACACAAGAAATTTTTTTCTCAGATTGCATGGCTAGGAAGATCTGTGGTCTCCTAAGTGAACTAATACCTTTATGTGGGTCTCATAAGTAAATATGTTTTCCTCTTTGTTTTGCTCATTACAACCAAATTTGTGATTCAATTTTAGCAATTATGAAACTCAATATAATATCTATTTCTTAGAAATAATTTTATACTTGGCCTTAACTATTTCTATTCTGATTTACCCATTTTAATGATGTCTTCTGTTTCTTTTTTGATTCTTGAATCTTTCTTGATTATTAATGATAAAGTATGTTTCCCCCAGGTTCATCCGGCTGAGATTGTCTCTTGACCACTTCGGATGGTGAAAGTTGCTGTTGATCCTGTGAAAAGCAAGCCTGTTATTTAATAAGCAATGATGGTGAAAGATTCATATTATGATAGTTTATAAGCATTTTTTTCCTGAGGACTTAGTCAGCTAATCTTTTAGAATTAAGGTTATAATTTCTTCAACGTATGATGTTAAACATGGCACCTATTTGAACTTAATGCTGAGCACAAAATTGCTTACAAGAAGTAAAAGCAGTCTGGTTGACCAAGATGGTGGAATATGATATTCCAGGGTGCCATTCCCCCACAGAATCTTTGAACAACTAGCAAAAAACTGGCAAAGCCATCTTTCTCAAAACTCCTGAAAACAGTTAATGGGTTACAGTAACCGGGCAAGTGCAGAATCAAGAAAACACATCTTTAAAAGAGGAGGAGACACTTGTAGCATCTTTGCAGGCCCCTCCCTAAATTCTTTCCCAAAGCAGTGTGGAGTCAGCCTCTGCTCCCATTGTGGGTCTCTGGCCCTGTTTTGGTTGGAGCAAAGTAACCTCTTTGCACTTACTAAGGTGCTTGTATGTGGGTGCCAATCAATTGGTTGGCAGACTGAAAGACTAACCTAGGAAACTCATCTTGGGCTAACCTATCCAGAACTTGCCTTGCAGGCAGAAGCAGCTTTCAATAGCTAAAGCAATGCAAGAAACAAGTTAAAGAATCCTGGGGCATATATGATAACCTATCTCCCCAATGTATCAGAGTTAAACTCATTTATAATTTTCCTACACATGGTTCATCTGCCCTTTTTACCTGAACATGTGACTAGCAATATACTTGTTAAATATATGTCCCACAGACTTAAATATTCTGGCTGTTCAGATGCCAGTTGAGCCCTGAATCTCAGCAGAGTTGCAGCCAACACCTACTTTCCAGTTCATCAGACTCACCCAGGACAACTAACAAAAGGATGATGATGGACAATGCCTATCTCCCAAAAACAGAGTATCTACAACTGCAAGCAAGATTGTTCCATCCATCTGTCCCATGGGATCTAAGCCCCCTCTCAAATGGAATCAGAGTGGGTATCACCATCCCCAAATCCTCAAGATAGAGGAATGAACAAATATAAGGGGGAAAGTAACTATGGACTAAAGTAGACTTATTATTATTCTAGTAATGGAAGAACTTGTAACATTAATATAAAGACAGTGATCACCAGAACTTCTGAGGGGAGGGAGAGGGAAAAATAGGTGTAACATGGGGCATTTTTTTCTACATTGGAATTGTTCTGCATGATATTGCAATGATGGATACAAGTCATTATACATTTTGTCAAAACCTATAAAATTGTGCGATGCAAAGTGTTAACCATAATGTAAACTATAGACCATGCTTAGTAGCAATGCTTCAATATGTGCTCATCAATTGTAACAAATGTACCACACTAATGAAAGATGTTGTTAATAGGGGAATGTGTGGGAGGGGAAGGGGGTAAGGTATATGGGAATCCCCTATATTTTTGATGTAACATTTATGTAATCTAAAGCTTCTTTAAAAAAAAAAAGTTGTCAATACTAAAAAAAAAAAAAAAAAAAAAAAA
>JAKSZT010054395.1:10881342-10914417 GCA_026826555.1 Tolypeutes matacus
AAAAAAAAAAAAAAAAAAAAAAAAAAAAAATGCATCCTGGGGCAGAGGATTATGTGCTTTAAGTTACACAATAGAGTACCCAGGAGGGGAAGAAAATCTATTTCATAGGGAGTAAAGAGGACATTTGAATAACAGGGGGATTCCTAAAGACATAAGCAAACACAGGCCTGGGACAAGACAGGCTCAGAAAAGATGGAGAAGACCCTGTGCTTTCATTTGCCTTGGGATGATCTTCTTGATAGGAGAGCTAAACTCTTAAGAAGAGCACTGGCCAATGCAGAACCAATTTGCAGAGATTGGGAAAGGTATGGTTTTGCATTGGTTTATTTGTTTTTATTAGTTCCTGGCATCAAGGAAATCTCTGTCATATCAATAGCTGGATATAAACTTAAGGAAAAGAATTCAGGGACTAAATTCCAGAATTAACACTTCAAAATATTAAAATGTACAGTGTGCAACAAAAGATTACAAGATAAACAAAGAACCAGGAAATGATTCCCATCCAAAGAACAGGATAAAAACGCAGAAACCATCAATAAAGAAGATAAGACTTTGGACAAAGACTTAAAAAATGATCCTCAGTATACTCAAGGATATAAGGGAAAACACCTAGAAAAAAACTAAAGGATATCAGGAAAATAATGAATGAAAAATATGAGAATCTTGATAAAGAGAAATTTTGAAAAAGAACCAGATACTGGAGATGAAGACCACAGTAAATGAAATGAAAAATTCCCTAAAGTGTTTCAACTGCAGATTGGAACTAGCAGAAGAAAGAATCAATGAAGTTGAAGTCAAGACAGCTGAAATGATTCGAGCTGAGGAGAAGAAAGGAAAAAGAATAAAAAGAGCCTAAGAGACATATGGGACTTCATCAAGCACACCAATATACACATTATAAAAGTCCCAGAAGGGGGGAGAAGGAGAGAAAAGGGAAGAAGGAATAGTCAAATAAATAATGGCAGAAAAGTTCCCAAATTTAATCAAAGACATGAATAAGCACATTCAGGAATCCCAATGAATGCCAAACAGGACAAACTCAAAGAGAAACACTCCCAGACACATAGTAATCAAACTGTTAAATGCCAAGGACAAGGTGAGAGTTCTTAAAGCTACAAGAGAAAGCAATGTGTTATGTACAAGGGAGTCCCAATAAAATTGTGTGGATTTCTCATTAGAAACCATGGAGGCAAGAAAGCAGGGGGACAAAATAATTAAAGTGCTTAAAGAAAACAATTGCCAACCAAGAATTTTGTATCCAATGAGAATGTCTTTCAAAAATAAGAGAGAGATAAGACATTCCCAGATAAACAAAAGCTAAGGGAATTCTCACCACTAGGCCAGCCCTATAAGTAATGCTAAAGGAAGTTCTTCAGACTGAAAGGAAAGGACTTTAGACAATAGATCAAATTGGAAGAAAGAAATAAAGAACTCAAGTAAAGGTAACCATATTGATCATTATAAATGCCAGTACTGGTGTGCTGTGGTTTTTTCTGTAGGCAACTCCACTTTTTATTTCTTACAGGTGCTAAAGTGTAAATGTATAAAAATAATGGTAAATCTATCGTTAGGGACATACAATTCATAAAGATAAAATTTGTAACAAGTGCAACAAAAAGGTGGGCAGAAGGATATAGGAAGAGTGAATGCATATGGTATTGAAGTTAAGTTGGTATCAGACCAAATGTGATTTGAAAATATATGAAAACAGAAAGAAATGAGAAGGAACTCAAAATGGCACAATAAAAATCAAATAAATATGAAAGTAGGAATTAATGGAAGAATTGAAGGACAACAAAGGTACAAGAGTTACAAAGACTATGTAACAAAATGGGAGAAGAAAGTCCTGCATTATCAGTACTTACCTTAAATATAATTATATTCTCCACTCTGAAGGCAGAGATTGGCAGAATGGCTAAAAAAGCATGACCCAACTATCTGCTGTTTACAAGAGACTCACTATAAATTCAAAGACACAATTTAGGGTAAAAGTAAAAAGATGGAAAAATATACCATGCAAATAGAAAACAAAAGAGAGCTGGGGTAGCTATGCTAATATTAGATAAAATAGACTCGAAGTAAAAACTGTTACAAAGGAAATAGAAGGTCATTATATACTGATAAAATGGTCAATTCAATAAGAAGACATAACAATTATAAATATATATATGTACCTAATGGCAGAGCCACAAATATATGAAGCAAATTTTGACAGATTTGAAGGGAGAAATAAATAGTTCTACATTAATAGGAGGAGAATTTAATATACTACTTTCAATAATGGATAGAACATTTAGACCTAAGATAAACATGGAAATAGAGGACTTGAACAATACTCTAAACCAACTAGACCTAACAGATATATATAGAAGACTTCACCCAACAACAGCAGAATACACATTCAGCTCTATTGCACATGGATTATTCTCCAGGATAGACCATATGTTAGGTCACAAATCAAGTCTCAATAAATTTAAAAATATTGGAATTTTACAATGTATCTTCTCTGACCACAATGGGATGAAGCTGGAAATTAATAATAGCCTTTGCTATTAATTCACAAATATGTGAAAAATATGTGAAAATTAAACAACACAATATTAAACAACCAGTGGGCTAAAGGAGAAATCACAAGAGAAATTAAGAAATACATTGAGGGAAATAAAAATGAAAACATAACATATTGAAAACTTATGGGATGTTGTGAAGGCAGTGCTGAGAGGGAAATTTATAGCTCTAATGCTTACATTTAAAAATAAGAAAGATCATATCAAAGAACTAACCTCACAACTGGAGAATCTAGACAAAAACCAGCAAACTATTACCAAGGAGAAGAAAGGAAATAGCAAAGATCAGAACAGAGATGAAAGAAATAGAGAATAAAAAACAATAGAATCAACAAAACCAAAATTTGGTTCTTTGAAAAAATCAATAAAATTGACAATTCTTTAGCTAGACTGACAAAAGAAGAAATAGAGAGGACATTAAATAACTAAAATCAGAAATGAAAGGGGGACCATTACTACCAAACCCACAGAAATAAAAAGGATTATAAGAGAATACTATGAACAACTGTAAACAAACAAATTAGAAAATCTAGATGAAATGGACAAATTCCTGGAAACATACACAGTACCTACACTGATACAAATAAAAATAGAAGATCTCAACTGACCAATAACAAAGAGATTGAATTAGTAATCAAAAACTTCCCAAAAAAGAAAAGTTCAGAACCAGATAGCTTTACTGGTGAATTTTACCGAACACTCCAAGAAAAATTTACACCAATCCTGTTCAAACTCTTCCAAAACTTGAAGAAAAGAGAACACTCCTTAACTCATTCTATGAGGCCAATATCACTGTAATACCAAAGCCAGAAAAAAATACACCACTTGCAAATCGAATCCAACAGCACATTAAAAGAATTAAATACCATGACCAAGTGGGATTTATCCCTGGTATATAAGCATAAGAAACTCCATTAATGTAATATGCCCATTAATAGGATGAAGGACAAAACACACATGATCATCTAATTGCTGCAGAAAAGGCATTTGGCAAAATCTAGCACAGCTTCTTGATAAAAACAACAACAACAAAAAAAACCACCTAGGAAACTAGGAATAGACAGAAACTTCCTCAACATGATAAAGGCCATATACAAAAAAAAAGCCACAGCTAGCATCATACTCAATAGTAAAAGAATGGAAGTATTCCCTCTAAGATCAAGAACGTAACAAGGATGCCCACTGTCACTATATAATAAAACATTGTACTGGAAGTTCATGCCAGAGCAATTAGGCAAGAAAAAGAAATAAAATACATGCAAGTTGGAAAGGAAGAAGTTAAACTTTCCCTATTTGGAGATGATATGGTCCTATATATAGAAAATCCTGAAGAATCCATAACAAAGCTGCTCAAGCTAATAAATGAATTCAGGAGAATGGCAGGGTTAAAAATCAATATGAAAAAATCAGTAGTGTTTCTGTACACTTTAAATAAATAATCTGAAGGAGAAATTAAGAAATAAAATTCTATATACAATAACAATGAAAAGAATAAATATCTATTTTTTAATTTTTAAATTTTAAAAATTTTCTTATTTTTTAAAAGATACTTAGATTACATAAATGTTACACAAAAGATATAGGGATTCCCATATACCCCACTCCCCACACCTCCAACACCCTCCCACATGAACATCCTCCATTAGTGTGGCACATTCATTGCAATTGACAAACACATCCTGGGACTTTGCCATTAAGCATTGTAGTCTACACTCTCTCCCACACAATTCTGCATGTTATGTGATGATATAAAATGACCTATATCTGTCATTGCAATGTCACTTAGGATGATTCCCAAGTCCCAAAAAAGCCCCCGTGTTACAACTGTTTTTCCCTCTCCAGGCCCCCAAAGCCTCCAGTGGCCACTGGCTCTACATCAATGTTGTAATTTCTTCCATTGCTAGAATCACAATATGTCTAAGCTAGAATACCAGTAAGCCCACTCTAGCCCATAGCTCTTCCCCCAATCTTGAGGATTCTGGGATGGTGACATCTACTTCACCTCCAATTGAGAGGGGGCTTATATCCCATGGGGAAGATGGATGGGACTATCCTGCCTACAGCTGCAGACTCTCTCCATCCCCTGGGACTGCCCTTGTCCATCATCATCTCCCTGCCAGTTGTCCTGGGTGAGTCCAATGAGTTGTAAAGCAGATGTTGAAACTCTGCCGAGGTTCCAGGCCCAGCTGGCACATGGACAGTCCAAACACTCAAATCTTTGGACGTATACCTACAAACTCCAGCACCAAGTATAGGTTTAAATAGAAGGGACAAATGAGCCATGTGTAGGGAAGACATAATTGAGTCCAACTCTGTCACTTTTAGGAGCACAAACTTCAAAGTAGGGTCAACTGGCAAGGCACCAAACTCCACCACCCTGACCATAGGACCTGGGTGTCTCCAGAGCCCTCAGAACCCTTCTGTGATCAAAGCTTCTTCAAAAATGAAGCCATTACTATAGTCAAATACAATTAATAGGAAAATTAAACAATAATGATAAGTTTAAATGTAAGAAATAAAATACATAAAAATTTATACAAACTAAAAATAAAATAATATTAAAAGATTGGGATATTTAAAAAAATGAAAAATATTAAAAAAAATTTTTTTTGACATTTTGCCTTTCATCACTGCAATATTTTGTGTCCTATCTGTACCATGGTACCTTCCCCCACTCATTCCCCAGTGTATCACTACTTTTTCATTTTGTTTTCAAAGAAGTTTTAGGTCACAGCAAAGTCACACACAGAATACAGGAGACTCTCATATACCCAACATCCTCCTCCTACCCACCCCCCATATTAATACCTTTTTATATGTGGATGGTAATTTTGTTATAACTGATATATAAATAGTGAAACATAGCTACTAAACATGGTCAATGGTTTACATTATGGTTTACATTTTAGACAGTACACTTTTAAAAATTTTGATGATATTTACCATGTCCTGTGTCCATCATTGTAAGATCATGTAGAACACTTCCACTGCCCACTAAATACCCCCTGTTTCATCTATTCTATTCCTCCCTCCTCCTTCCCTTGGGCCCACGGCAACCCCCTAGCTTCACCCCTTGGATGACAAGATTCATAGTTACATGTAACAAGACTGAGGTCTTACAAAATGATTTGTCCTCCCCTATTAAGAACCGTCCATGCTCTTGAAAGACTCCCGTCTATCAATTTGTGAACAAATCGGTCCTCCTGAGGATGGGAGTATAGCTCCTTCCCACTCATTATGTGGGTCTCCACCCACTGATACAACACATTATGACAGAATGATCGCTCACACACTCCCTAGAAGCCTGCTCCAGGTGCACCCTGTCCCAAATGCCCACCCCATCCAACACCCTAAACCAGTAACCCTTCCTTGGCATATTGCCATAAGAGCATTCCCAAATTTGTACTTTTAACCACATACCCACCAATCCCCAGTGTTCAACTGGTCCCTCTCCCAATCCTACCCCCAGTTCCCTGGACCTTCCAACCCACCCTCCCCAATCTACCCAGCTGTCAAATCTGCACTTCCCAACCCAATAATATCACTACCCTCCTTTCAAATCCCTTCAATGCACAACTACACACTTTCACCTTATCATTGATTATGTCCCTATGGGCGTTGGCTCACAACCTTCTTCTCCCTTTCTATTTCCTGTAAACCTATCTTCCAGACAATAGCTCTCGAATCTGCTCAATTTGCTTAATTCATATCAGTGAGATCATGTACTGTTCATCCTTCAATGCCTGGCTTGCTTCGCTCAACATAAGGTTTTCAAGATTCATCTATGTTATCCTGTGTGTTAGCACTTTATTACTTCTTACAGCTGAGTAATATTCCATTGTATGTATATACCACACTTTGTTTATCCATTCATCTATTGAGGGGTACCTGGGTTAATTCCAGCTTTTGGCAATAGTGAACAATACTGCTATGAACATTGATGTGCATATATCTGTTCGTGTTTTGCTTTCAATTCTTCTGGATATATACCCAGAAGTGGAATTGCTGGATTATATGGAAGTTCTATAGTTAGTTTTTTGAGGAACTGCCGAACTGTCCTCCACAATGGCTGGACCATTTTACATTCCCACCAGCAGTGGATGAGGGTTCCCATTTCTCTACATCATCTCCAAAACTTACAGTCTGCTGTTTTTTTAAATAGCTGCCATTCTAGTGGGTGTAAGATGGTATCTCATTGTCATTTTGAGTTGCATTTCCCTAATAGCTAGTGATGCTGAGCATCTTTTCATGTGCTTTTTAGCCATTTGTATTACTTCCTTGGAGAAGTGACTTTTCAGGTCACTTGCCCATTTTTTAAATGAGTTGTCTTTTTATTTTCGAGGTGTAGGATTTCTTTATATATGCAGGATATTAGGCTCCAATCAGATATATGGTTGTCAGATATTTTCTCCCATTGGGTAGGCTACCTTTTTACTTTCTTGATAACATCCTTTGAGATGCAAAGTTTTTAATTTTGAGGAGATACCATTTATCTATTTTTTCTTTTGTTGCTCATGCTTTGGGTGTGAAGTTCATGAAACCATTTCCTACTACAAGGTCCTGGAGATGCTTCCTTACATTATCTTCCAAGGTCTTTATGGTCTTGGTTCTTATATTTAGATCTTTGATCCATTTTGAGTTGATTTTTGTGTAAGGTGTGAGTTGGCATTCCTCTCTCATTCTTTTGGATATGGATATCCAGTTCTCTAAGCACCATTTGTTGAAGAGGCCATTCTCCCCATTGAGTGAACTTGGTTACCTTGTTGAATATCAAATGAGTGTATATGTGAGCATCTATATCAGAGCTCTCAATTTGGTTCCATTGGTCGGTATGTCTATCCTTGTGCCAATACCATGCAGTTTTAACCACTGTAGCTTTGTAGTATGTTTTAAAGTCAAGTAGTGTGATACCTCCAATTTCATTTTTCTCTTTCAATGTCTTTGGTGATTCAGGACCTCTTACCAATCCAAATAAATTTTGTAGTTAGTTTTTCCAATGAAGTAAAAAATGCTGTGTTGATTTTTATTGGATTAAATCTGTAGATTAGTTTGCATAGGATAGACATCTTGATGATGTTTAGTCTTCCTATCCATGAACAGGGAACATTCTTTCATTTATTTAAGTCTTCTTTGATTTCCTTTAACAGTGTTGCATAGTTTTCTGTATATAATTCCTTTACATCTTTAGTAAATTTATTCCTAGGTATTTGATTCTTTAGTTACTATTGTAAATGACATTTTTTTTTCTTGATTTCACCCTCAGATTGCTTGTTATTGGTGTACAGAAATGCTACTGATTTTTGAGCATTGATCTTGTAGCCTGCAACTTTACTGAACTCCTTTGTAAGTTCTAGAAGTTTTGTTGTAGATTTCTCAGGAATTTATCTCTTCATCCACCTCCCTCCAGATCGATGCCCTGAAGACTCCTACTCTGTGAGTTCCCAAAACAGCTCACTCAGACAGGATCTTGCCCCCACTCAGCTGTTTTTTGTGAGAGAGATCTGCCTATGTTCCTTTGAAAGAAAAAAAAAATTAGGACCAGATAAAAGGAAAGAGATGGGAAGACAAAAAGAATAATAGTAATGATATTAGTAAAAGGCAGGAGAGCAAACATACAAGACCTAGGAAACTGAAAAAACAACACAAGTAAGAAGCACAGAGGAATAAGATTAGGAAAGTGGAATTGAAACAATGAAACAAGAAACAGAATAGAGAAGTAAATATGCAGAATGAATTAAAATGCTGGAATGGTGAGAAGAGAGGGAAATAAAACAGAGAGAAAGAAAAAAGTAAAAAAGAGAAAGTATACAGAGAAAAAGTGAGAGAGGGAGAAATACAAACAAGAAAAATTGGAGACCAAATAAAAGAGGTGGAATGAAAGAACAATAATGGAAAACAAAAGATATAAAGAAGGAGTGAAAAGAAATAGCGTAGGTAGAATACATCAGTAGCCAAAAGAATAAAAGAAAGAGAAAGAAAAATAAACTAGCAGAGAAAGAAAGGGAAAGGATACAAAACAAGCAAGAAGTCTCCGGGGGCGTGGGGGGCAGAGCGCGGCGTTGGCTGGCCCCTCGTCCCGCTCTTCGCGCCGCTGCTGCCGGGGACCATGGCCTCCGAGGTGTCGCGGCACCTGCTCTTTGCATCACACATGGCAACAAAAGCAACTTGTTCATCCTCACAAGTATTTGATGATGAACAGAAACTAAAACGAGAAAACATTCGTTCATTAACTATGTCTGGCCATGTTGGTTTTGAAAGTTTGCCTGATCAGCTGGTCAATAGATCCATTCAGCAGGGCTTCTGTTTCAATATTCTCTGTGTGGGGGAGACTGGAATTGGAAAATCAACGCTGATTGACACATTGTTTAATACTAATTTTGAAGACTGTGAATCTTCACATTTTTGCCCACATGTTAGACTTAAAGCTCAGACATATGAACTCCAGGAAAGTAACGTTCGATTGAAATTGACTATTGTGAATACAGTGGGATTTGGTGACCAAATAAACAAAGAAGAGAGTTATCAACCTATTGTTGACTACATAGATGCTCAGTTTGAGGCCTATCTCCAAGAAGAACTGAAGATAAAACGTTCTCTCTTTAACTACCATGATTCGCGCATCCACGTGTGCCTTTACTTCATTTCACCCACAGGCCACTCTCTGAAGACACTTGATCTCCTAACTATGAAGAGCCTTGACAGTAAGGTGAACATTATACCAGTAATTGCCAAAGCAGATGCAATTTCTAAAACTGAATTACAGAAGTTTAAGATCAAGCTCATGAGTGAATTGGTTAGCAATGGAGTCCAGATATACCAGTTCCCAACAGATGATGAAACTATTGCTAAAATCAATGCTTCAATGAATGGACATTTGCCATTTGCTGTTGTAGGAAGTATGGAAGAGGTAAAAGTTGGAAATAAAATGGTCAAAGCTCGTCAGTACTCTTGGGGTGTTGTACAAGTGGAAAATGAAAGTCACTGTGACTTTGTCAAGCTCCGGGAAATGCTCATTTGCACAAACATGGAAGACCTGAGAGAACAAACCCACACTCGACACTATGAACTTTATAGGCGCTGCAAACTGGAGGAAATGGGCTTTAAAGACACGGGCCCAGAGAACAAGCCTGTCAGTCTTCAAGAGACCTATGAAGCCAAAAGACATGAAATACATGGTGAACGTCAGAGGAAGGAGGAAGAGATGAAGCAAATGTTTGTGCAGCGAGTAAAGGAGAAAGAAGCCATATTGAAAGAAGCTGAAAGAGAGCTGCAGGCCAAATTTGAGCACCTTAAAAGAGTTCACCATGAAGAGAGACTGAAGCTTGAAGAAAAGAGAAAACTTTTGGAAGAAGAAATAATTGCTTTTTCTAAAAAGAAAGCAACCTGTGAAATATTCCAGAACCAGTCCTTTGCTGCATCAGGTAGCACCTTAAAGAAAGACAAGGATCGTAAGAACTTCAATTATATGTAAAACAGAGGTTCCAGGACTATACATCACAGAAGGTCACCACAAGCAAAATTTATTAAAAAATTAGAGTATGCTTTGATTTTCTTTGCTGTTCTTATTTGCTATATCATTTATTAGTTCTATATCTGGCAAATGGCCACAGTAACTGCCATTTGTGGAAGAATACTTTCAAGTATAAGGTCAAAATATATATGCTAGAGTAGATACTACTACTTACATATTCACTGTTGGGAATTTTTAAATACTGGTTAAAAATGAATTTAGATTGTTTTTCCCTGTTGCCAAATTATTGACACTGCAGTGCATTATACCAAAGAGAAAAGTCTCAGTGCCATTAAAAATACAGAACTCATTCATTTTATATCTATCTGATTGCATTTATATTTCAAGATAAACCCTTTTGAAAAATATTCTAAACGTAAAATTTTGGGAATATATTTTGAAGTATATTATATACTTTAAACTGTATAACCTCTCAATAGTTTTATAGAAATTTTAAAATTTTGATATTAACGAATGGGTAATATGATCCCAAGCTTCTGTATCAAATTATATAGCATGATGACCCCCTATGCTTCAGTATGCCTTATTGTGGTTGATGTATTGGTGGGATGAAACAAAATATGATTAAAAGTAAAATCATCCAGGTATATAAATCCCTTTTGATAAGTACCTTTAAAACTGGGTGTATCACACTATTTTCATTAGGATGTATTACCTACTTGTTGCTTAAAACTCTGTCTTCCAAGGAAAAAAAATAAGAAGGTGGAGCCATTTTATTAAAAGATTTAAAAAAAAAGAAAATAGCTATGAGCATCTGAATATTAAAGGTATAAAAATTTCAGATAATTTATATCTCAAGGAATATTTGAAATTCAGAGTGTATTAGTAACATTCTCAGAACAATTTAGTGATTTAGTGGCTTCCAACCTTTTCCTAAGAATCTTAGATATATAATTTTTCATTTTTTGTACTTGGATATTCTAAATAAAACTCACATTTTACTCTTCACAAAAAAAAAAAAAAAAAAAAAAAAAAGCAAAAAAAAAAACACCGCAAATACGTTTTCTTTTTTTTTTTTTTTAAGAAAAAAAGGAGACAGAAAAAAAAAAAAAAAAACATGAAAAAACAGCCTTCTTTCTTAGATCCCTAAGGATCTCCTCAGGCTGCTGGTGTTCCTCGATCACTCACCCTGCAGCCTGCCCTCTGTAGGTTTTGAACCGGGTTTTAGTGAGTAAAGTAAGTGTAATAAAAGAAAATGAACATTAAAAAAAAAAAGACTGATCAAAGTAAAGCTAATAGAAAGGAAGTATCTATATGTTCCCTGTCATAAAGTTTCAGCTGGATGCCTGATAACCTGGTGGATCTCTTCTCAAGGAATAGCCAAGAATCGAGCCAGGGACCTCATATATGTTAGGCAGATATTCTCCCACTGAGCTATTTTGGGTCCTTGGGCAGACTAGCCTTTCAGAAGACTAGCCACCCCTTTCCCTTGGGCAGGTTCAATCCCCTGCAGTCAGCTGTAGTGCTGATCAACGCCTGTCTCTGCCTCCTCTCTGATGTAATTCTTTTCTTTATCTAGGTGGCTGGGCATGACCGCCAGCTTGAGACGATCCCCTTCCCCTCTCCCTGTTGAGTTGGGGTCCCTTCTGATATTCAAGGGGAGAGGGGCAGCTGGCTAAACTCACCGCAAACAAATCACTCTCCACTCTCCCAGACCCTTCTTCCTCGCAGGGAATCTGCTGTCACGCTCCTGTTTGGAGCAGGGGGCTAGGGTCTCTACCTAGTCTGTTTGTCCTGAGAGCCGGGTATATGGTGCCCCTTCCAGTAACCGAGGTAAGCAACCCCTGATTATTCCTGGCTTTCCTGTCTGTCCATTACTCTCCTAGAGGACTCAGAGCACTTCCCATGGAGGTAGATGTCTGCTCTACTCTAAGTTAGGTACAATTTGCCAGGAGTTTTACCCTCACTTAATATCTTGGGGGTGGGGGAGGGGAGCTTTTCCTGGCAGCCAGGGGGTTTAATAACTCATGATTACTTGTTTTGGCTTCTTCGTGTCTCTGACCTTCATTCTTCTGGGAATTGATAAGCAGTGTCCTGGTTTGCTGTGCCCCAAAACAGGTATCCACGGCAGCCTCTGGCTTTTTCTTTGTTGTTTTAGTGAGAGCTAAGATTTATATGTCTAACCCATCGGCCATGTTCCCATAATCCCTCTAGGTATAAATTTAACCAAGGATGTAAAGGACTTATACATGGAAAACTACAAAATATTGTTAAAAGAAATCAAAGAAGACCAAAAAGAAATGGAAAAACATTCCATGTTCATGTATTGGAGGACTAAATATTGTTAAGATATTAATTCTACCCAAAACAATTTACAGATTCAATGCAGTCACAATCAAAATTACAACAGCTTTTTTTGCAGAAATGGAAAAGCCAGCCATCAAATTATATGGAAGGGTAAGGGCCCCTGAATAGCCAAACCATCTTGAAAAAGAGCAACACTGGAGAATTTGTACTTTCAGTTTTAAAACTTATTAAAAAGCTACCATAATCAAAACAGTATGTTACTATCACAAGGGCAGACATGTAGGTCAAAGGAATTGAATTGAAAGTTCAGAAATAGACCCTTATATCTATGCCCAATTGACATATGACAAGGGTACCAATCCACTAAATTGAGAAAGAATAGTCACTTCAACAAATGTTGCTAGTAAAACTGGACATACATAGGCAAAACAATGAAGGTGGACCCCCTACCTCACACCATCTATAAAAACTCAAAATGGATCAAACCCCCAAATATAAGGACTATAAAATTCTTAGAAGAAAGCATAGCGAAGCATCTTTAAGACCTTGTGTTAGACTCTGATTTCCTAGATTTTACACCAAAAGCATGAAAAACAGCAACAAAATAGACAAATGGGGTCCTCATCAAAATTTAAAACATCTGTGCATCCAAGGATTCATTATGAAATTACAAAGACCACTTATGGAATAGGAGAAAATATTTGGGAGCCATATATCTGATAAAGTTTTATTATCTAGAATATATAAATAAGTCTTCCAACTCAAAAACAAAAAGACAAACACCTGAATTCTAAAAAGGGCAAATATTTGAATAGACCTTTCTCCATAGAAGATATACAAATGGCCAAAAAGCACACAAAAAGATGCTCAACATCATTAGCCATTAGGAAATGCAAACCAAAACCCCAATGAGATATCATTTCACAACCACTAGAATGATTACTATTAAAAAACTGTTAAAATAACAAGTCTTGGA
This sequence comes from Tolypeutes matacus, assembly GCA_026826555.1. NCBI lineage: Eukaryota > Metazoa > Chordata > Mammalia > Cingulata > Chlamyphoridae > Tolypeutes > Tolypeutes matacus. The sequence continues at coordinate 10,894,664 of JAKSZT010054395.1, forward strand.
GAAGATATACAGAAATAGGGAAACATGTTCATTGTTACTGGAAATTTAAAACGTTTCAGCCACTGTGGAAACAGTTTGGTGATTCCTCAGAAAGTTATATATAAAATGACCATACGACTTGGCAATTCCACACCTAGGTATAGACCCAAATGGATTTAAAGCAAGGACTTGAACAGATATTTGAACATTGATGGCAATAGTGACATTATTCACAGTAACGTAAAAAAGGGAAGCATCCCAAGTATCCATCAACAGATGAATGATTTAAAAATGTGGTATATATATACAATGGAATATTATTCAGCTGTGAAAAGGATTGAAGTTCTGATACAGACTACCACATGGATGAGCCTTGAAGATACCATGTTTAGTGAAATAAGCCAGACACTAAAGGACAAATATTGTATAGTCTCACTAAAATGAACTGAATACTATGAGTAAACTCATGGAGGTAAACTCTAGAGTTCAGGTAACTAGGAAATAGAATATGGGTTGATAATGGGAACTGATGCTTAATGTATGTAGCATTATTAATATGGTTAATTGTGAAAGTATGGAAATGAATGTAGTTGATGGTGACACATCATAGTGAGTATACTAACACTGCTTATTTATAAATATGATTGTGGCTGAAAGGGGTAATCTGTGGAGGTAAATGTCAATTGAAAGCAAACTAGAGAATAATTTAGGGAATATATAGCAGTGATTTCAGTGGTGGATGAAGCTTGTGGTTAATAGTATAAATATAAGAATGATTTTCTTTTACAAAGTGCTAAGAATATGGTGATATATAGGAAAATGACAACTAATGTAACTTATGGATGATAGTTAAGAGTAATGTAATATTTTTTAGCAATGGCAAGAAGATATTTCAATTCTAAGGGCCAACAATAGGAGGGGTATAAGGGGGTATGAGATTTTTCCTTTTGAAGGATTGAAAATGCTCTAAAATTGACTGAGGTAATGACAGCATAACTTTGTGATGAAAATGAGAGACATTGAGTGAACACTTTGAATGGATTGTACAAAGCATGGGGCTGTACAACAGGGAATCCAGTGGTGGAAGATGGACTGTGATTAACAGGACAAATATGAGAATGTTCTCTCATGAATGATAATAAATATATAATACTAATATAAAGTGTTAATAATGTGGTGGCTTGGGGGAAAATACATCAAATGTAAGATATGGGCTATAGTTAGTAGTAATATTTTGGCGATGTTCTATCATAGTTTGTGATAAATGTTTTAAAATGTAATAAAGGCATCTAAATAGAAAAGGAAGAAGTAAAACTTTCCTTAATCACTGAGGATATGATCCTATATCTATAAAACTCTGAAAAATCCACAAAAAAGATAATAGAACTAAAGGACGAGTTCAAAAAATGGTGGCATACAAGATTAATAGGCAAAAATCAGTAGCATTTCTATACACTACTGAGGAGCATTCTGATGAGGAAATCAGAAAAAAATTCCATTTATAATAGCAAATTAGAAACAAATATTTAGGAATAAACTTAACTCAGGATGTAAAGAACCTGTATTCAGAAAACTACAAAACATTGCTAAAAGAAATCAAAGAAAATGTAAATAAATGGTAGGGCATATATATTTATTATAGTTATTTCTTCTTGGTGAATTGCCTCTTTTATTAATATATAATGACATTCATCATCTCTTATAACAGTTTTGCATTTAAAATCTATTTTGTCCAATATTAATATTGCTGCTCCAGATCTTTTCTGGTTACTATTTGCATGGAATATCTTTTTCCAACCTTTCCCTTTCAACCTGGTTGTATCCTTACATCTGATCTGAGTCTGTTATAGACAGCATATAGATGGTGTAACAGTTGGGGAATTTGATGTAATTATGAATTCCAAAAATATAATTGGATCATGCTTGTAAACTGATCTGTTAATCTGGGCATGATTAAATTATGATTAGGGCGTTGACTGGGCCACGCCCAGTTGAGTCCCACCACTTGGTGGGTGGGGAATCGAATATAAAAGGCAAGGCAAAGAACAGAGTAGAAGCAGTCTTTTGAGAAGCTGTTTTGATGTTGGAAAGAAGGCCCCAGGAGAAGAGAAGCAAGCTGTTTGCCTGATCGTCTATAGCTGAACTTGTGGAGGAAACAGAAACTAAGCCTGGAGAGAAATGCAGCCCCGGGAAGAGAGGAACCCCAGAAGCCTGAACCCTGGCAAACGCTGGCAACTGTCTTGCTCTAACATGTGGCAATGGACTGTGGTGAGAGAAGAAACTTAACGCTTTATGGCCTGGTATCTGTGGACTTCTACCCCAAATAAATACCCTTATAAAGACCAAACCATTTTTGGTATTTCACATTAGCACCCCTTTGGCTGACTAATACAGAATTTGGTACTGAGGAGTGGGGAAGTGCTTTTGTAATTACCAAAATGTTGGAATGGTTTTATAAATGGGTAAGGGGTATTTTTTGGAGGAATTGTGAAATGCTTGATGGAAAAGGACTAGACCACTTTGAAGAGACTGTTGATAGTAATATGGATGCTAAAGAGACTTTCTATGATGCCTTAGAAGTAAATGATGAAACTTTTATTGGAAACTGGAGGAAAGGCAATCTATGTTTTAAAGTTGCAGAGAACTTAACAAGATTAACTCCTGGTGTTATATGGAAGACAGAATTTAAAAATGGTGAACCAGAACATTTAGCTAAAGAACTTTCCAAGGTAAACTCGGAGAATGTGGCTTGGCTTCTCCTTGCAGCTTATAGGAAAATACTAGATGAGAGAAATACACTAAGGACTGAACTTTTGGGCACAAAGAAAACAGAAACTGATTCTGGAACTTCAAAGTTTCTGGAAATCAAATTCCCAGATGAAAATGCCCTATTTGAAGACTTTACTAAACTTGGAACTCGTAACTCAGAATTGAAGATGCAGTTATCTGAAAAAGACTTGTGGAAAGTCTTACTGTCTGATGGCTTGGACCCCTGCTTCCTGCATGCTAAACCAACAAAGTTTTTGAGAGAGCTGCATGAACAAAACCACTGTCAGCTTGGACAAAAGAGGACATTGAAAGGAGAGATTGAAGGAGAATCAGCTTCAAGAAGAAAACCATGGAAGCAGAGATCTGGACTTAAGACATCTTCTTGGGCCAAGAGAGGAGCCCCACCCATGCATACAGAGAGGGTGAGTTTACCCCTGCAGTTGAAGAGGGTGGATGTTCCTACCCGATGATCTGAGAAAGTTTTGATGCCGCATGGTGCAGAGAGGGTGAGTTTTCCCCAGCAGTTGAAGAAGGTGGATGTCCCCACCCGATGTTCAGGAAGAGTTTTGCCACCCCAGGGTGCAGAGAGGTTGGAGCACATTCCTCAAAGATTAGGGCGGTTAAGGTCAACACCCCATTGGTCTGAGAGGGGTGTATCTGTCCCCCATAGATTAAAGAAAGCCAGGTGGTCAACCCATTGTTCTGAGAGGGTTGAACCTGCATGCCAAAGGTTAGGGGGAATGTTATCTTCACCTCACTGTACTAGGGGGGGCTAAGACACTAACCCAAAGATTGGGTAAGGTGTGGCAATCACCCCAACACTCTTGGAGGGTGAGGTCTGAAGCTTGGTCCACACCTAGATGCTTGGTGAGGGTGGAACCAAGAAAATGGCTGTTGGGCAAGCCTGTGGAAAGGGTGGATTCTCATGTGGCCCCAAAAAGAAGAAACTATCATCTTAAGAATGACTCTCAGGCTTTGAAATCGAATGGAGGATGCCCTGCAGTTTTACTGAACTGTAAAGGATCCATGACTCATGTTTATTTGTGTATTGGAAGCAGTTAAATGGTTTTGTAATTTTCAGAGGTCTACAGCAGATGGAATTTTGCCTGACAACAAACTGTATTTCTATAAAATGCCTATGATATGATTTTGTACTTCAATTCTTACTGATTTAAGTTTTTTTGAGAATTGTAATGTATTTTTGGAATTCAGAGGGTGGAATGTAACAGTTGGGGAATTTGATGTAATTATGAATTCCAAAAATATAATTGGATCATGCTTGTAAACTGATCTGTTAATCTGGGCATGATTAAGTTATGATTAGGGCGTTGACTGGGCCACGCCCAGTTGAGTCCCACCCCTTGGTGGGTGGGGAATCGAATATAAAAGGCAAGGCAAAGAACAGAGTAGAAGCAGTCTTTTGAGAAGCCGTTTTGATGTTGGAAAGAAGGCCCCAGGAGAAGAGAAGCAAGCCATTCGCCTGATCGTCTACAGCTGAACTTGTGGAGGAAACAGGAGCTAAGCCCAGAGAGAAATGCAGCCCCGGGAAGAGAGGAACCCCAGAAGCCTGAACCCTGGCAAACGCTGGCAGCTGTCTTGCTCTAACATGTAGCAATGGACTGTAGTGAGAGAAGAAACTTAACGCTTTATGGCCTGGTATCTGTGGACTTCTATCCCAAATAAATACCCTTATAAAGACCAAATCATTTTTGGTATTTCACATTAGCACCCCTTTGGCTGACTAATACAGATGGCTTATATTTTTTATCCATTCTATCAGTCTGTGTCTTTTGATTGGAGAGTTCAAGTCAATAGCATTCAATGTTATTACTATGAAGGCATTACTTACTTTGTTCATTTTATCCTTTAGCTTTCCATTGTCATATCTTACTATTGTCTGTCTTTTTTACCCTTAAGCTACCTTTCCTCATAATCTTCATTTCTGCACTCTTCTTTAAGTCTCTCACTTTGTTTTTTTCCTTTCAGGTTGTAGCATTCTTTAGTATCTCTTGTAGATCTGGTCTCTTGGTAACATACTCTTTCCATTTTTGTTTGTCGGTGAAGACTTTAACTCATCCTCATTTTTGAAGGATAGTTTTGATGGATACAGCATTCTTGGCTGGCAGTTTTTCTCTTTCAGTATCTTAAATACATCATATCTTGCCACCATGGTTTCTAATGGGAGTTGTTACTTAATCTTATGGCTTTGCTCTTGCTGCTTTCAGAATTCTCTATCTCTGATATTTGTCATTCTGAATAGTAGATGACTTGGAGTAGGTCTGTTTGGACTTATTCTCTTTGGGGTGCATTGTCCTTCTTGGATATTAATATTTACTTCTTTATTAAGGGTTAGGAAGTTTTCAGTCATTATTTCCTCAAATATTCTTTCTGCCTCTTTTCCATTCTCTTCTACTCTTGGACACCAATAATGCATATGTTTGTGTGTATTACATTGTCATTCAGTTCCCTGAAACTCTGTTCCACTTTTTCCATTCTTTTGTCTTTCTGTTTTCATGTCTTTTCAAGTTCAGATGTTCTGTCCTCAGTATTACAAATTCTGTCTTCCATTAATTCAAATCTGCTGTTATATATCTTTAATGTATTTTTAATCTCATCTATTATGTCTTTCATTTCCATAAGCTCTGTTACTTTTCTTTGCAGTCTTTCAAATTGTTCTTCATGCTCACCCAGTGTCTTTTCAATGTCCTTTTTCTCTTTAGATATATTTCCTTTCAACTGTTTGAATTTATTTAGGAGATTTGTGTGAGCATCATTGATTAGTTGTCTTATATCCTATATCTTGTCAGGATATTTGGTTTGTTCCTTTGGCTGGGCCATCTCTTCCTGTTTTTTAGTATGGTTTGTAATTTTTTGCTGATGTCTAGGCATCTGAATATGTTGGTGAATTTACTCTGATGGTCAGTTTCTTGCCTGGTGGTTTTGTTTCATGGCTCTTTTTTGATTTTTGGTCCAAATTTTTCTGAGTCTTTAAAATTTCCCAGCTTAAGTTATCAAAATCTGGCCAGGAATTCACTAACAGGATGTTCTCCTAGGAGTTTGGAACAAGAGAGATCTAAAAGCAGTTTTTCTCCTTGCAGTTTTCCTGGCTGGCCAGCAGATAGTGCTTGTCAGCAAATCTTTCCCTGGTGATGCTGCTTTCAACCTCTGCACGCCTGTGATTCTGGTCTGGCCATATCTGAGATTCAAAGCGGGCTCTACTGGCCCAAACTCATTGAAGAGAAACCACTCTCCTCCCAAACCTTCTTCTTCTTAGGGAAGAGGATGTCTGTTCCCTTCTCAGCCATGGGTTTTATCCAGGCTTCTCACCTTGAAGGTGGGGGATGGGAGTTGTTCTCAGCCACCACGGGACTTTGGTAACTTATATTTGTCATTTTGGGTTCTTTGTCTCTCTGTCTGTTGCCCTTCTGGGGTTTGCACAGCACTGTCCTGGTCTGCTGACCCTCTAAGCAAGTCCCTCAGCCAGTTTTTTGCCCTTACTCCATTTTTTGTGTGAGAGAGTTGAGCCCTGCCTGCCTACTCCTATACTATCTTCATGGAAGTTCCTCCTAGACTGGGTCTTAATCCTCTAACTGGAGTCTTTTATAAATGGGATGAATATGGAGAGTGACACAGAGAGAAACCCACAGAAGCTGAGAGAAGGCCACAAAGCCAGAAGGTGTGGGTAACAGAACTTGGAGGAGAAGGCAGACTGGAAGACACCACTATATGCCTTGCCATGTGAAAGAGAAGTCCAGGCTCACCAACAGCCAGTCTTTGGGGAGAAAAGCATCACCTGATGAAACCTTGATTTGGACATTTTCACAGTCTTGGAACTGTAAGCTTTTAAGTTAATACATCTCCATTGTAAAAGCCAAACCATTTCTGGTATATTGCATTCTGGCAGCATTTCCAAACTAAAACAAAAGCTTAGGGAAGGTTAGGCAGCTTGCCCAGGTTCACACAGATAGAAAATATCAGAAAATGGCAGAGTCAGAATTCAAGCCCAGGAGTGTCAGATCATAGAGGAATCTTCCCTTTTTTAAAAAACAAAAAACCAGAACTCTTTATTGTAGCATATCAACAACTCAAACTTTAGCATTTTTACTACCTTCAAGAATACAACTCAGTGGTATTAATTATATTCATGATGTTGTGCTACCATAACCACCATCCATTATTGAAAATTTTTTATTCCACCAACTCTGTACTCACTAAGCACTAAATTCCCTGTCCTTTCTCCCCGCTGGCTCCTGGTAACCTCTAATATACTTTCTGTCTCCATGAATTGCATATTCTAGAGATTTCATATACATGGGGTCATACAGTATTTGTCCTTTTGTGTCTGGTTTTTTTCACTCAACATGATGCCTTCAAGGTTCATCCATGTTGTCACACATATCAGAACTTCATTCATTTTATAGCTGAATAATATCCCATTGTATGTGAATACCACATTTTGTTTATCCATCTGTTGATGAACACTGGGGTTGCTTCTAGTTTTTGGCTATTGCATTAACAACGCTGCTAAGAGAATCGATGCACAAGTTTTGCTTGAGTCCTTACTCTTAAATATTGCATTTCACTATCTTAAAGTGCTGGACTAATTCCACTACAGGTCAGGAGAGCAGTTTGAATGAAGGATCCTAACTCCTGGAATGACAACTATCAAAAAGTCTGGACTTGCTACCCACAGAGGCTCTGTGGTGGTCCCACTGTGGCCACTGGAGTATGGCTAGGCAAGAACCAGGTCATGGTTTGCCTGATCGTCTACAATTCATAGCAATAAAATTTATTTTTTCCTCTCATTTATTTTCCTTGTCACACTGTAGTCTTTGCTGGAAGGGAATGCAAAGATCCTGTCCCCTTTGCACTTACCAGCTCACCGTTATTCAACCAGAATTCCTGTAATCTTTTCTTCTCTGCCTTGATACCCCATTGTCCATTAATATGGTTGGCTGGGAATACCTGGATAGCTCCATGGCACATGTGTATGGACTGGGTTTGATCACCTTTCCTACTCCAGATATGAGAACGAGTAGTAGGTGCTTGTTCATCAGAAGGAGAGAAGAGTGTGCTATTAAGAGGAGCCTGGATCTGAGATAAGTCCCTCCCAGAAGAGAACCTAGCCCCTAGATGTGCAAAGTGACAATGTTTAAGCTGATGAAGATTTGAGTTCATCTCTGGTGCTTTTGGGGATATCACAGAGGGACTCAGAAGAATTGCAGTCTGCACATTTATTCAATCATTCATACATTTATCAAGTACTTATTAAGCACCTTCAGTATGCACAACACAGTTCTTAACCCAGGAGATACAGAAAGCACCTGGCTTCACGGAAGAGACAGATGTGAACAAGATCATTGCATTTAGTGTTACAAGTGTTGCCAAAAAAAAGGTATAAGCAGGGTAATGTTGGAAAAAACAAAGAGTGACTCTTGGAGGAATCAAAAAGGCTTTGGAAAGAAGGAGCTATTGAGGGTAGATCTTAAAGAATGAGTAGAATTTTCCAGATGAGGAAAGAAAGGAGGGTAGTGTTATAAGATAGAGGGGATAGTGTTTCTAAAGACAGAATTCAGGAATTGTCTGGCTCGCTCAGGAAACAGCCAGCATGAAGTTGTCCCTGAAGGACAATGGGAGAGGGATGGCTAGAGAAGAGGCTGGGCCAGATGAAGGACCTGCACCTGGCCAAAAGGGCTTAGGCCTTTCCCTTTCCATGTGTGGAGATTTTTGGAACAAGAGGGACCTTAAAGGGCATCTAATAGATGAAGAACATGAGATTCAGATGGTGACTTGATTGAACTGGATTTTTAAACATGATTTAGAAGTTATTGCCAAATGAGAACCTCTTGAGGGGTTTTGGGGGGAGCTTTGCTCAGGGGTGGGGGAGGGGAGAAACACATATATATTTTCTATTAACATAAGCATTTTGTTTTTTTAGATTAGCTTGTGTATTAAATGATAGACAAAATGTTGTAAGGGCTTCAGATTCTTGCCAGCCACTAAGAGGTTAGATTTGTCAGTTAGTTTATTGCACAGCATTAAGATGAATACTTTGGACACTCACTCACACTGTGCAGGTGGGAGTTTAAATTGGAACAGCTCTTCTGAAGGGCAATTTAGCAATGTACATCAAAACAACTTATGAACTTTAAACAGCTTTGACCTCAAATTCCCTTTTAAGGAATTTGTCCTAAGGGCATGGCCAGAAATGCATTTTGAGTATATTCGTTCATTGTAGTGTTGTTTATGATGTAAAAAAACCCTGGAGATAACCTACATGGAGTAATGAAATAATTATGGTACATGGATTGCTAAGAAGACATTAAAATTATTAAATAAAATTTGTTTATATAGAAATATAGTCCTAAATGAAAAATAGCTTACAAAATAATATGTGCAATGCCTCCTTTCTTGCAAAACTTAGATATATATTCTACTTATGAGTGTGTATGAAAAAAATCTGGAAAAATATATATTAAAATGTTAATAGTGGTTATTATCAGGTGATAGGTTTATGGGCAATTCTTAATTTCTACTATTAGCTTATCTATACAATTTCTGGGGCTTTTTGTTTGTTTAAAAATAAGCATATATTACTTGATTACTTGTGCATTATATAGTTATATATTTTTCCCTTGTGTGTACAGATTGACTGGCTGCCTGTTTACCACACTTACTTAAGATTCTTCTTTTGTTTCATTTATAACTGTTTGGCCAGCAAGTAGGAAAAAATAAAACATTGGGGACCATATATTATGGTTGGAAAATTTCTGCCTTGTGTAGACCTTGCCTGTGATGGGAAAGATAAGCTCAGATTATAGCCATTCCTTTTTGGAAAGCACAAATCTTTAGATTAAGCATGGCTGGCCAACTTCCAGATTTTCTATTTCTTCAGTAACCAAGTAGTAAAATTGGATAAAAGTGCCAGCTAGTTTCAAATCATCTATGCTGTGCAAAAGTTTCATGAGAACAACTGGATTCTCTCTTCATATTCTGCACATCTAGATAGAAATAACCTCAGGTTAAGCCAGTTCTCTCAGGGGAAATGCTTATCTGGTTTTGTCCACCATTTTGACTCTGGTGTTCAAGTGGGCACATCCAAACTCAGTGTCTATTTCTAACACTTTTTGAAAGGGTTCTTTAAGTTGGGTTTTATGAAGATGACAAAAGTGTTACGGAGAATGAATTAAAATGTCATTCACCCTTCTTATGTATAGACTTTAGACCATAAAGGAAGGAAATGCAGTGGGTTCTGCCATTTTCCCTTTTCCTCCTTACTAAGATACTTGGAGATAACCCTTGAGCCAAGTTCTTGTCCAAACTGGTATCTTTGCTGCATGTCCGCCTTGCTTTAATCTGATAAGGTCCTATGTGCCCTGGGATATCAAAATCCTGCTTATGCCTTTCTTACAGAATCTTTGTTTAGACAGATCAAAGAATTGAGATATTATTTGGTGTTGGTTTTCCTTGTTTTTCCTCCTACTTCCCTGTTTCATAAGGGGAAACAAAACTATTTGCATTTCTTTACCTTGGGGACTTTTGCAGGGTGGAGAGGAGAAGCTGCTTGAGGGTCAAAGCTCCTCCAGTGTTTTATAAAATCCTAAACTCACTGAAGAGATTGTGTTTGGTGTTCTGGAAAGGAATGGTTGAAGAGTGGGCAGGTGAGTGTGGGGGAGTCTGAAGACCGGTTGGCCTATCCAAAGAGCAACTGGATCCTAGCAGTGCCCTGAGAGAGGCTCTCTGCTTTGGGACAGTCAGACTTCAAGGGAACATGTGGACTTCACAAAGATATCAAAGGCAGCCATTGGAGAATTGAGGACCTGCCCCCATGTCTAGGCATCCTTGTAAATCTTACAGATACTGGAGGGGAAAGGAGCTAGAATAAAATTTGAGAGGCTATGTCTCTCCAATACTGAAGGATATGATATTTGGAGTAGATTTAAGTTGAAGAAAAGACAACAAAGAAGATGTTTCTGGCTCTGAGATCATCAAATACATTATTTGGAAGATCTTGTTTCCCTTCAGTATGCCTCCATCATGCTTCCTATGTTCATATAGATTCCTGAATTTTGTGACTCTAAGAAGAGATCAATTGGACTACTGTATTCCCTCTGTGAGGATTAGTATTTTGGGTCTAGAATCTGGAGTTTTAAGGGCTGTGATCATTGATGAGGTTTGTAATCCTGTTGTCTGGGAAAAGTCACTTCCAGGTTGGAGCTAATAGACTATCCATTTCTGTAACATCGTGATATTTCCTGTTTATCACCTTATTAAACATCTCCACCCCCATAAGAGTTCCAGCTATAATTGTTTCCCTATGTTTAGAGACAGGTAATTCATTTTTATTTGTGCCATTAAAAACTATGTTATTGATTATTCATTGGTTTATGTCATGGTTTCTGGGGCTGAGATGATATAATGTCACCGTGTCTAAGTCACTGTAAGTTTGGCTCTCTAAAAGTTGTTGCTCATGCAGCAAATGGGGCTATCAATGCCGGCTGGAATAATAAGCATGGCACAACATGAAAACAAACATTGATTGCAAGCTAAGCATGAGATATAAAGGCAGAGAAGGTAGGAGCCCTAATCTCTGTCCTCTAAAAGTCCAATGGCAAAATTACAACATAGTCACCCAAGGCTGTAACACAAAACCAATCTTAAAACAAGGCAAGGATTAATAAAGGCTAGAATCAAGTTACAAAGCATCATCAGCCTTTAAAGAAGGGAAAGTTCATTTCTGGATGGAATACTTGTGGAATAGTCCTAATTGATGGGTAGCATTTGGGGAAGCAGAGGGAAAAAAAAGGTAATCCACATGTCTATCTTTTGATGAGGTCTTGAAACTAAAATCTGTGTGTGTGTTTTAAGATAACCCACAGGCAACCCAGTGCACCCTTTTCCATCACATCTTAAGCCCTAGTCTGGAGTAAATTAGAATAAATTATGATCATTTTTCATTTGTTTTTAGGAGAGTTTCCTTTCTTCTTTTTATTCTTCTCTCTTTACCTGAAGATTTAACTGAGTCAATGGTGTAATTTTAGGCATTCCCCAAAGATCAGAGATGATTGTGGTGGATGAGGGAGGAAGTTTGGGACTTCCCTTACCCCTTGAATGCTACCCCTTGTCCCTCACTATTCTGCCTGTGCATAAGAGCAGTCTCAGTGCAGCAGAGCAGAAAAGCAGAGGTGGTAAAAAAGAGCCAACATCTCCAAGTTTTTTCAGACATAAATTGCAAGATATCAAACATGGGGAAACCCCAAGGCATAATGAGGCAGAGAAATTTGGGGAACAAGGGGATCAACACACGTGGATCCTCAATGAGGCAATGGCTTAATAGAGAAAGTAACTGGATAGAGAAGGTCCAAGATATAATAGAAGCAAGTCAGGCTGCCATATTATAATAGAATCACAAAAGCTAATAGTTACTGAGTGCTCACTCGCTGTCAAGCTCTTTACAAGCATTTTCTTAGTTCCTCCACATACCTACCCCACAAGAGAGGTACAACTGTTATCCTAATTTTACAGATGAGAAAACTGAGGCAGAAAAGTTAAGAAAATTGGTCAAGGTTATTAACTAGTAGCTAGTGGGGCATTAAAATCTGACTCCAGAGCCCCAAAGCTTAATTCTTATGCCACACTGACAGTGTGGTTTCAGGAGAAAAGAGTGGAGGTGTATATTTTATAGGGAATTTCTCAGTCAGTGCTCCCAGTGCTCTGGGGGCACTGGAGACATAGATTAGTTTATTTGAATTGCAAGGGGTAATATAATGAATCGTATTTAAACAAAAGCAATGTTTCTACTCACTAAATTCATGTTTCCATTTCCTTAGATGTTTTCTCTTTTATTCTCTAACATCAATAGGGTGGTGGCTAGACAGATGCATTAAAAAAGCATCAATAATGAATTAAAATAGCTTTTTTGATGGGAAAAAACTATTGATAGTCTATAAAAGTGTAATGCTTTTCTAAGTCATCTGAAGTTGACTGACGAGAGCAAATGAAACAAATTTGCAGCATGTTATATTTTGGTGGTTTTGGTTTTGAAAAATAAATAAGCCAATAAACTCTGCTATTGCAAGATTATTAGCTATGTCTTGAATTACAGAACTGTAATATTTATCCCCAATCAGACAACAAGAGCTTGCCTTTCTAAATATGCCTTTGCTTCTCAGACACATATTGGATAATTCCCCAGCCCTCCCGTGGGAGGAGTGATGCTGAATCTATATCCTTGTGTTCAATTATTATTTACAAATTCACAACCAATTCTAGACACCACCTCCAATAACTAGAAGGAAGGCACACTTATTAGAGTTTCCTCGGTAATAAAGCTGTGTCCCAAACACATTGGAATTAATGGGAATTTTTAACCTTGCATCCTCCTGGAGTTGATGTGCATAGTTTTTAGGCTCCCAAATGCTTGCAGTGCAAGGAGTCTGCTAGGAGCACATGTGACTTTAAAGAAAACTCCATATATGTTTTGGTGAAAAGGTACACACAATACAAAACACAGAAGGTATAAATTGTATATAGTGAAAAGTAGTGTTCCCTCCCACCTCATCCCCAAGCCACAGCAATTATTGTTTTCCATTTCTTTGGTCATGTGACATCTTGATTTAGGTAATTTGACATGAGAATATATATATTTTTTGAATTAAAAATAAACAAACTTTCAGTTTAACAAAAGCTTTCGAATAATATCCTTGCACAATTGCACTCCTCTCCTCATTCCTTATAACCAGGCCTTTCTTTACCAAACTCTGACATTTACCGTATTACGGACGAAATAAAGGAGGTGAGAGTAAGGAATATTGTGAGGCTCAGATATAGGGGCAACAATGGTGGCGGGTCAGAGATGGGTGGGGATGAGAGATGGGGTAAGAATTAGGAATGCATGCAGATTAATTTTTTAAAAACCAATTTTTAAAACTCAAATTGGCTGCTTCATAATATCCTGTTATATGTAAACAAAGCTTTAGTGACAGCCCCTAGATCAGCTTGGAATCTGATGCCTAACGTAATATAACAGGAATTTGTGACTAAGTCTTGATGGTGGCATTCTGTATGTTCCAGCTTCCATCCCCAGTGGGATAAACCTGTAATCCCATTTTAAGCAGCGTGAAAAATGAGAAGGTGGCAAGCAGTTGTAGGATGAGCTCCCAGACTCATGCCCACAAGGTAAGCATGTTTTGAAACTTTTATCATGCCTGGTTCCTATAAAAATAAAATTTGTCTACAGTGGCTTCCTGGTTCTGATTGATTGCAACGTGGTGTAGTGGCAATAGACATATATTTGAAACCTTGTTTCCTAGTAGGGCAATGGAAGACAGAGTTCAGGTATGTAAATACCATGAGCCAACGCAGGGAAGAGTCACAACCCCATGTGTTTGGGTAGTGGACAATAGAGTGGCAGGGTTGGAGTGTGGGTGAGGAGCATGGAGTGACCTATTTCTTTAGATGGAGCTTGATCCTGGATTATGCTTGTCTTTCTATGAATGGGGAGCCTTGGAACATTTTGAATCAGTAGGGAGATGTGGTCAGAGATCAGAATGAAACTTCTGGTCATAGTGTGGAGGATGGCATGGAGAGAGAAGGCAGAATTATTTGTTTCCATGCTTACTGGCTAAGGGCAATAAATGTCACTGCACTAAGAATTCCAAAATATAATGAAAGTAAATCCTTCTTCCTCTAACACTAGAGACATAAAGAATTTTAATGCAAGTTGTCTTTCTGCATGTGAGACTTCTTAAGAAATATATCTAGTCATCTGGTTGCCCCTTTGGAGGGTGCAGTGACATCTGTATGGGTGTTGGAATGCAGGCTCTTTGGGATTCTCTATCATGCCTTGATTGTTTATGTTTTTTTTGGATCCCTGTTTAAGAACTTAGTGAATCTCTGTGATGGGCAGGTCAAGATTTCCAGTTTATAGGTATCTTTGCCACATCCCAGTTGAGCTTATAACATGCTTATGCAATAATGTAAGCACGACTACAGCGTCAAGAGCCAAGATGAGAGTTCCAATATTGGAGCCCTGCCATATAGCTAACTCATTCTTTCAGAATTGTGTTATTGTGACCCAATCCCAGTCAGCAGAGCATATGAAGATGGTGGAAAAGGGTGTATGAATGTGTCTTTTATGGCAAGTGCAGGTGGGTGATCCAGATTGATGAGAAAAGAGAACCTGTTCCAGAGGAATTTCAAGGAGTACAACACAAATAAGCAAAAGATGAGTGGGAAGCTATAAAAGCACATATCAAACTGGCATGCAGCAATCAATTCAATTGACTGCAAACATTTACTGATCACCTACTGTGTGCCTGATACACAAGAGAGAGATCAGAGGAAATAAGATGCACTTTCTACCTTCAATCTACTTTCCATCTTAGAGGGAATTGGATAAGTAATCAAATAATTATAAGATGGGGCAGAATAAAATAAGTGCTAAGTAAATATAAGTATAAATAAGTATAAATTAAGCTCTATGAAATTGTGGATAAAGAAAGAATTAAGATGGGAGGGAACAGAATTATATTACAATGGTGGTGACATTCAAGCTAAGCCTTGAAAAATGAATAAATGAATAACAGGAAGGAAAAGAAGACAGAGCTTGGCAAAGTGAAGAGAATGAACAAAAGCCCGGTACTATGACACACATATTATGATTTGAAATTGTGAGTATTCAACTTCATAGGGTGTACAGAGGGGTATAGTGGGAGAAGAATTTGAAAAGGTAGTTTGAGGGATAGATCCGTGAGAACCTTCATTGCCAAACCAGAGGCACCACATACAAAATTCAATGACAAACAACACTCTAAAAAGAAAACGGAGTTTAATGTCCTTCTATATGAAGAATTGCTACTCTCAAAAACCAATAAGAAAAGGATAAACAGCCCATGAGAAAAGTGGGCAAAGTCTAGAGACAATCAGCGTACAAATGAAGGATGACAACTGGCCAATACACGGCCACCCGGTGACCTAGGCTCACTGTGCATCCTCCCTCCCTTAAGTTCGTACTCAGGATTTGCTCTTTCAGTTGCATCCCGAAGATGCCTGTCCAGGCCCAGGTCTATGAGGACCAGAGAGAAAGCCTATCTCAGGCCAGATAAAGCAAGAGGTGGGGGCTGCACAGCTTGGTCCCTCAGAGGGGAGATGCTGCTGCTGTACAGAAGTGGCTTCCCCAAACCCGGAACAAAGGGTTGTGTGAAACGTGAGAACCTAGTCAACTGGCTCATCAAGAAACAGGTGTTCGTTGAGGACAGACTGTGTCTCCAGTACTGCCGTGCACTGGGGAAGTACCAGGTCCCCGGGACCCCCATGAAGGAGAAAGGACTAACATATAAGAAATAATAGGATCCAATCCAAGGGAGAATCAATTATTTGGCCTAGATTATATCAATGGTTTCCAGTTCTGGCAGCACATTAGAATCCCTGGAGAGCTTTTTAGAATACTGATGCCTACTAGACTGTTCTTAGCAGCACTGTTTGTAAGAAATCCAAAGTGGAAACTATCCCAAAGCACATCAACAGTAGTATGGATAAATAATTATGGATTGTCTACATAATGGAATACCATGCAGAAGGGGAATGAAAGCTTGACAACTATACACAATAATGTGGATAAAACTCTTAAATGTAACATTATGTGAGAGAGACCAGTTAAAAAGCGTCACACTCAAATGTACCACAGTCATGTCAGATGTTAACAATAGGGGAAACTAGGTACAGGGTATAAGGAAACTCTCTGTACTATCCAAAATTTTTCTATACATCTAAAATTATTCTAAAACAAAAAAATTAAACATAAAAAGTCATAATATATGATTCCATTTATATCAAATAAAAGATAGACACACTTCAGGATGCTTGTTCCCTTGGGGAGCAATGACTAGAAAGCGGCAGGAGGGAGCTCCTGGGGTGCTGGCTGTGTCGTTTCTTGGTCTAAGGGCTGGTGACAGGGATGTGCTCCACTGTGAAAATTCAGGGTGCTGTACAATGCTGTATACTTTTCTGCATGTACATTTATTTCAATAAAAAGTTAAAAACTAGTCTAATGTCCAGTCCTACTCTAACTAAAGCAGAACTTCCTGGGGAAAGCCTGGGCATTAGTATTTTTGAAAAGGTCCCTTGATTATGTAAATGTGCACCCAGGGCTGAAAGGTGCTGCTTTCCATCCTGTAGGTGGGGAGGGAAACCAGAAACCAGCAGAGGCAGATATGTGAATCCTCAAAGACTGGGAAGGATTGATGAGGCCAGTAGGGCTCCAGGAGGACGGGAAACATTCAATTTCCATTCTTATTTTTAAATTTTCTTGTTTTGGTTACATTTTTGCTTGGAAATTTGATGCTTCACCATAAATGCTCTTGTTACATTTGACCCATTAAGGTCAAATGCTGTGAACAAGGTCTCACCAGGCTTCATTCAAATAGAAAAAGGAAAAAGAAGTTAGTCTTGTGTATCCTGATCACTATATTTTATCTAATTTGCACTCTTTCTTATATTTCTACTCAAGCCACAGTACATCCTTGACAAAGGTATTTTGAAAGAAATGATTAGAAATACAAGTCTCAGCATTTCAGTTTGATTATAGACTATAGTGTTCATGATCAATTATGAACACAGGAAACATTTAAGCTTATAAAGACGGGGAAAGGAGACTTCTTAGGGGCAAGAATTGATAGAGTCCAGATTGATAGAGGGGACATATTCCATGTCTGAGTGTGTGTTGCTGTTTATTTAAATAAACAAATTCATTTATTAGTCTGGACAATCCAGTGAACCCCCTAATATTCTTACTTGTAATGGAGAGGGGAGCTATAAAATATCCACTAACTAAATTTGTGAAATTAGAGTTGGCATTTTCATTCTGATACCTTCTTTTTGAAATTCTTCCTAGGGCTTGTTCTGAGTGACAACAATACAAAAATGACAGAACCACCTTACCTTTATTGGGTGTGCACATCATGGTGGGCACTTTGCCAAGCCTACTACTCATTTAATCCTTGCTTCAATCTTATCAATGCCCACATGACAGATGATGAAACTGAGACTGGTGTTCATAATATCAAAAGTTCCACAGCCTATCTAAAGCAGAACCAGTTACGGGCAAAGTATACAAGCACTTTGACTTCTGAGACCATGCTTTTTTTTTAAGAAAAAATATTTATTTTATTGCGTTGTTTGCGCTCAGTTCATTGTGTGCTCATCTTTTTTTTTTTTATTTTTTATTTTATTTTTGTTTATTTTTAACATTTTATTCAAGGTAGTAGTCATGTAATTAGACCAAAGAAAGCAATGAGAGACATAGTCTTCATATATACAAACAATAATAAATCAGAGGACAGAATCAGAAAAGACTGCATTTATATTAACAAGAAAGAAGATGAAATATCTAGGCAGAAACTTATCAAGAAATGTGTAAAATCTATATAAGTAAAACTCTGTATCCCCCCTCCCCCAAAGTCTAACTTAAAGAGAGTATGTTATTGGGGCATAAAAAGACAAATAGAAAAAAAAAAGAGAGAAATAAATTTAAGTGCACATGTAAATATAATATTTTTTAAAGGTGACATTTCAAATGAAAAGGGACTTTTTCATTTGATTGGGGAGTCATTTGGAAAAAGGTAAAAATTGCATGCATACCTCACACTAGTCATGTGCTCATCTTTTTAAGAAGCACTGGGAACTGAATCTGGGACCTCCCATGTGGGAGGGAGGTGCCCAATTGCTTGAGCCACCCCGACTCCCTGCTTGTTGTGTCTCTCTTTATGTTTCCTTGTTGGTCTTTTTGTTGTGTCATCTTGTTGCTTCAGCTCACCTTGCCGATCAGCTTACTGTCTTGCTTGTCTTCTTTAGGAGGCACCGGAAACTGAACCCAGGACCTCCCATGCGGTAGGGGGGTGCCCAATTGCTTGAGCCACTTCCATTTCCTGAGACCATGATTTTAACTGTGGTGTGATATTGCTTAAAATTGTTCTGTACATTTGGAGCATTGTTATGGTATAAAAATTTGTTCTTAAATCACGCCCCTCCCCTCCTTGCTACCCTACACTCATCCCGCCACACCCCTCATTCTCACTCACAATTTCTGTAACCTTTTCTCCCTCTGGCTTTCTTCTTCCATCTCCTGACATTCGTATTTACTCCTAGGAGTTAATTCTCATTCTTTCCCCACTTCTCATCTCTAGGAGAACAGATGACAAATCAAACAAATCTAAGGTGTTTAAGATTTGCTGAATAATTTCTCAAGGGACTATACTTGAAGAGAAATTCCACAAAGAGGACAATGCTTACCACCAAGGAGTGCTTAAGTAGGTAAGTTAACCCAGGGGTTGGCAAAAGTATGGCCAAACCCTGTTTTTGCAAATCAAGTTTTATGGGAACATAGTCATGCCCATTCATACATTTGTTATCTGGGGCTGCTTTGAAACCACATTGGCAGAGTAGAGTAGTTATAACAGAGCCCTTATGGACCACAAAGCCTAAACCAGTTACCATCTGGACCCTACAGAAAAAACTTTGACGAACCCCAAGATAACCTCTGAAGAGCATTTAATGCAGAATCTCCAAGGCTGAGGAAGATTCTGTACTAGATTGTGGCTGAGGAAATGGCAATTTCCAATCCTACATGTTCACGTCCCTTCCTGTGGATAAATTCTGGGTGGGAGGAGCATTTGGAAATCATATAACATGGGTCACCACCGACCCGTCCTGTTCAGAAAGGGCAGAGGTGGCAATCCTCATCGAATATTCACTTGCACTTTGGCAAGTGAAAGAGTGAGAAACACCTTTACAAAACCAAAAACCAAAAACTGCATAATCATTTTCTGGATTGTTTCCTGATATGAAAGCAGCAAGGAAGTCCCACCTGGATTGGGGTGGGGGGGGGGAGACTGGAATTGAATATGTCATCTCTGTGCTAGGAGTAGTGAGCTGGGAAGCAGGGACTGAAACCTCAAAAGCATACAGATACAGATACAGATACAGATACAGATACAGATACAGATACA
>JAKSZT010054395.1:10914427-10991692 GCA_026826555.1 Tolypeutes matacus
ATACAGATACAGATACAGATACAGATACAGATACAGATACAGATACAGATACAAAGACTCTTAAGGTAATGGTTAATGATTATGCTTTGTAGCCATTACTATTCACAGTTTTACCATGACCCGACTTAACTTCATGGACTAAAGCCATTCAGGCATCCTGTTCCATAGTTGACCTCTGACCAGACTCAGTTACTTATTGAGTGGGTGCATGGGAATGTGTGTATGCATTGGGTGGTCAGAGCAAGGGAGCCAGGGGAAAACTTAGAACACATAGACCCCTTCCTTTCCCTTAAGAGTTACCCAAAGAAATAACCTCCTGTCCTGTATAATTAGAGCAGAAATTGGGTCTGAGTTTTGGTCTTGGTTTGGGTCTTTTTCCAGGACCAGAGGATGTTTCTAAATTAGACTCTAACTTACTGACCATCAAATGGGACAAAAAAAAACAAACAAGTTTTTGATGAGTTAAGTGTAAATGACTCAGAGGCAGAAGGATTAAATTTTCCCTCAAATACACATGGGTTAAAAAAAAATTACAGTCTCTAGAGAGGCTGGCTCCTTGAAGACTGAGTTTTTGCTAAGTCAGCACACTGGGGAAAGAGTTTGTGACTCTCTGCCAAACCCCAAATGCCACTGGCCTCCATGCCTCAGCTTCTTGCTGAACCCAGGAGGAATCCATCTTCCTAAATCCTCACTGTCAGAACCGAGAGCCTATTTCTGTGCAAATGATTCATTGTTACAATTTGTGCTACCTCCTCACAGACTCAGGGACTTTTTTTTTTTTTTTTTTTTTTAACATCAATTCCTATGTAGTATTTCAACAAGTCTCTTTTCCTCCCCTTTCTCCTCCAGCCCTTCTTTTGCCTCTGCCAATAGATTCAAAACAGGAGTCGGCATCATGGCTTTCTTTAAGTCTAGCCCTGAATCTCACTCTGCCTCTGGCCGTATATTTCCAACAGGTGCAGAGGAGGCAGGAGAAAGGACAGCATCATGCAAAGGCAGTGAAATCATCTTTTGGGACAGTTTTTGTTCTTTTAATTGAACAAAGAAATCACTGTGGATATTATCATCCTCCAATGTCTCCTTTTAAGGAGCACACCCAGTTAGGAAAGGAGTAGCATGATTTTGAGTACTTAGGTACTTCCCATTTCTGGTTGTTGGGTAAAAGTTTGTTCCCTTGTTGCAGTGTGGTTACCAAAGTGAAAAGGCGGGAGGACCATTGAGTTAGTCCTGATTACTGGCTGCAAAGGGCAGTGGGATGGCCTTTTCAGATTAACTGGTGTGTGAAAACTGAGGGTGAAATGGACTAGCATGCCCTGGTTTGCTCAATTGCAAGCAATTCTCTTTCCAAGGTAGACAGGTATAATACAGGGGCATTTTCGGGACTTGGGAATTGTCCTGAATGACATTGCAATGACAGATACAGGCCATTATGTATCTTGCCATAACCTACAGAATTGGGTGGGAGAGAGTGTAAACTACAATGTAAACTATAATCCATGCTTAAATGGCAATGCTCCAAAATGTGTTCATCAATTGCAATCAATGTACCTCACTAATGAAGGATGCTGTTAATGGGGTAAATGTGGGCAGTGTGGGGAGTGGGGCATATGGGAATCCTCTATATTTTTTATGTAACATTTATGTAATCTAAATATCTTTAGAAAAAATTAAAAAAATTTTCTTTTCAAGGTGGGTGAAATGAACAATCCAGAACCAGGAAAATAAACCTCTTCCTTTTGTGTTAATACCAATGGAGACAGTGTCCAAGACTGAGCCATTGACATTTGCCATTCCTTTGCTTTTGGCATGGATTTTAATGAGCACCCAGAGTGTAGTTGTCTCTCATGCTTTTTGCAGGGCATCCAGATGGACTTCTTGGGAGAACTCTACTTGCAGAACCTATGGCCTCCCCGCCTATGTCATTCTAGAGGGCTTGTCCATTCAGACACTTTTTGTTCCATGGATCCTGGAAGGCAGTTGGAATGAGTATGGGACAGATTTCAGAAAACTCGCACATCAACCTGTCAACTGTTCTGCTAGGTTGGTAGCATACGCTGGCTTAGAGCAGTGCCCATTTAACTCCTGGCACACATCTCATGAAAAGACTGAAGTACAGCCTTCTCTGACACTGAGCCCCATGCGTGGAAGCCATGGTAAAGTTGAAAAGCAGATGGAAAACTCCACTGAACCTTTTATGGGCCATATGTCACTTTTGAGTGTTGGCCAACAAACTAAATTTGCAGCTAATATATAATGATTTAAACAGCAAAAAGAGCAGCTGCACTTTGATTTCTGATGCCTTTCCCCCTGGCTCTCCCAGCTTGCCGGAGTTCCTTGAGCTTCTTTAACCCCGTGCTGTCTCCCTCCATCTTCACAAGGGGACACCATTTTCAGCACTACTGTTAGATATGTCTATTTTAGTTGGTGTATCTCCCTGCTGCTTCTTCCTTGTGGGTTTTCTAACTCCTTTGTTATTATTATTATTTTAATTTGATAAAAATTGCTACCAAGCACAAGGCTGCAGTATTTTTGTACTTCCATCTGCTTGACTATTTCTCTTCAGTTTTTCAAATGTCTCTAGGGTACAAAGCCTTTTGCATTTAACTTCTCTTTTGGAGTCCTGGCCTGGTCTTCAGCCATCTCCAGGATAAGCCCCTGGGAGGGCGGCTCATTCTGATTTATGAGGACGTGACCTGGGATGGAGCGCCTCAGGAAAAGCTGACTTCTCTTGCTGTCAGAATCATCTAGAAGGAAATGATTGATGCCAGGAATAAGAAGAACAGGCCACCTCTCAGCTCTTTATTCTCTTTTGGTGCTTACATTCCAAGCAGTTGAAGTGCCAAATCTCTACCCCAGGTGCCATGGGCATATTAGCTGACTTAGTGCTTGAGGCCTCGTGGAAGGAAGAGGCTGCCCATTATAAGTGAGGGCTCTGCAGTTGTTGCTGGGGTCAGAGTACTGGAAATAACAAGGAGGGAACAAAAAGAATTTAAACTTGTGTGCCTGCCAACCACTAACCCAATAATTCAGATTAGAAATGTATGATTGCTGAGTTTGTGTGATCATAAAATAGTTCTGCAGTTGTCATTCTAACAAGCTCCAACTCAGGTTCTGTATATTAATTCCTGTAAAACTCAGGTACCTCCCTAATGTTATTCAAAAGACTTTGAACAGCATTGTGAATAAAAGTTATAACAAAGCATATCAAAGCGAGTGATCTCTATAACATCTGGAACAAAGCACATTAAATGGAGAGCATAATGCACATTCATCATGGGAGTTTAGGTTTGTTTTCTGTTTGTATAAAGACAGGAAATAAGAAATAAGTTTCCTGTTGGGACTTTTAGTTATCTGTTCCTGTGCTAAACTGGACACCTCACAAAAGAATTATAGCTTTGGTTTCTCTATTTGTAGGAGTTTATTTTCTTTTTAGGTCTGATTAAGATTTTGTCCTGTAACAACTTCACTTTGGGGAATTTATCCTACAGATAGAACTGCTTTAGGAAATAACATGTGTACAAGATCAACCATCACAGCATTATTTATAAAAGCAGGATATTGGAAACAACCTGAATGTTAATCAATAGAGGAAAGACTAAGATTTAGTCACTAAGTTATATTTCCATATACTGGAATGCAGGCAACTATATAAAGGACCAAAAATGATCTCTCTTTTTAGAGATGGAAAGAGCATCAAGACGTCAGTTAGTAAAAGTTAGGCACAGAACATGGTGTACAATGTGCTACCGTTTAATCCATGTAATATTTATTTGTATACAAATAAAGAAACTTAAGAAGAACGTGTAAGAAAGTAGCCTGAGGGGAGAGCAAGAGCAGAGCTCCTAAGTGGAAATAAGCCACTCACTTCTAGCCTCTTGGAAGCTGCTTTTGCATCCACTGCTCTAAAGGAAATCTTCCTTGCTGGATCACCTAAATGTAAGTCCCTAAGAATCCTTGACCTCTCTGCCCACTGTTGGCCACCTACTCCTCCAGAATGAGACAACACCAGCATAATAGAGTCAGAAATTCTGCTGCTTACTAGTTTTGTGTGCTTGGAAATACCACATAATCTTTATGAACCTCAGGAGATACAGGGAGGGAAAGAGGAGGTAGCTGGTATTTCTGAATGCCTGCTATTGTTGCAGAGGCATCTTTTTAATAATCATCACAATGGCCCTGTGAGATAGGTACTATTTTTATCTCCATCTTGCAGATGAGGAAATTGAGTCTTAGAGAGCTTAATTAACTTGTCCTAAGTCATATGATGCCTAAGTAGTTGGAGACAAGATTTTCACCCCAGATGACTAGTGTCTAACACAAGTTGATGAGAGTACTTTGTGAATGGGAAATACAAGACTTTTCTTTCACCACTTTTGTGTTCTCTTCTCCTTAACTCTATACTAGCCTTTTTCTTCCACTGCTCTAGCTGCTTGTTTTCTGACTCCTTTGCTGGCTCCTTTTCTTCCTTCTTCCCCTCAAACAGGGGTGTCTCCAAGGTCTTGCCGTGGACATCCTCTCTCTAGCTACTCTCCCTAGAAGAGCTCTGATTGTCATTTATGGATTTGCCTTCCAAGCCTGTGTCTCTATCTCCAGACATTTATTTCCAACTGCTTGATGAACATTTCCACCTGACATCTCACTGGAACCCAAGGGTCAATATTTCCCAAACCAAATACATCATCTCTCAGCTCACTGTCTAGTGATTCTTCTCCTTGTTTCAATTTTATGATGGCACTATCTCCCCAAACTCCCCATCCCTTAGGCTCAAAACCTTGAAGAAGGCTTTGATTTTTTTCTCTCCCTTGCTTCCAATTTTCAATAAGTAAAAAATTATGCTGTTTTGCCTTCTACTGCCCTTCCATAGCTCAGAATCCCTCATTACATCTTGCCTGGGAAATGCTCTCTTGACTGGCCACCTTACCTCCAGCCTTGTTCATCTCTTCTCTGATGTCCTCCCATTCAAATAATCTTCATAAAGTATTGCACCCATAAGGTCTATGTGAAGAAAATTTTCAAATGCTAATGATGGACACAAAAGAAGACTTCATAAATGGAAAGGCAAAGAGCACAAATTATTACAAAGCTGCTGACTCTGCCTAAATTAACCTGTAAGTGTAACAGGGTGCCAATAAAAATAAAGCAGAGATTTTTAATATTTAAATGTAACTGACAGCTCATTTTTGAGTTCTTATGGAAAAATAAATGTGCTTGAATATCCAGGAAAATTCTGAAAAATAGGAATAAAAAGGGAGAACTAGCTCTAACAAATATTAAAATTATTATGAAGTGATAATATAGATTAATACTTGTGCATGAATAAACAAACTGAACAACAAAGAGAATAGAATTAAAAATTGACCCCAATACTTATCAGGATTTAGTATTTGATAAAGGTTGCACATCACATCAGTGGGGAAAAAATTACAGTTTAATAAATGGTGCTGGGACAATTGGATAGCCATCTGGAAAATAATAAAGTTGTATTTCTCTTCAGTCTTTATACCAAAATAAGTGCCAAATGGGCTATCAATGTGAAAATTAAATGATCAAAGTTTTAGGAAAAAATAGAAAAAATTTTAAATGATCCTGGAGTAGAGAAGGTCTTTCTAAGCATAATAAAATTCAGGAGCTATAAAGGAAAAGATTGATGAGTTTGACTGTAAAATCCAAACATTTCTGCATGGCAGGAAACACTAGAGATAAAATCAAAAGACAAAAAAAAAAAAAAAAAAAAAAAAAAAAAGGAAAAATATTTGTAGCAAATATGTCAAACAAAAGGTCAGATTTGTTAAAATATAAAGAATTACAAATCAATAAAAATAAGATCAGGGAAGTGGATGTGGCTCAAGTAGTTGGGTGCCTGCCTATCACATGGGAGGTCCTGGGTTTGGTTCCCGGTGCCTCCTAAAGAAGACAAACAAGACAGTGAGCTGACACAACAAGATAACACAACGAGATGATGCAACTAGGAGACACAACGAAGAAACTCAATGAGAGACACAGCAAGCAGGGAGTGGATGTGGCTCAAGTGGTTGAGCACCTGCTTCCCACATAGGAGGTCCTGGGTTTGGTTCTCATTGCCTCCTAAAAAAAAAAGAAGAAGTAGAGCAGACAGCGAGTGCAAACAACAGGAGGGTGGGAGAAATAAATAAATTAAATAAAAATAAATCTTAAAAAAAAAACAACTCAACACTCCAAGAGAAAAGCTGGCAAATGACATGAACAAATAGTTCAAAAAAGGAAATAGAAAAGATAGGTGTTTGAAAAGATGTGTAGACTCTCGACAATAAGGAAATGTAAATTAAAACTGCATTTTTCACCTAATAGCCAAAGATTCTTTTTAAATGTATTTTTGACAACCTATTTTTGGCAAAGGTGTGGGGAAACAGGCAGTCACACCTTTTTTAGATGTGTTAATTGATACAACCTCTAAAGGGGGCAATTTCAGAATATCTATCAAAATTTAAAATGTGCCTACTCTTTCACACATCACTTGTATGTTTAGGATTTTCTTATATATGAAGAAATATATAAGGATATTTACTGCAGCACTGAGTATAATAGCTTGTGTTACCATCGAAAAAAAGGATATTAAAAAAAAAAAAAAACTCCCTCATTGTTTCCTATCAGCCATGGGAATCTTTGTGATCTGGCTGCAGCCAACCTTTTCTGCCTTGTGACTTGTTTCTCTCTACACTCCTTACTCTCGGCCCTAATGACCATTTGTTCTACACTCCCACCTCCATCCCTTTCCTCCTGCCAGTCCTGCTCTCTGACATGCCCTTTTCCCAGCTTCTTCCCTCTTCCTTATCTATGTGGGTCTTAACTATCCTTTATAATCTGATTTACATGCTACCTCTTTCAGAAGACACCCTTGGACCCTCCATGGCTCCTCAGCCCCAGCTGGAAATCTCCTCTACCTGCTCTGAATTTTTTTGACATGACCCTTTGCTCCAACCACCTGGGGCATCTCTTGAACAACAGTGATTTTTTTAAAAAATTAATTTTATTTATTTGTCCCCAACCCCGTTGTTTTTGTGCTCATTGTCTGCTCTCTGTGTGTTCTTCTGTGTCTGCTTGTCTTCTCTTTAGGCAGCACTGGGAACCGATCCTGGGACCTTCTGGAGTGAGAGAAAGGCATTCAAGCTCTTGTACCACCTTAGCTCTCTCATCTGCTGCATATCTTATTGTCTCTCCTCTGTGTCTCTTTTAGTTGTGGCATCTTGCTGTGCCAGCTCTCCTTGTGGGCCAGCACTCCATGTGGACCAGCTTGCTTTTCACCAGGAGACCCCAGGAATAGAACCCTGGGCCTCCTATATGATAGACAGGAGCCCAATCACTTGAGCCACATCTGTTTCCCAACAATGATATTTTGATGCTCTCCCTTTGCTGAAACTGTTTTAACATGGGGACACTTTGATAAAATCCGTGTAAGATGCCATTAACTTACTCCTCCCTACCCCTCAAAAATGAAAATATCTTCACTGTTTTTGATTTAATACACATATGTTAAAAATAGTGGGGGGAAAATCCCACTCGTGTGTGTATGTGTGTAAGAGAATAGAGGAAAAATGATTTTCCAAAGATACATTTCTGGGTCAAAGAATATACATATTTGAAATTTCCACATATGTTGCCAAACTGAACTCTGGCAAGATTCATAATTCATTCAACGTTATTTGTGGAGATCCTAGTACTCAACAAATATTGAGCCAGATACTGCATGCCAAGTATTTAGTACACAAAGGTGAGTAGCCCCAGACATGATCCCTGCCCTTGTAGAATGTGGTATGTTACTAGGCAAAGATGCCTAGTTCTGTTAGCGAGGACAATGGAGTACAACCTAGTCGGCGAGCTCAAGAAGGATTCCCTGGAGGAACTGGCATTTCAGGTGAGGCCTGAAGGTTCAGTAGGAGTTAACTAGACAAACAGAGAGGTAAGGGCTCTTCAGCCACAGCCGTTCACACGGGGCTGGATGGGAAAGGAAGAAGGTTTGCGTGGCTGGAGTGGGAAGTGAGGGGAACATGGTGCAAGACGACAGTGTTGGTGACCTACCACGGACACATTTGTAGGTCTTGTTAAGGACTTTATTGTTAATTCTGACAGCAAGGAGAAGTGTAAGAAGAGTGTTAGGATCAGGTTTGTATTTTGAAAAGACAACTTTGATTAAGCAGGGAGAACTGATAAACAGAGGCAACAAAGAAAACAGGTTGGCAAGTCAGGAGGCTACTGTCCAAGCGACAGAAGATAATAGCGTGAACTAGTCTGAATTACGGACAATAATAGCTTGGGCCAGGATGGTCAAGGCAGAAAAACAGGAAAGTGGTTATGATTTTTCTAATTTATACCACTCTCAGAAGTGGACATCATTGATCTTTTCTGCCTTTGCCAAATCGAGGTGTGTGTGTAATATATAATACACTATCTATACCTTTTCACCTTTCATTGATCACATTCACTCTTCACTTATTTCTTCTCTTGAATTATCTGTACATATACTTTGCCCATTTTCTCATGGGGATGTGTATCTTTTCTTTTTTAACTATATATTTTGAGATAATTTTTGATTTAGAGAATTCTTGAAAAATAGGATAGAGAATTCCTGTATACCCTTTACCTGGCTTCTCCTTACGATAACATCTTACATAACCACAGAGCAATGATCAAAACTAAGAAATTAATCTTGGTACTCTATCATTAACGAAACTATACAGGGTATTAGATTTCACAAGTTTTTACCACAAATGTCCTTTTTCTGTCCCAGGACCCAGTTCAGGATCCCACAGTGCATTTAATTGTCATGTCTCCATTGTGTCCTCTGGCTGATGCCAGTTTCTCAGGTGTGTATCTTTTTACTATTGATTTGAATATACTATTGCTATATTGATGCAGGACAGAGACTGGTAAGGATCCAAGTTAGGTGCAAAGTCAAGGCAAACAAACCAACTAAAAACAACACATGACAAACTGTCACATATATTGCAAATATTTTTCCCAGTTTGTCATTTGTTTTTTCAGTCAGTGTAAGTTTGTGTGTGTTGTGCATGTGTGTGTTTATGTGTGACATCAGAGTCAAATCAATTAATCAATCCTTTTTAAAAACTGTTTTTGGCTTTCGTATAATGCTTAAAAGGCCTCCCCATCCCAAGGTTATGGAACTGTGTATGTGAGTTTTCCTCTACCTTTCAGATGATATTAAGTAAGATGCAAAACAGACATCTTCACCCTGTTCCTCATTCTCCCCACCCCCACCTTCACAGCTGGGGCAATAAAAATCGATGCCAGCTAGTGCTTAGGATATAGAATCAGCAGTATCAGGATGGCGGTGTCAGAATGCCTTGCTCTTCTCTGAACTGCTTTGACTTGGCATTTAACTTGGGTCCCTTCCCAAGGTCTTCTCTGCCTCAACGCTATTTTTAAATTGTCTTTCAGTCCTACCAAATCCTAAAGTTCCTTGAGGGCAGGAATGACATCTACTTCATTTTGGGTGATACACATGTGACTGAGCCCTCCTTAGCAGTCTCTGCCAACACAGCCTTTCAGTGTATTTATTCCCATGAAGAAAAAACAAACTCTAAACCCACTGATGAAGATGTAGCTTTTTACAAAGTTTTGTGAGGTATTAGAAGTGAGGATCCACCACAAACTATACAGCAAGACTTAATCAAATTTCTGTATCAGGCAGCATTTTTGTCCAGGATCTCTTCCTCTCTGCTCTACAGTCTCTCTCCACTGAAGGTAAAAAGGTCACTTAGCAAAATAAAAGCTCCCAAGTTAGCCTAATAATGACCATATGTTTTTCTTCAAACTTCCCACAGGGAAGTTTCAGTCCATCTTATTATGGCTATATCCCCTAACATTTTTTTTTTTTTTTTCCAAAGGTTTTATTTATTCATTCGTTCATCCCCCCGCTGCTGCCTGTGCTCGCCGCCGGGCCAGCCAACCATGCCGTGCGGGCGGGCCCGCCCCCACCAGGAGGCCCCGGGAACCGAACCCGGGGCCTCCCATATGGTAAACGGGAGCCCCACTGATTGAGCCACAGCCGCTTCCCCCCTAACATTTTTATCAGAAAACTTTGTGCATGGCAGGGTCAATAAATGCTTGTGGGAATCAATGAATTGGGTGGCAATGCTATTCTGATAGTTGACAGATATTGTGACTTACTTAGTAGCTAGGAGGTTTTAAAAAAAAACGTTCCTTTTCTAACTTCTCCAGGTTTTCATGTTATGGAGAGATTTAGGACTCTACTGGAAACCCACCATAATTTTATGGGCTATGAGGTCAACTTAATTATAATAAGGATCCATCTTTAATTCTTGCCAAAGGGCTTAGTTACTGAAGCAGCATTTTCTTAAGTGTACCCTTAGCACAGACCCAGAGGACAGCGTTATTGCAAAGTGAGCAGATGGTCTGGGTGAGCTGAAAATATGGATTTCACCTTTCTGTCCTGGGTGCCCAGCCAGCTTCAAACCCATTTGGGATAAAACCTTCAGGCTAGAAGCTGACAGCCCCTGAATAGGAAGTTTCAGCTCTTCTCTGAGGTGTAGGGAGAAAGGAGTCAGGACACCAGTGCAGCACTGGAGAAAGCAGACATGAACAATACTGGTCCTTAGGAGCAAGCTGTGTGCCCTTAGGTGATCAAGGCAGAGTAAAGTGTGGCAGGAGGGTAGCTTCTTGGCTTCGGTTTACCTAATGCCTCACCCAGGGCTGCATTAGGAGGTGTGGGACATTAAGTTTGAACCGAGGGCTGGGGCACAAGCTGGGAGTTGAGTTCAGGTCATTAGCGGATTGATGTCCTGGCACCTAATTTCTGGCCTAATGGTGAGTAGGGTTGTTGCCCCTCTTTTACATTTCCTAGTGGCCCCACCTTGCTTCTTGGTCCCTTCTCAGCCTTAAGTTACCTATAACAAGTTCATCTTAGGTGAACCTCTCTTGCTAGCCGTGTGCCCTCAGGCAAATTCCTTTCTCTTAGCTTCAATTTACTCATCTGAAAAAAGTAAGGAATATATGAGAGAATGCGGGTACAGCAACCAGCACAGCAACGTGCCCCTGTGATTTGTGTAAAGAGAAGCTAAAGCTGTTTCCAGCCGTCAAGACAAATGAAGATTTTTTATTCTCTCAGGCCATTGGAGGAGGTTTGCAACAGGGGCAGCAGGAGGTACGCTCCTTCTGGATTCTTTGCCACATCCAAGTTTTCAGCATTTAGATTTCTTGCCTGTTTTGAAAGCACGGATGATGGCTCCCTGGTATCTCTTCAAGTGCCACAGCCAGTGAGTTCTGCCTTCCACTGACCTCTCTACAGGGGAGGACAAGGGGCTACCACAGTTGTGGGAACCGTAGTAAAGAGCCAGCAGAATCAGAGCTGCATCTGGGTCAATGACACTCTGGTGCTGGGGTGGCAGTCTTGTGGGCTATAAAAAAAAACAAAGAAAGAAAAACAAGAAAATAAAACCCCAAAACTCAAAAACAAAGACAGATGTTTTGAGTTAGGAAAAGAGCATAAAGAGATATCCATTTAGAAATGTCTTCTCCTAACAGCAAGTAGAAATATAATTGGCTTTAAAAAATGAAAGACATTTTATAGTTATATTAAAATTAGCCCAGAAAGAATGATAAATAAAAATCTAATCATCTTTGCTCCCTCATTTCCTTTGTTTTCTTTCTTTCTTTCATTTTCTTCTCTCCTCCTCCAAAACAAACCATTCTTCGTAATTATTCCACAGGCCTCAGGTGGGGAGGAAACAGGGCTATACCAGTATACTACTACTAAGCATAGTAAGTATAGTCTACTGTATACAGTTTGTGTAGTATGCTACAGTGATGCGGTATGTGATTGGGAATCCTGGACATTCCATCCCTTCAACTTGTACTGCTAAGTGGACTCATGTCTGAGATAGAAAACTCGGTTACTTTAAATGTAGTTTGAACATGCTCATGATGCAAGGGGAGGATGATATTATCACTACCATCTGCAGAATACGGCAAGGAACTCTCACTGGCACTCAGGAGTCACAAATTCTAGTTCTGCTTCTGTCCCTAATTATGTATGACTTAGGGAAAGTAACTCAACTTGTTGGGGACTCCATTTTCTACTCTCTCATCTTCATTTGAAATTCAAAGTCTGTGCCTTGGGTATGGCTGCTATGTGCAGTTACAGAGTTTAAATGCCCATTCTGGCGGCACGTAGAGGCTGAAATCCAGCCTTTGCTCCCCTTGCCAAGACCCTGCCTGCCCAGAGGGGACAACTTTTTGAAATAGGAACAAAATGCCTTATGTGCCAGCTGTGGACCTGATATTGGGTTTGAGCAAAGGCCCTCTCTGAAGGAAAGGCAGAGATGAAAAAAATGAAAGCATTTTAGAGAAACTGGGGGCTGAAAACCAAATGATGTCACTATGATTAACTTGGTGGTCAAGAGTAACTAAAAGAAAAGAGAAGTCTGCAGGAGACAATATGGAACAGTTTAGGAGAGTGGAGAGGAGTCTGGGAGTCACTGGGGGTAGGGTGAGGTGGGTTAATCCAGGGAAAAGTCTGCAGGAGACAAGGGGAGTATCCCTTTCTCCAATGTCAGGGTGCCTTGGAGTATAGCCTAGCCTTGGTTCAACGATAAGATGTGGAAAAACCAGACAGGGAGGACCATGCATCCCCATGGACCTACAGCGTTATGGGGTGGAATGGAGCAGGTGGCTTATGGGGGACTGGGGTGGGGAAAGCCTAGGGGAAGGTGGAAATAAGAACAGAACATGAGCAAGAAACACACTCAAAGCCTGTGATTTGTGTTTTTGTTTTTTCTTCTAGGTAATGAATATGTGTGATGTATCTACTTTTGCATAGTTGAAAAAAACTCTTTAAAGAGTCCACTTGCTGCAATAAAACAGATTTGCATTGTGCTGACTGAGCCTGGTTGACTGGCCTTTCTTTGTGTTGAAGGCATCCTAAAGCAAAGATATGCTGAAGAAAATTAATGATGAAGGTGTAGTCTTGAAAATAAGAAAAACTTTCTGTTTGCAATAGCCTAGGTCTGGTTTATCTTAGAAGATGAGATGGGTTATGATCTGGAAAACTATGGCAGGAAATGTGAAGAATTTAAAAACAATGATGGCCAAGAATAGGGCTAGGAAGAGGTGGGTAAGTTCTGGACCAGCTTTGGAGTTTTCAGAAAGGATGAAAGAAGGTTCTTGGATGTCTAAAGAGAAAGGTGGGGACAAAATTTTAAAAAAGGACCACTTCCCCAAATAGATTCAAACCTGTAGGATCTGGGAAAAGGGGGAAAGATTCTGGTTGGAGAATCTGTGGGAGTGAATTGATAGAGAGAAAAAAGCACTCTGGTACGGATAGTTTTGACCTGGAATTGGGGTGGGAAAGAAACTTAGCTGCCCTTGGACTTCAGCCAGAAGGGCCCTGATTTAGTTAGAAGCAGCCATCAGAGTCGGGGTGGAACTACAAACTGACTTCCATGCCAAGCCATGCCAAGCATGATGTGGCAGTCAGTGAAAACCTGCATCATAGCTGTTGGTACAGAGCTTGCACCCTGGCCTTTCACAAAATATGCTAAAGAAGCTTTAATGTTCTAAACAGCAGGCTGAGGTATGTGAGCTGAAGGGGTTAAAATATCTGAGAAGAATAAAGACCTGCCAGCTATCCTTCGTTACTGCCTGGTTTGGAGGCTGAGGAAGACGGGGAAGCAGTCATGAAGAGTTTTGTCCTGGAGTGGAAATAGCACTAGGTCTGGAGTTAAATGCTAGGTTCTAGTCCTTCCTCAGGCAGTTGACCTTACTTGATGTTTCCTTCAGGGTTCTCCAGAGAAAAAGAACCAATAGAAACAGAACCAATTATATATATATATATATACACACGATGAGATTTATTTTAGGGAATTGGCTTATATGATTGTGGGGACAGGCCAGCAGGCTGGAAACTCAAGCAGGAGTTTCCTTAAACTTGCCTTAAAACTCTGCAGTCTTAAGTCAGAATTTCTTCTTCTTTGAGAAACCTCAGATTTGCTCTTAAGGCCTTTAAATGAATGGATGAGGCCCACCCACATTATTGAGGGTAAACTCCTTTACTTAAAGTCAACGATTGTAGATGTTAACCACATCTACAAAATACTTTCACAGCAACACCTAGATTAGTGTTGGTTAAGTAACTGGTACTATGGCCTAGTGAAGTCGACACATGAAACTAACCATTCCCATCAACAGATGAATGGATAAACAAAATGTGGTATATACATATGTTGGAATATTACTCAGCCTTAAAAAGGAATGAAATTCTGATACATGCCACTATATCGATGAGTCTTGAAAGCATTATGTTGAGTGTAATAAGTCAGACACGAAAGGATGGTTGTATGATTCCATGTATTTGAAATAGTTAGAAAATGTAAATGAATAGAAACAGAAAGTATAGTAGATTACCAGGGGCAGTGTGGAAGGGAGAATGGGAAGTTAATGCATAGTTGGATGGTTGGGAAAGTTTGTAACAGATGGTGGTGAGGGTAGTACGACATTGTGAATGTGCTTAATTCCATTGAATGGTATTCTTAGAAGTGGTTGAGATGGGAACGTTTATGTTGTATATGTGTTTTCAAAATTAAAAGAAAAAAAGAGCAACTAAAAACTAACCACCACAGTCCACCCCTTCAACAACTTGATACCCATAGGCATCTCCTTAAATCATACTTTAATCTCCAAATACAGAAAACAACGAAGTCTAACTTCTGTCTAACTTGATACAACAATCCTGTGTACAACTGAAAACACACTAATCCCTTTCCCCAAAAGAGGATTCAAAGTCCTTGGGTGATGTTTACTCTTCTCCTTGATATCCTGTAGCATAAATACTGTGATGTAAAGTTAGCTATTAGTAATATATCTTATGTTATATGATAAGGAGATAAAAGAAGAAAGAAAAACAAAGATATTTGCCTAATACACACACACAACATTTTATAACAAAATAAAAAAGAAATACTCATAATCCTCATTTCTGCAATGGACTATGTGGTTGTAGTTAGTATTCATAACTACCTTCATTTACTACCCATTCCATATTCCCTCAATAATAGGTATTGAGCGAAAGCATTTGCCAGCTCAATGCTGCATACCAGGTACCAGAAGATTCATTCATTTGTTCAAGTAATGAAACCACATCTGGAACAGTGGCTGCAATAGGAATCACCAACTGGTTGAGTTTATGATAATATGCTGTCATCCTCTAAGATCCATCTGTTTTCTGTACAAGCCAAATAGGGATGTGGTGGGAATCATCACCTCTACCCTTGCAGTCCTTGATAATGGCACTAATCTCTGCAATCTCTCCAGGAAGATGGTATTTCTTTTGGTTTACTATTTTCCTAAGTAGAGGGAGTTCTACTGGTTTCCGTGTGGCCTTTCCTACCATGATAGCCCCTAGTCCACAGGTCAGGGAGCCATTGTGGAGGATTCTGCCAGGTGTCAAATAGTTCTATTCCAATTATGCACCCTGGAACTGGGGAAATAACCACAGGATGGGTTTAGGGACCCAGTGGACCCATTGTGAGATGGACCTGAGCTAAAACTCCATTGATCACCTGACTTACATAAGCTCCTCTTCTGACTGATGAATAACAGTGATGTTTTGTGTCTCCTGGGATTAGTGTCATTTCAGAGCCTGTGTCCAGTAACCTCTCCCCCTCCCCCCAACTCTAATTGTTTCCTTTTCCCAAATGCACAGTCACCCTGGTTAAAGGCAATAGGTCCCTTTGGGGAAGGCTGAGAAGAAGAGTAATACTATCAATTTTTGGCAGTGTAGCAGGGTACTCACAAAGGGACCGCAGCTTCCCCTTCATTCAGTGGGTTCTGGTCCTGTAAACTGGCTGAAGTCTGGGAATGGGGCTGTGACTCTGTTTTGGTGATTCAAGTTAGGCTTGTGTTCACTGGACCTAGAACTCTTACACTTATACAGCTCAAGTAGCAATTTAGTAGACTGCCTATCTCTAGGGACACCATGATCAACTAGCCAACACCAAAGGCTCTATAAGGCTACTCTGTTTACTGCTTTGACTCTGATGTCCATTACAGTGACCATGTCCACCTTGTCTTTGGTGATTACGTGCAACCACTTGGCTTCTGGAACCCTGGGATCCAATTACCCCATTGCATTTAAGAATCCCAGTTCACTGGCAGCAATCCCCATTGCAATTTCTGGTCTACAGGGAAGAGTGATCATAGGGTTCTTCAAGGATACTGAAGAAGGGGCTCACAAATTTATTTCTCACATTCGTGGTGAAAATTGTGTCCTCTGAACCCTCTCGGAGTAGGTAAGCAAGTCTTAGATCATAAATCCACTCTAGCATTTCAATCTCCCTAAGCCTTTGTATACTATCCTCTGTAGTATACCTGGACAGTTCTGACATCTAAACTACATTTAGTGTAGGCTGCCTTTTGGTTCATGTTTCAGGCAATCAACCAAACAAACTGTTACAGCCCTTTCTAACCCCCTTGAGCTACAGCAATGAATCTAGAATCCCTGCTTAATGGGCCCAAATTAATAAATTCAGCTTGATCCAACTTTATGGTTTTTTCCACCATTATCCCACACCCTTAATATCCATCCCCACACATATTCCCCTGATTTTTGACTGAATAAATTAGAAAAATCATGGAGCTGTTTTGGAGTGTAACACACCTCCTCTTGGATTGTATTTTGTACCTCAACCTCCAGGGCTCACATTACCGATGTATTGTCCTTTACTTAAAGCCAACTGATTGTAGATGTTAACTACATCTACAAAATACCTTCACAGCAATACCAAGACTAGTGTTTCATTAAATAACTGGGTACTATAGCCTAGCCATGTTGACACAAAATTAACTATCCCACTTAGCAAATAGGCTCCATGGTCTTTAAGTTTCGTTTTAGTTCTCTGAGACTGAGACAAACTTCATGTCTCTTTTTTAATACCCTCAGCTTCAACATTCATAGAGATGACTGTGCCATGTCCTTATTAGTGTAATCACAAGCAGAGATGGCCCAGTACTCTAAGTGGAAAGCTTATCTCTCTCTCTGGACATCTGTGCCTGGTGCCTTAGCCCTAAAGTCCCTGCACCTTAGCCCTTTATACATTACCAGAATCTTGACACATCCCTGTCAGATATCATCTCTTATTTTGCAGACGAGAAGTTCAGAGTGCAGGAACGGTAAATGACCTGCCCAAGGTAACAGAGCTGGGAGTCAAACCAGACTGTGTACTTCTTACTATACCTCATTTCACTAAATTAAATCCACCTCCATGCTCATCTTGAAATTTCCTTCATTTTCTTAAACTCCCAAATTATTTCACACAACAGAATTTTATTCCTTGTAACTAACTCTCATATGCTCACAGAAATACCAGTCACTGGAACAGCCCTACCCCCTACCTCTATTCCACTCCCACTCACAGAAACTTACCTGTGGCAAACATTCTCAAATTAAGATTTGTAGCTCAGAAAAGAAAATCAGGTAAAATTATATTCTTTTATTTCTTTGAATCTACCATTAAAAAAAAAAAAAAAAAAAAAAAAATCTGCAATGAACCAGAAAAATCTCTCTACAAAAGTCATTAAGTTAAAAATAAACTTTAAAAATTGCCTGGCAATCACCAAGAATAATAGAAAATTTAAAACCTTCAGACTAAAGCAGTAATTATATTATTGATCTGAAGGAATAAGGCAGAGAGAAAGAACTTGGGGATAGAATATGACTAATGATGGCTGTCCTTTGGCTAGCAACTTTGAGGCCTGATGGACGATTAAATTCAAGAACCCAGGAGGTGGGCACCCTCTCCCCACCTCCAGCATGAAAAAGTGAATTGAACAGACTGTACCCCAAAGTAGTTTTACTAGCAGCTTCTGATGTGGCCATATGATAAAATACAATAAAAGTTCCATGAAACTGTGAAGGCTTTTCAAGGGTAAGTGGTGCTTATTTCTGGAGGCCATA
This sequence comes from Tolypeutes matacus, assembly GCA_026826555.1. Taxonomy (NCBI): domain Eukaryota; kingdom Metazoa; phylum Chordata; class Mammalia; order Cingulata; family Chlamyphoridae; genus Tolypeutes; species Tolypeutes matacus. The sequence continues at coordinate 10,932,390 of JAKSZT010054395.1, forward strand.
GTTTAGACACTGACCACTGCTGTAGCCTCAGAGTACCTGGACTCAGTTAATATTTGTTGAATGAATGAGTCAAATCTTTTACAAATTACACTTTTCTGATATTACTCCTAAACTCAAGAATTTTAAGGGGAATAGTCATTTACCACCTATTTGTAATTTAAAAACTGCCTCAGAGGGCTCTGTTTCATACTCTTCTGCTGTGGGTGATCTTACAGAAAAAGAGTCCTTTTATTGAGAGGAGGAGAGAGGAGATGATATCAACAGTCCTTTCAAGTGCCAAGAATCTGGGGTTGGTGCCCTGTTTATGGACTCATGAGGGTTCTCCTGGTGTCACCACCTTGTTTGTCCTTTACCTTGCTCTCTGCCACCCTCCTCTAGTGGTCTGGCTGGGCTGTCCCAGGATGGCCACTGCAGTTTCCAGAAACTTAGACAGCACCTGATTTCTGTGAACCAGTCCTTGGAGTTTTTCTTGTCAAATTTAATTTAAATCTATGGAAGGTACATTGAAGTAGTTGTTTTTTTTTTTTTTTAGATTTCCCTTGAGGTTAGACTCCATTTGCTCATTTATTCAACAGATATTATTGATCACTTACTAGGTGCCAGGCACTCTTCTAAGTACTGAAGATATAGCATTGAACAACACAGTCAAGTCCCTCTCCTCATGAATCTTTTATGCTAGGAATTAAGATAAGAACCCTGGTGCAGTCTTGCTCTGCCATGACTGGTATTTAGATTCCATCTCCCCTCCCCATCCCCTGGCTTTGCAATAGGCAAGGAAACAGAAGCATGTCTGATAAGTCTGCGTATGTAACAGAGGTGACATCAAGAACACTGACCTCAGCAATTTTAGGCTTAGTCCTTTTGTATTTATATGGTTCTTGGGACTCTTTCCATTTTGATCAGCTCATGGACTGGGCTGCTGGTACAGATGGCCATGTAGAATAGGAGAAATTGCTCCCAGTCCTACGTGGCACCAGAGCCAATTTGCTGCATTCCTCTTGTACCCTTACCCTGTTTCTTGGTAGAAGTAGTGCAGAGTAAATGGATTTACTCTGATACTCTGATGAAAATGAAATAAGTGATTGGGTTTCACTCAGGGATTCTGTGTGATGGAGTGTGTCATCTAAGCTTTGGGATGACTTCAGCCAAATTGACAGTTTTATTCTTAGGAGCCCTAGAATGGATCTGACTTGGGTCATCAGAACTAGTTTGGAGAGATGGCTCTATATCCTACTCAGCTCTCAAGGAGCATGAGTCATTTGGCCAAAGATTTGGGAACTCCAAGATACTGTTTCATCAACCACCAAGAAAAACGAATCAAAATAGCACCTGCAGCCATCTCAAATCCATTCTGTAGCAAGATGAGGTTATAGACACAGAAAATAGTTAATCATGTAGAACTTTGTCCATTTCATCCTGTTCTGTTGTCTGAATATTTATACTTTGCCTTCTTAATAGCTAAAAACTCTGTCTTCCTTTTTTCCTTTTCTCATCCCCCTAAGGGGAAAGGAGTGGCAAAAACAACCAAGATGTAAAGGATCAAAGCCAAAATAGGACAAAGCACCAGTGGAATATTCTCTCCAAATGAGATTTTTTGAAGAGGCACTTTAAATGCAGCAAAGATCTAAGTACTAATAGCAGTGTTCCTGTAAGCAGAAAATAAAATCTACAAATGAGGTTTTAGTGGAAGGTGTATCATCTTATCTCATTAATATTCGTATTCCAAACGCATGTGTGTAATTGCAGAGAACCCACGAGACAATTTTGCTCTTAGGTAACAAACAGCCTTTGACCAGCCTAATAAACATTCAAAACATCATCCACGCTGGGCGCAGGTGCCGTCCAATTGCTGCCTGTGCCTTTTGTGCTGGTGTTTTGTGGCCTAGAGTTCTGAGTGTCGTTGTAATTTGTGCTCTGGCCATTGCATCCCACATGTCACTGGAATGAAATGGAGGCAATTTGTCCTGCCTTCGTGTTGGAAGGGACAGGACTGAGATCCTCCTAGCAAGATGCCTGTCTTCCAGTTTACCGTTTGTGGTCAGGATGTCACTCCTTCAGCCTCTCCTAACTGTTCAAGGCCAGGTTCACTCTGAAGAAAGGTGCTGGATTCTTCCCCCGGTCTCCTGCACTGTTTGCTCTGTGTACTCTGACTCACAGCCTGAGCACCAGTGAGGCCCTGAGACCTGGACTCCAGTGCTCTTCTCTGCATCGCTAGAAGGTGGTTAGACAGTATAAATGCACCAACCACAATCACTGCTGGTCTGGTCAGCTAGGAGGTTTTGTTTTTTTGATCAACTGCCTGGCCTTGGAGAGAGTCTATTGGGCTAGAGGACATGCTAGCTTATATTTATATATTGCTTTGCTACTCATGAAGCACTTATATATCCATAATTTTATTCAGCCTTCACAATGGTATTCCCATTTTGCCCATGAGGCATTGAGAAGTGACTACTCTACTTTACAGGCTCTCAACACTGGACTTTTGTTTTCTTCATTCCACAGCTGCACTAGAGATAAAGTGAGCATCATTGTGAATTCCTGAGTGAATTACCTCAACATTTAAAATTCCTTATCGTCATGTGGGGGTGAGGCCCCAGAAGAGAGCATTCAGATTAGAGAGAAGGGGAAGGAACCTAAGGGAAAACAAAGGATTTCAGCAGATTACATTTGAATGGGAAGAAATCTTAAAGAAACCCCAGTGGAGGAAACCACAAAAATTGCAGCTGAGAAACCCAGAGAAGTGTGTGTGACCCAGATAAATAGGGTTTGGTTTAATCTCTAGATTTTAGTTGCTTAATTCTGGGACTATTTGCTGTTAGGTCTGCACAAATCATTTGGTTTAAGGAGATAAGGGACCTGTTTAGATTAACACCAGAAAGAAAAAAATGCTCATTCTCTGGTAAAAGTGTTAGTTTTTCTCCTTTGCAAGTAGGCAGGGAAGGTAGAGGAAAGATAAGGGTGCTAGAAGTGGTCACCTACCACCTGCAAACCACTGGACTTCCTGAGCCTGGGTTAACTCATCTCTCCCTGCAGGATTGGGTGGGTGTGGGGGTGAGGTGAGGTGATGAAAAGAGAGCATGTGAACCCAGAGGGCACTGCCAGAGGAGGGCTATAACCCGCAGTCCTCGAAGTCCAGAGTTCTTTCCTCTGGCCTCCAGAAGCAGAATACCAGAGTCCCAGGTTTTGGAGACAGATTTTCTAATGCTGCCACTCTACACTGGGCAAGTGCTTAACCTCTCTGTGCCTCAGTTTCCTTTTCTATAAAATGGGAATAATAGGGTTGAAGCATGGATCAAATAAGTGTTTACAACAGTGCTTGGCATCTAGTAAGTGTTCCATAGATGTTAGTAGCAGTTATTATTACTCCTGCTACTGAATTTACTGTCATAGCCTCCTAAACAGGTTTCAATTATCCAGACTTCTGTTTCAATAGCTCCTAGTTGTTTATACTTCTTGAACCCAATGCTAGACCTACCGAATCACAAGCTCTGTAGTAGAAGCTTAGGAACCTGTATTTTAGTATTGCACAAGGAATGTCTGAGAAACACTGGTCTGGGAGCAAATTTCTCAGTGGGGCACTGGAACCAATTTAGGATGAAGCTTCCATAACTTAGGCCCAGTTTGCCTTTCCTCCGTGTCTCTGCCCACTGGTCATGTTTTTCTCTTTGACCATCAAGGACCCTATTTTCTCATCTTTATATAAGGAATTGCTCTTCTTCTTGATGCACTTGTGGACCTTCCTGCATCCTGCTGTGCTCAGCTCTCCCCACTGCCTGAAAAGCGTTTCCTTCCTCTTCCAGATGTTCTCTTTTTCTCAATAGTCAGAAATGCACTTACTCTCATCTGTCTAATATTGTACCTAAGTCACTTGGCAAGCCCTTCTCTAGTCCATGCTTGGTTTAAGTCCCTTTCCTTGTGTTTGGTCTAGTTCCCCTGAACTGCTCTGTTGTAACTTTGCTCCCTCGACCATCATCGCTGCCAATACAGGATGGGAGTTCCCTCTCCTGTGTATTTGCTGAGTATTTAAAACAGCCCAATGTGAAAGGAAGACTGCTGGGTACAGGGCACTACTGCAGGCACCACACCCATGCCTCTGGTGGGAAGGGATTTTGTGAGTCTGGAGCTCTGTTGCCCTGTGGTATTAAGGTAGTCCAAAAGGAGGTATGGGGCCACAGTCTGGCCCTCCTTGGCAGACCTCCCTGGAGACATGGGAGGTGGCCAAGTAATAGACAAGTGGCAGACATTTCTCTTGTGTCTGCTGCTGCCTTTGTCACCCCTGGGGCTCAGAACATGCTTTTGAGGTCTGTTGCTTGACTTGCTTTGTTAGAAGCTCCTCTCTCCCTTCCTTCTAGCCCTTCCCTGGCTCTGTTCTCTGCCACAATGGGGGTGAGGTGGAGAGGAGCTGGCAGTGTGGAGGGTGAGGGATACATTGTGACTTTTGGGGTATGATATTTAGCACCCTACCATGGTGCAGGAAAGCCCCCGAGGATTAGAGCCATGCCTGGGGAAGTGCTTCAGTCTTCCCACTCTGTATTTCTCAAATGTTAGGCAGAGGGCAATGAGAAGGTGAAGTGACAACCCTATACTCCAGAACCATTTATTAACTTCTTTTTATACAGATCCTGTTCCTTCTCCAATAAACAAAGCTGACTTTTTGTAGGAAAATGTATGGCTTACAGTTTATTCTTTCATTCACCAACTCTTCACTGAGAAGAGAAGGTCCATATAAGGTTTCCAGGGTCGCTGTAACAAAGTACCTTAGACTAGTTGGCTTAAACAACAGGAATTTATTATCTCACAGTTCTGAGGCTAGAAGTTCAAAATTGAGGTGTTGGTGGGGCCATGCTTCCACTTAAAGGGGAAAATCCATTCCCTGCCTCTCTCTCCCTTTGCTACTGGTGGGTGGCCAGAAATCCATGGCATTCTTTGGCTGGTAGCAGCATAACTCAGTCTCTGCCTCCATCACATGGCTGTCTCTCTCTCTCTCTCTGTTTGATCCTATCCCTCTACTAATTGTGTTCAAAATCCCTCTCCTTAAAAGGACCCCACTTACATTGGATTAAGAGCCACCCTGATCTAGTTTAACTAATAACATCTTCAAAGACCCTATTTACAAACATGCTCATATTCACAGCCTTGAGGTTAGGACTTGAACATGTCTTTTTGGGGGACACAATTCAGTCTATAACAGGTTCTATAAACAAAAAACAGGTGTTATAAACTGCTGCAGTGCCTGGGGGAGTGTCAAGGTAGAGATGGAATTTGGATTGGCCTTGAAGGCCCCTGGGCACTTGTAGCCAGTCGGGCAGGTGGGCAGAGGAGTCAGCCTGAGCAGATGTAGGGAGTGGGGGTGGGGTGGGGGGGAAGGTTCTGACATATTTGGTAAGTGAATAATGTTTAGTTTGGTGAAGGCCTAGGGTTTCTGAAGGGGAAAAATGAATAAAAAGTCTGAAAGTGGGCCAAAGCAAGTCTGTGGAAGACCTCAACTGCAAGACAAACGGTTTGGACTTGATTTAGTTAGAGATATGGAACCCCTAGTGGCTATTCTTTACAAATAGTTGTGCTTTACGAAGCTTAATCTTTCTTCTAGACCAGTAAGACCTTTAGGAGGTAAACCAAATACAGCAACTTGGGAGGAAAAGACTGGTGGTAGTGTAAATAGAAATGAAAGATGACGTATCAAGAGTAGTCCTGAGGGAAACTGAGCAGCATTTGGGAACTTGGCAGGGATGGGGTGCATATATAGAAGCCAGTTTTTGCTTCTATATACTAATTCCTATTGGCTGGAAAGCCATTCAATTCAACATTCACAAACATTTATTAAATGCTTACTGTATATCATGTGTGAAATAAGCAATATAAGGGTGACCAAGGCAGACAAAGTAGTCCTTGTACCAACGGAAAAAAATGACTTAGAGGAGACCCTAGGCTGGTCCATACTTTCCCTTTGAGAAGGAAATCAGAAATATTAAATATTTTATTTAATATCCTTCATGAAGTATGGATCAGTGAAAAGGGAGCAAGGTTTACTAGTTTTCTGTGAAAATCATGGATAGTTTTATGATCCTGTTTGCTTTTGTTTCATTCAGTAACCATTTCTTTGGGGCTTAACACAGGGTAGGAAGAAAGGTGAGTAAGAGACTATTACTGCCCTCCAGGATCTCCCAGCTGGTGAGGAATCAGACAAGCACACAGACAACTACTGGGGGATAGTAAGGAAGAGGACACAGACCAAGTGGAACAGATTGAGAGGTTGGTTATGACCTCAGAGACAAAAGGAGTCGAGGGCAGTCTGAGAGAAGGCATTTAAGATAGACTTAGGGTTGGGTAGGATTTCATTGGGCAGACATGGGGGAAGTGAGGGTGACATTCCTGGTGAGAAAAGCAAGGAGCCAGGGAACACGGAGTATGTTTGGGGAATATTACATCATCCTCTTCAGAAGGAGCATAAGCTGAATGTGGCCTTGTTTATAGCTCATATTTTTGTTTGTTTTGTTTTGTAAATAAAGTCAAGAATAACAAATCTAATTAAGTGGTTTTGACGTGGTGGTTTAGTAGTTTTCAGTTATACAGTGTTCTGGGTTTCTTATTGCACCAATTGTCCAGAGGTCTTTGATTAGGTGGTTTCTCCATTCCTGCTGGATAGTACACCTGTTGGGCCTTGACTTTTGGCAACAACATTTCCTTGGGAAGGATACTTTCATTACTCACTGTTCAAGGGTTAGAAATAATGTTGTTTTCCTTGTGGGGTCTCTTTAGGGATATTGAAATGTGAGGGTGACAGGACATATATGGAAATGTATGGAAATCATCAAGATTTATAAACATATTCATGAAACTTCAGATGCTCAAGGCCAAATCAGGCCAAGATTAGTCTTTTGTACCCTCTTACTTCATTGTTCTGGATCTTCCTTCTCTTTGACAGTTGTTGATTCATCAAAGAGCAACTAGAAATATTATGACAAGAGTGTGTTTTCATTCTAAATACAAGGAAAAGAAGGACCACCCAGGAGTAAGAGGAACAATTAACCAACTTAATGACCAGCAGTAAATTGCCAATAATTCATAACTGTAACTGTTTTTCCTTGGTAATATTATGTGCTAGTATGATTAAAGTAAATACAGGAACAGACCTTTTATTTTTGGCAGGCATGGTAGGGTGATGGCTGGAGTTGGGGGGTCACTTGTCAAAACAGAAAGGATTCTAATAAATCCGTGAGAATCAAATTCTAGACATGTCTCCAAGAAGGAGGCATTGAACTTGGTACCCAGTGATGTATTATCTACTGGCACAAGTCCTTGTTGCTGTGCTTTGGATACTAGAGCAAGATTGGACTGGATTCAATGCAAGGGGACATGAGAGTATAGTCAGTCTCTCTAAGTATGCTGTACTTGGACCAAAACAAATTATGTAATTTACTGGACTGAGATTAAAAATTCGTTTTATTAAGCACAGTGTGTTCTAGAACTTTACCTCCAGCTTTCCTGATAAACTTTGAGGCTGGGTATTGGAGATCCCCAAGATATTTTGTCATTCATAACATACTTTGTTTTTTTCCTGTTTTTTTTTTTTTTCCTCTCTTAAAAATAGAAAACTTTGAACTACCCGGTTAGATATTGGAAATGGAGAGCTTTAAAACACTGAAATGGTATGGACATTTATAAGTACCTTTTAAAGCAAGTCTCCCTAAAATAAGTGGAAGACAGCCCAGTAAATAATACACACCTAAGAATTTTTCAAAAATATTTAACAGTCCCCATAAGGGTCATAGTTCCTTATTTTTTATATGTGAGTTTTAAGTCACAGAGAGGCCAGGGACATAAATGGAAAGTCAGCTCCCTATATAATAATTCCAGAGAGTACCTTTTCTCTTTACTAGCTGAGAAACATAGCCCTCTACACCTTCCTGCCACTCTCTCCCAGAGACTGGAATGGTGGTAGGGACATGGCCAGGAGAGCACTGACTCACAGGAAATGTTCTCTTTTCTAGAGTAAACAACAAGAATGAAATCATGTCAGCACCATTTACCAACCTTATTTTTAATTGGCTAATATGCCTTTGATCACTGAAGGGGAAATAAGTGAATGAGGGCTGGTGCACGCTTAAGGACCTGTGTTATTACCCTGTATGTTCATTTAGATCGTTTTCCACCATCCACCTGATATGCAGTTATTTATTAGCATAATACGGTTACAGATCTATCTGCAGGGCTTAAAGATGGAAATTGAAACTCTATGATGATTTAGCTGAAAGTTACTGGAGCATTCATAAAGCTGTCAGAATTACAAGACAAACCTCGCTAAGAAAACGCGAGCACTAGTTGCTATTAGATGGATATTCAAACATCGTCAGCGCTACTATCCACAGACGGCTGGTCTAGTTTATAAGCTCCTGTATGAGAGGATAATGGTAGCTGCAGGTTCAAAAGAAAGTGGAACACAGGAATGACATTAGGAAGGGTGATCACATGTTTGGAAACATAAGTCACGACATGTGACAAAGGACTTTTCCCTGATTTGTTAATTTACTTAAGTCTTTAAAAAGTGCTCTCACCTAATAAATCACGTGTATGAAAAACAATAAACTAAGAAGGCACTCATTCAACCTTCATTTATTTAACAAATTCTTACTAAGTGTCAACTGTATGCCAGACACTGTTTTACCTGCTGGATAACAATCCCTGCTCGCTGATGGTATTCAATTACTCTGTCAACTAATGTTTATTGAGTGGCTACTGCATGCCAGGCACGTGCTACAGATGATATCCGTCAATTCACAATCATATACATTTGTGATTATTATATACTTGGGAAATGAGGTGTTACTGGGTCTCTGACCCTGAGAATTCCTGGGGGGATACAGGTGTCTCCCCTTAGTCCTGCTGCTCACTGTTGGCCAATGCCTATTGCGGTGCCAGCAAAGCTGGAGTTCTGCAGACCTTGGTCCCAATAGTTCCACAGAATAGCTGCTCTGAGCTTTCATTTTGCTCCCATCTCCATGGCTGCCTCTATGTCTACAACCTCAATGCTGGTGGAGCTGGAAACCTCTCAGGATATGTGTAAGGGACCGGCCATCTGCATCATTATTGTGAAGTCCCAGGAAGGCCACTCTTTCTCTAGCACACTTAGTTCAGGTTGTCTGAGCCCCAAGCACTGCAGTTGTTTATCTAGTCCATTCTTTCCATTTTCTTTCTCAGAGGTTCCATTGCCTCTCCCTGCAATCTTGCCTCCACTCAACTGTATTCTGTATTCTGGTCTCAGTCCCAAATAAATCGAAGGATGTGAGTGCATATAAGGGGAGGGGCGGCATCGTGGGCACCTGAGACTTGGATCCTACCAGAACAAGATATCCTATTCCATACGGAGGCCTCTCTGAAAACATGATTGCCTGAGAAAATATGGGGCGAGTAGCCTTAGGAATATAGCCACTATGCAAACACTGAATGACCTAGAGTCCAAGACAGGAAAGCTAGTCTTCTATGGAAACAAGCAGGAAGATGCGGCAGGGGCCAATTACAAAGGGAAAAAGCCTTATATCCAGATAAGAGGTTGAAGATAGGGTGCAATAATTAGAAACATGGGAATTTATATCAAAGATAAAATTAATTTGGTAAAAATAAACTTAATGATCCACATCCAGGTCTTCATGAAGGAGAATTATATTTATTCTACCGTTCAAGATACATATGTTGAGCTCCTGCTCTGACAGAGACACTGGGTTAGGCACTGGGGATATGAGGCCGAATAAGACCCTTTCTCTGCCTGTAAGCAGCTTAGAGTCTAAGACGAGGGTGAGTCTTTTTCCGAGGGACAAATCCAACCCACCTCCTGTTTTTATACAGCCTGAGAGAGCTAAGAATAGATTTTACATTGTTAAATGGCTGAAAAAAATAAAAAGAATAATAATATTTACTGACATGTGAGCATTATATTAAATGTCAATGTTTACAAATAAAATGTTATTGGAACACAGCTCTGCTCATTTGTTTCTGTTTTGTCTCTGGCTGCTTTTGTGTGACCACGGCAAAGCTGAGTACTTGTGGCAGAGAGTGTATGGACCACAAAGCCGAATGTATTTACTCATCCCTTATCCAAGAGGTGGAATGACACAAGACACAAGCAGATGACTTATGTAAAATGGAGAAAAATATATACCCCAGGTTATGCCTGGAGCATTGGGGAAGGGATTATAAAAGGGACACAATTTTCAGTCCACATATGGTCACTAGAACAAATATATTATACACATAAGAAAATTTTAGATTGTTTTGGCTTTTACCTAAACAAGATGCTGAAGGAAAAGGAAAAGAACTATGTTATTGTATTTCTAGCTTAACTATTTTTTTTTAATTTTCTTATTATTGTTAGCAATATTTCAGCTTTCCCTTAATACCACTGTAAACACCCAGGTATAAAGTTCACTTTATCATCAGTTGACTTATATGTATTATTAAAACATTACTTGTTCAAGATATCCTGCATATGATAGAGTTCAAAAAGAAAGATTCTTTAATTTTTAAGTAGTCTGAGAAGCTGTTGTCAGGAATAGCTTGGAAAAGTCTGGGTATCTGGAAGTGGTTCAAATGTCAGATGTCCCAGTAAGGCCTGAGAAAGGGGGACCCTCCTGGCCATTCCTTTTTAATGGATTGATCTTCCTAGGATGGGGAAAGGTGAACCTTGGAAGAAAGGGGGGGCACACGTGTACTCAGAGGTAGTTTTTAAATGGGGCTTCATAGATATATCACCCAGCAGGAGCTAAGCAGATAAAAGGGATTCAGGGCTTTGTTTATCATTTTACTCCCTCACTATTGGCTTTCTCTGATGGCCAAGTGGTCAAGGATACAGGCCAGTATTCCACATTGACTCACTGAGAGGCAATATATCATCGGTTGCAGGATTAAATACCTGAATTTGAATCCTAGTGCTGCCATTTAGCAGCTTTGTGACTTTGGGCAAGTTATGCCTCAGGAAAGGAAAGAAGGAAAATATTAAATAAGGAAAGAATGAAAATATTACTAACTATCTAACAGGGTTATTTTGAGGATTAAACCAATCCATGAAAGCCATTTAGAACGATGTCTGGAATGTAGGTGGTACTTAATATTTGCTATGGTGATGATGATAGTGATGATTACTACTACTTTTCTCTGGGGGAGACACCTATTCAGAGTCAACTCTAAATGCTATTCAAAGTCTTTTGTTGTTTTTCTTGGCACTACATCGTCAATGGGTGGGGTGGGGGGTGGGGGGGGTGGAATCTTTCTGTCTCTTTCTGTCTCTCTTTTTCTCTGGGGTCTTCCCTGAAGTTCTGGCCTCTGGTGTTGTCTATTCCTTTTTTTGTCCTACCTCAGTCTTTTTAATCCTGATTATAACAATCTGGCATATGTGCCCAGGCACTAGCTTTTATAATCCATATGAGGGGGATCCCAGTGATGTGATTAAATACCCTATCGCAATACCACTGGTGATCCAGTTTCTGTTAGAGCATTAGTCAGTGCCTCTGCAGCAGAAACGATGACCACTAAATATCTGTTGGATTGAATTGAATTCTCTTCTTGCTCTGACAGTGATGAAGATCCTAGTCTCAAAAATGTATTCCTGCCTTAAATTAGCCTCAAGCTTGAAAACTGGACAGGTATCCATTTATTTACATTAAGCTATCTGGTACCTTCTACCTGACTGTTTTGCCCTGAAAAACAGAGTTTGAAATCTCTGGTTCCTGATTTACAGAAGATAAGTGGTATGATTCTTCAGGTAAATAATCTTTATCCATAATTTCCTGGGAAGCTTTGTTTGAGTGTGTCCTTACTTGACTTCTTATCTGTTCCCAACTCCTTTGTCATTGGCTCAGCTTCTTCTTCCATGCCTTTAGCTGCTCACCTTGCTTCAGGGTTGCTTGCATGAGGTTGAATTTGGATTGGTAATAAATAGGGGGTGAGTGAGGGTTTTAGTTACCTATTTCTGTGTAACAAATTACCCTCAATCTTAGTTTAAACAATGAACATTTATTATTCTCCAGGTTCAGTGAGCCAGGGGTGGCGTGGCTGGGTGATTATGGTTCAGGGTGTCTCTCAAAGTGTCAGCCAGGACTGCTATCATCTGAGACTTGACCCCAGAGGCAAAGTGCCATTCTTGAAAAATCATATTAACATGACTTATCAGTGCTGATGTTGACCTTGATCACTTGGATTAGGTAGTGTTCGTCAGTTTTTCCACCATAAATTTATCCTTCCTTTTTAAAATGAAAAGTAGCATGCATGTTCATCTGAGTAGCTTTTTCATCCTGCTTCATGCTAGTGGAAATTTGAACTGTTTTTCTGTCTCATTTGGTCCAAGATGGTATTGCTTGTGCATATATGATTAAAAAAAAACACAATTTTGTAGGTCTTCAGTGAACATTACTGGGATCCTCTCCACCAGACAAAAGCCTCACACACAAAGCTTTTTGTGATAAACTCTTCTTCACCTGGGGCTTCTGCTGAGTTGCTGAGGGACAATACCCTAAAACTTCCCAGAAGCGCTATCATTTGATTGAAAGAACCTGTGAGACACTCTCTACATTTTTTAGAGCAGGTATTCTCAACCAGGGGTCCGTGAGCTTGAATTGAAGTTCAAAAAAACATTATTCTTGTGGGGATGTGTTGGTGCAGATGTGATATATTTATTAAATAATTCACAGTATAATATGCACTTGGTAAGGGATCTGTGGTTTTCACCTGACTGGCAAAGGGGCTGTGGAACAAAAAAGGTTAAGAACCCCTGCAATAGAAGATCTTTTTATCTGACTGACTAGTACACTGAGGTACTGGTCTTCCATATTTCTGAGGTTAAAACAAATGGTTTTGCCATCACACCTTTGGCTGCTTCTTTGGCCATAGTTTCCTGGCAGTGCTTTGGATTTAACACTTGCTCAGAAGCCCATTTCTTAATTTTAGTATTTTCTGCCTTCTGAACAGGTTGCATATTTACAACACCATGTAGCCCTGACTCCTTTTTATTTAATAATACTTTTAGTTTATCTTTCTCCTTCCACATTTCCATTCATATAAAGTTGCTTAACACTTTCATCACTCTGGTTAGAAATCTTCCCTACATTACCCAGCTCATTAGGCACATTTTCTACTTTCCACTTTATAGCAGGCTTCAGTGTTTCTAAACTTTCTGTCACTACATAACAAGGATCCCCTTTACTCCAGTGTCCAATAAGAAATTCATCACTTTCTTTTAAGCCTTCACTGGCAGTCTCCTCAAAATCCCAATTTCTGCAAACAATGTATTCCAGGCATTTTAAGCTTTCTCTAATACTCTCCTCACAATCCTTACAGTATTGGTTTTAGCTTCTACATACTGCCACCCCCAGGGATTTGGATTTGCTATGGCAGCATCCCATTTCCAGGTACCCAAATCTGTATAAGTTATTTATTACTGCATAACACATTATGATTACTCCAAGCTTAGCAGCTTAATGCAACAGACATTTATTATGTTACAGTTTTTGTGGGTCAGAATTTAGAAGTGGCTTAGCTGGGTAATTCTGGTTCAGAGTCACAATCAAGTTGTCATCCAGGACTGCAGTCATCTGAAGTTTGTCTAGGTATGGAAGATCTGCTTCTGAGTTCACTCACATGGCTGTTGAGAAGAAGCTTCAGTTCCTCACCATGTAGGCCTCTCCACAGGGCTGCCTGCTCATACAATAGGGCAGCTGCCTTCCCCCAGAGCAGGAGATCACCCAATACAGAGGCCAGGTTTTTTTAAATTTTAATTTTATTAAAAAAAAAATTTTTTTTTATAGCCTAGTCTCTATATAGTCACTTCTGCCATGTATTTGTTTACAACGTGGTACCACCCTGGTACGAGACAGGGATCAGTGGGGCCTGACTGCTACAGGGAGTCATCTCCCAAATGGAGGGGCTTACAGTGAGACAGCCTCGTGAGAGACTTTGAGTTTCCCACTCACTGTGGACACGGACTCTTACATTACAACTATAACGTTTGGCTTAAAGCAAAACCTTGGATTGTTAGACACACTGATATTCAAAAGAGTCATTGAGGTATAGAGGGAAAAACACTGGCTTTAAAGTCTGAAGATTTATATTTTAGCCCTGATTTTGCTACTGAGAGCATGTGGCAAGCTACTTAGCATCTTCAAACCTCACTTTCCTAATTTTGCTTTCTTTGTTTGGAGTACCCTCCAATAGGTTTCACTCACTTGCTCTTCCATACTAGAAAACTCCTGTTCAAATTTCCAGTCACCTTCTGCAAGATGCATTCCTTACCCAACCCATGCCCAGTGTGGAGTTAGGTTTTCCTGTGCATGTTCCCACAGTATCCTGTCACGCAGGTGAATACAGTGTACTGGAGTTCCTTATTTTCTTGTCTCTTGTCTGTTGAGTACTTTAAGGGCTGAGATCTACCTCAGTGAATAGAAAAAAATGATACATTAAAAATTACTTTTTAAAATTAGTGCACAGTAAATGTATAGATTCATGTAGCTATCATCACAATTCAGATATAGAACAGTGTCATCACCCCAAAATCTCCTCCATGTGATCATGTAGTCATAACCTCCCTTCACCCCTAAACCTTGGTAACCTCAGTTTTATTCTCCATCCCCACAGTTTTGCCTTTTCTAGCATGTCATATAAATAGAATCATGCAATATGTAATCTTTTGAGACTGATTTCTTTTACTCAGAATCATGCTTTTCAGATCCATCGAAGTTGTTGTGTGTTTCAATAGTTCATGCCTTTTAATTGCTAGGTAGTGTTCCTTTATATGGATGTACCACAGTTTGTTTATTCATGAACTCATTAAAAGACATTTGAATTGCTTTCTTTTTGGTGATTATGAATAGAGGTTGCTATAAACATTCATGTAAGCAGTTCATTGTGTGAATATAAGTTTCCATTTTTCTGGGCTAAATTCCTAGGATTGGTATTTCTGGGTGATATGTTAAATATAGATTTAACTTTATAAACAGAATACTGTTTTCTGGAATAGGAGTATCATTTTATATTCCCACTAGTAATGATTCAGTTGCTCTGAATCCTTTCCATCACTTGGTAATTGTCAGTATTTTTATCTGAGTCATTTTAATAGGTGTCTAAAGGTCTCTGATTGTGGCTTCAATTTGCATTGCCCTAATGGCTAATGATGTTGAACATCTATTCAAGTGCTTATCATCCACATATTTTCTCTGTTGAAGTGTCTGTTCAGTTCTTTTACCTATTTCTAGATTGGGTTGTATGTATTCTTATTGTTTTTATCATGAATGTATATTGAATTTTGTCAAATGTTTTTCTACATCTATTTATGCCATGTGGTTTTGTTTCTTTGTCTATTAACATGGTGGATTACATTGACTGATTTTAGAATATGGAATCAGTCTTGCCTTCTCAGAATAAACCCATCTTGGTCAGGTGCTGCATCATCATCATCATCATCATTTTGAAGGATGACTAGATTTGATTTGCTACAGTTTTTTGGAGAATTTTTGCATCTATGTTCATGAAGGATTGTTTTAGTTTGCCAAAGGGCTCCCAACGCAAAGTGCCAGAAATGGGTTGGCTTTTATAAAGGGGATTTATTTGGGGTAAAAGCTTATAGTTCCAAGCCCATGAAAAGTCCAGACTGAGGCACCATAAGAAGTGCTTTCTCACCAAAGTCAGCTACTGTTGGTTCTGTTTCCCGGGCATGTGGTAAAGCAAGATGGCCACCCATCTCTGCCATGGTCTCAGCCTTCTTCTCTAGGCTCACCGTCTCCTCTTGAGCTGCTCAGTGGGCCCAGCCTCTTGGGGACTTCATGCTTAAGCAATGCTCTAGTCCTCTCTCACATGGCAGGGACAAAATGGTGGCTTCCTTTTCCTGTATCTGTGTGTGTCTCTCTCTTTGTCTCCATTTTTATCAGGCCCAGCAAGAAGGCAGAGACTCAATATGAATCATGTCCCACTGACGTAATCCAATCAAAAGTCCTAAATTGATCTTATCAAGTAATATAATCAAAGGATTCTCAACTGAATTTAATGCAATCAAAGTGTATCACACCCAATGGAATAGATTAGTTAAAAAATAAAATCTTTCTCTTTTGGGGATTCATAAAATAATTTCAAACTGCCTCAGGGATATTGGTCTATAGTTTTCTTTTCTTGTACTATCGTAGTCTGCTTTTGGTATCAGAATAATACTGGCCTCATAAAATCAATTGGGAAGTATTCTCCTCTTTTGTGTTTTCTGGAAGAGATTGTGTAGAATTGGTGTCATTTCTTTAAAGAAAAATGTTTGATAGAATTCCATAGTGAAACCATTTGGACATGGAGATTCCTTTTTCTGAAAAATTCCAATCATTAATTCAATTTCTTTAATAGTTACAGGATTCTTTGGGCAATCTATTTATTCTTAGATGAGTTTGGGTAGCTTGTGTCTTTCAAGGAATTGGTCCATTAAATCTAAGTCATTGAATTTATGTGAATAAAGTTGTTTGTAGTATTCTCTTATTATCCTTTTAATATCTATGGGTTCTTATGTGATAGTATCTCTTTTATTCCTGATATTGTTAGTTAGTGTTCTCACTCTTTTCTTTGTCAGTCTGGCTAGAGAGTTACCAATTTTATTTATTTTTCTCAATGAGCCTCTTAGGTTCATTGATTTTCTCTTTTGTTTTTGTCTTTTCTATTTCATTAATTTTTTCCTCTTATCTTTACTATTTCCTTTTTTCTACTTGCTTTGGGTTTAATTTGCTGTTATCTTTTCATTTTCTTAAAGTAGAAGCTTAGATCATTGATTTAAGACTTTTCTTCTTTTCTAATACATGTATTTCATGCTATAAATGCCCACTAAGCATTGCATTAGCTGCATCTCACACATTTTGGTGTTTTATTTCTAAAACATATTTCCTAATTTTCCTCAAGTCTTCTTTGATCCATGGAATAATTAGAAGTGTGTTTTTTAATATTCAGGTGTTGGGAGACTTTCCAGTTATCTTCCTATTGTTATTTCCATTTTAGTTCCAGTAGGGTCAGAGAACATATTCTGTATTATGTGGTCCTTTAACTTTGTTGAGATTTGTTTTATGACCCAGGATATGATCTGTCTGTGTGAATATTTCATATGCACTTGAAAAGAATATGTATCCCATTGTTGGATGAACTGTTCTATGAATGTCAATGACATCAAGTTGGTTGATGGCAGTGCTCAGTACTATATTCTTGCTGATTTTTTGCCTACATGTTTTATTGATTACTGAGAGAAAAGTGTGAAGTCCCCAACTATAACTGTGGATTTGTCATTCCTCCTTTCACCTCTATTTGCTTTTGCTTGTATTTTGAAGTTCCACTGGTAGATACATATACATATAGAATGGAACTGACAGATTTTGCAAAAACAAAACCAAAACCAACCAGGATGCCTAGTTACATTTGAATTTCAGATAAACAATGATTAATTTTTGGTATATGTATATCCTAAGCAATATTTGTATTTTATCTGGCAACCTTAATGTGGCATTATTATGTCTTCTTGGTAAATTGACTCTTTTCTCAAAATGTAATATTTGTCTTTATTCTTGGTAATTTTCCTTGATCTGAAGATACAGTCACTCTAACTTTCTTTGATTAGCGTTTTCATGGTCTAAACACATGAAGTGAAAAACAGACATTGCTAGATATAAAAACAACAAAATCATATACTTTCTATAAGAAACTCACTTTAAATATAATGAGATGGAACCTATTATGTGCTAGGCAAATGCTCTCCTATTTAATCAGTCAAAAGTCCTAGGGGCTAGGTAGGTTATCAGTTTCACCAGGGAACAGAGGAGCGAACTGGGGTAAAAGGATACATTAATTGCTTGAGGTCTTCCAGCTGCTAATTGATGGAATCCAGCTTCAAAGCTTAGTCACACTCCAAAGTTCATGTCTTAATCACTGGGTCATTCTGGTTACACTGCCTCTAAGCCAGGGGTTGGCAAACTTTTCTGTAAAGGGCCAGATAGTAAATATTTTACACTTTGGGGGTCATATAGTTTCTCTTGCAGCTATTCAACTTTGCCATTGTAGCATGAAAGCAGCTATAGACAATACATAAATGAATGAGTATGGTTGTGTTCCAATAAAACTTTACTTACAAAACAGATGGTCAGTTGGTGTTGGCTTGTGGCCTGCCATTTTGCCAATTCTTGCTCTATACTACAGATTGAGTCTTCAGTTCCTGCTTTCTGTGGGCTATATTTCTCTGGTTCTTGTTTTATGAGTTCATTCCGGGTCACTGCAGCTAGTGATGCAGCCTAAGTCACATTTTAAGCAGTCACATTTTTCTTGAATCAATCCTACTCCCCTTCTTAAGATAAGTTTCTCTGAAAAAGAACATTTTAGCACATTTTTCTTGGCTTAGCAGGTCTTCAGATAAAGGCATGATTCAGAGCCAGGATAATAGGAAGAATGGTTTGCAAGGATCTGTCCAGTGGAACCTGAAAGGAGAAATTAGAAGACACGAAGTCAGCCTTCATTAAGCAGCCTGGTTGCGGAAACTTGGAATAATAATAATCTAATGCAAGCACATTTGTTTTCAGTCGACCACATTTCCTGCAAAAAATATCTAGTCCCTTCTTTTATGCTTTCAGAGTCAAAGAATTCTCACTCCCCAAAGAAAATCCTTTTCAAGGCTTCCTTGGAAAGAGAATAAGTAGACCACCCTAGTTCTTGGATATACTGTCCAAACAGTGAACAGAAATGTGTCTTATGTAACTTGTTTCTGTTGTCCCAGTTCCGGCATTTGAAACAACATGCACACAAAAATGTAATTTTATCTATAAGACTGTTCTGGAGTTGTAAATTCATTTTTTACTGCTGGGAGGAAAAAGTACCAGATCTCATTACTAATATCAATGACAAATGCAAAATACTTAGAGATAGGTATTTATAAAAAGACTGACAGGAACTAGGTGAGGAAAACTTCAAATTATTTTTGAGAATTTAAGAAAAATCAAAACAAAAGGGAGAGTACTCAAGAAGATTTACTATTGTAAAAATGTTGGTTCTTCCCAAACTAATCATTAGATGTAATATACTTTTCAACGAAGCCTCAAAAGCTCTATGTTTTAGAAGGAAATGTTACAGGTTGGGTTTATTAGGAAGCTCACTGAGTGTGAATTTAGCATGCAGGACATTTATTTGGGATGCTCATGGAGGGGTGGCAGGAAGAAGCAGGGCTGGGTGGAGGGAGAAGTTGGTCTGCAAAGTTCCAAAGTCTTCAGCTGACTCCACGAGGAGCAGTGGCACTTGCTTAAACTTTCAGAATTATACCTAACTGGGGCTAGCACCTCATTCACTCCTAATCAGTCAGTCATCAGTGCAGGCTATTGCTGGAAGGACACCTGAACATGAGTGAGGTGGTTGATAGCTGAGGGCTATCCTCCCAGAACTCTCATAGCAGCTGGGGAGACAAATCTTCACTCCTGAAAGGGGGTTTGGGTGGCTCATCACAGCAACCATCACAGGGAAGAAATGTGATGAAGTTCATTTTAAATAATAAATATTACAGACTAATTCAGACAAGAAAAAAAAAAAAAAAAGCAACAACAGAGTAACAAGGGAAGTGTTGCTCCATCAGATATTAAAATACTCTGAAGCAACCTGCAAACATTAAAAAGTGAAGTACTGGCATAGGGATGGACAGAATGAGACAGAAATGCAAGACCAGAACCAGACCCTTGTGTTTAAAAGAGCATAGTTCGTAATACACATGTCCTCTCAATCTAATAGGGAACAAATGATTATTTAATCATAGGTCTTGGGACAAAAATAAAATTAGATACCTAACTTACACTTTATTTCTAAGCATGGTCCTAAAGACAGAATCTATAAAAGAAAAAAAAAAATCATTCCAGATAGGTTAACATTTCAGAATGACAAGAAACACACTTCAGTTCATAATCTGATATTTTTAACAGTTTTATTCAGTGATCATTTAAATACCACACAATGCACCAATTTAAAGTGTACAATTCAATGGCTTTCAGTATATTCACAATCATGCCTCAATCACCACAGTCAATTTTAGAACATTTTCATCACCCTTGGAAGAAACCTTGAACCTCTGTCTATCTCCTCCAATTTCCCCATCCCATCCCAGCCCTAGGCAAACACTAATCTACCTGCATCTCTATGGATTTGTCTATATTGGGCATTTTGTATGGATGAAATCCTACAGTAGTTAGTCCTTTGGAACTGATTTCTTTCACTTAGCACACTGTTTTCAAGATTCATCTGTCCGGGAGAACGGATGTGGCTCAAGTGGTTGAGCTCCTGCCTCCTACATGGGAGCTCCTGGGTTTGGTTCCCAGTGCCTCCTGAAAATACAAATAACAAGCAAAACAAACAAAAAAACCAACTCAGAGAAGCCGATGTAGCTCAGTGGTTGAGTGCTGGCTTCCCACATATGATGTCCTGGGTTCAATCCCTGGCCCCTGGTAACTAAAAAAAAAAAAAAAAAAAAAAAAATTCATCCATCTTGTATCAGAATTTCATTCCTTTTTATGGCTGAATAATATTCTATTGTAATGGAAGACCATATTTTATTTATCCATTCATCAGTTGATGGACAATTGGGTTGTTTCTATTGTTTGGCTATTATGAATAATACTGTTATGAACATTAGTGTACAAGTATTTGTGCGGACATATGTTTTGATATCCTTTGGGTATATACCTAGGAGGAGAGTTACAGAATCATATGGAAACTCTATATTTAATCATTCGAAGAATCATAAATGTAGATTTAACCAAAAGCTTAATATGTACCAGATATTGCTATCAGGATTTGACATGAATTACCGTAAATACTATTATGATTCCTATTTTTTAGATTAAGAAACTGAGAGTTAAAGGGTCAAGTAATATGCTTAAATTCACAAAATGAGGAGGTGGAGAAGTTGAGCACTATGCTATAAATAAATATAAAAGGCAACGACAACTTTTGAACAATATCTGTATCTACAAATGGCAAAAAGTCTGTTTGAAAGGATCAGTTACAAATCAGTGTTGACTGTGAATACCCCAATAGAAAAATTTAAGAGCCCAAGTAAAGAAGAATCATAATGGCCAATCAATATATGATAGAAACTTCAACCTACAATCTCACCAGCGAGCAAACAACCACAAATTCAAATGGGAAGAAATTATTTTCCCTCTGACACATAAGCAAAGAGGGGGAATGGATCCGACGCCAACTGGAATGGCCACTCTGACAGGCTAGTGAGTGTCGAGTAGTACAAATTTTCCAAAGAGCTATTGGATAGTATTTATCCAAAACATTGACCGTCAGTCATTCTACTGGTAAGAATTTATCTTAAGAAAAGTATGCAGATTATATATATGGATGCTTGCTCTGGTGCTATAATGAAAACAGGTATTTGTTAACAAAAAAAGAAAAAGAATGTATTTCACCTACTATACTATTCTGTCATTAGTAATGCTAATGCCTGTGTTTTTAAGCTGGACAGTTGCTCACACTATTTGAGTGAGTAAAAAAAGCAGGGTGAAAAATGATGTGTATAGTGTCACATTTTTGTAAATACAGCTATAGATAAAATAATCTGGATGGATATACTCTAAAATGTTAGCAATAATTATCTTTTGATGGTGAGATTATGAAAGCTTTTTCTCTTTTTGCTAATCCTTATTTTTATTATTTTTCTACCATAAACATGTATGGTTTGTGTAATAAACTATAAATTTATATAAATATAAATTTGATGTCAAAATTTTGAGTAGGTTTTCTTAATTCTGAAGGCTTTTTGGAAATAAGCAATGGCAGTCATATTCTGAGCTCTGCATTTTAAATTTGTGTTGAATGTATGTTTCAAACTTGGTTCATTTTTTCTTTTTGGTTCACTCATTTATGTATGTTTGCTCCCAGTACCTAGAAAACTTGTCGTTTCACCTGGTAAGTAAAGAAGTCATAGAATAAAGCAGCTACTGTAATTTGAGTAGGTAGGGACCAGAATGAATGGGCTGCAGGAAATGGTTTGGGGCTGTTTTTCAGGATCTTTACTTTTTTCAGTCTTTTATATTCAGGGAAGATTGAGAGCCCAAGCGGGAAAGGAAGGCTTTCATGTTTTCAGGTTTTTAAAATGCAGGTCTCAAAGGCCTTAGACTGAGTTTACTCTGCCTGACAGGAACAGAGTTTGGTGCAAAAAGCAAGCAAATCGACTTGGCTGAGATATTTATCCTGTGATCCCTTCCATCTCTCCAAGTGTCCCCAAGTCTGCCCATCCTTCTTTGTCAAACATACCTCGGTCTTTTCTGTACCCCTTCCTTCCTCCATGCTCCCTAAACTGCCAGTACTCTTGAACTTGAACATCTTCCCAAAGAAAGAATTGCCCAGGGAAATAAGGAGAGAGAATGAGTTTATTTTTCAGTTTTCAAGGAGCTGATTTTAGTGACACAAATAGCTCAAAGACCATGCCAGGTTTTTGCTTGTTTGTGAGTGTGTTGCTTTCTTTTGTTTATTTTTGGATACCTGGGTTGTCTCAATGCAGAATCTCTCATATGGCTTTCACCTGCCCACTCCCTAACACTGTCTCCACAACCTCCCCTCCCCCAAACAATTCCTAGTTAGGTAGCAGTGGTAACATGGAAGCAGAAGATATGAGGTACATTTGACAGTAGTGTTGTAGACACCATGTGTGCAAAGGTGGGTGGGAGAAAATCTGAAACAGAACAGGCTATGGGATGTCAAGTTACCAACAAAAATCCTTGTTCTTTTCTGATTCATTCATTCATCCATTCATTCTTTCAGTTATTCATATAGTTCCTAAATGTATTAGGCCTCAGGGTACATGGATAAACCCATTTCCAGCTTCATGTTGTTGATAGCTGGAGCCAAAATTCTCCAATATGGATGTTCCTTGGAATCCCTTGAAGACTGTCTTAGTTTTTCAGGCTGCTATGACAAATACCACACAATGGGATGGTTTAAGCAATAGCATTCATCACCTCTTGGTTTCAGAGGCTAAATGTCCAAAATCAAAGCATCAGCAAGGTTATGCTTTCTTGGGAATTCTGTCGTGTTCTAGTGCTGGCATGCTGCAGTCCTTGGAATTCCTTGGCTTGCATCTCTGTCTCCTGTCACATTGAGAAGTCCTTGATATCCTCCTGTCTGCAATTCCAGTGTCCACTGACTTCTGGCTTCACTCTGTGGCCTGTTCTGATTCACTGTGCCCGAATTTCTTCTGCTTATAAAGGGAAAGGGTTCTAGTAATATGGATTACATAATTGGGATTAAGGCCTACTCTGACTTTGTTGGGCCTACTTTAACTAAAAATAGCATCTTCAAAAGGTTCCATTTACAAATGGGTTCACACCCCCAGGAATGTGGAATAAAATTAAGAACATGCCTTTTGTTGGGGTACATAAATGAACTGCAACAGAGGCTTTTATAGGAATACAGATTTCTGGGTCCCATCTCAGACCTTCTGAGCCCAAATTGCCAAGAAAAAGATTTAGAAATCTATATTGTAATCAGATTTCTCAGATCATTGCTGGGTGGTCAGCACTGGTCTGAGGACCAGTGTTAGGAAAGAACCAGGAAGGGCTTCATGATACACAAAAGTAAATAAACTAATTAAGAACTGCCTTGCAGTTTCTAATCCAGCCAGCCATTCCTCCCTCCCCCCCCTTCCCACCATTCTGTCTTCTGTGAGCAGAAGGCCTTTCAGTTTTCTGTTGCTGTGCAACAAGCCATCCCAAAACGTAGTGCATTAAAGTAACAATGCTTTATGATTTCTCAAAATTCTGTGGGTTGACTAGGACCAGCAGGGCAGTTCTGTTCTACGCGGTGTGGCTAAGATCACTCAGGTAGCTGCATCTGGCTGGGAGCTCAGCTGGGACGGGAAGGTTCTGGATAGTTTCTCATCCCTCGCCATCTTGTCTCTCATATTGTGGCAGTCTAGCCTGAGTTTCTTTCCAGCATAGGGTTTGACTTCTGGGACTGAAAGCTGAAGCTGACAGTATCTTTAGGCCTGTACTCAGAAGTCCCAGGATGTCACTTATGTAGCATTCTACACATTCTCTTGGTCAAAGCAAGTTACAGGGCCAGTGTAGACTCAAGGGGGAGGGGAATAGGCCCCAGCTCTCATTGAGAGGACCAGTAAAGAACTTGTGGCCATCTTCAATCCACCACAGAGGTGGAAAAAAAACAACCAGTGGAAATTTCTGTGCTGATTTGTAAGGCCTCCACACTCATTGAATCCACAGATGACTTCAGGCTAGGGGTCTGGAATAGGGTTCTAGAAATCAGTCAGCTTAGACCAAGACTTGGCTAGTTGTGTAAGTGGCCATAAATGAACAATAAAATTTAATAGGGACAAACTGTAAATTCAAGATGGGCTACTCTATTGTGAGTAAAAAAAAAATGAGCTAAAGATAAATAATGTATAAACAAGACATGAAAATGAAATTTAGCCTTCCTGCAAGAAAAAGCACAGTAAAACCACGACACATACAGTTTTGTTCTTCATAATTAAGTAAGAGGTTGGCTTGTTCAGGCTAGAAAAAAACAAGTGATATTTTTCCTTGTCTGCCAAGTTCAATAGCTTGGACTTTATTAGGAAATCCAGGCTAGGGTATGCTCTGGGAAATGAAAGTTTGGATTAGAAAAGAAAGAATGTGGTGTAATGTCAGGCAATCAGCCACCTGCTGACTCTGTAGAGCCACGATTTACAATTTACAACGTAAGTCAGGACAGGTCTCTTCTCTGCTCAAAACCCTCCCCTGGCTCCTCAGGTTTCCCAGAGGTCTAGCCTCCCTATTTGACTCCATTTTCTACTAATATTCCCTCTTGCCATTCCACTCCCACCAGAAGGGCCTTGCTGTTCCTTGGAAAGGCTGGCACACACCTGCCCCAGGGCTCTTCCCTTGCCTCTGCTGGGCTGCTCCTCCTGCAATCTCTGCACAGCTCACTCCCCACTTCCTACAGTCTACCTCAGTGCTTGCTGTTACTCATTCCCTAGCCTCATCACTCTGCTTTGCTTTTCTCTTTGCACTTATCAGCACCTGACACACTATTGATTTCCTTGTTTATATATTTGCTGCCTCTCCTCCCCACCAGCATGTTAGTGTCATGAGAGTGACCCCATTTCATTTTCTATTGTATCCCCATGCCCTGAGCAGTGCCTGGAACCTCCTGGGCACTCAGGAAGGATTGCTTTAAAGAAATAAAAATAAAAAAAAATGATTGAGTCTCACATGTCCTAGGGAACTGAGCAAAAGGCCTGTACCACAGTAGCCCTTCCATAAATGCTTATTGGATTGACTTGATGGCCAGTGTGTTGCAGAATAAATGGGTGTAGAGACCTGGGTTTAAGTCCTTGCTCTGCTAACTTCTGTGAGAACTTGGCCCAGTTGTTTAGTTTCTCTATGTCTCAACAGGCACCTCCTCCATAAAACTCAAAATCTAAAGGAATCATAGATAGGAAAGTGTTTGGAAAGAAAATGACCAATGGTCTCTATTATTTCTTGAGGGTCCTGCTATCTGCTCAAGGTGAGAGCCCTGCAGGGCACTCTCCACTTTTTTTTTGCCAGGCCTTGCTGTTAGGGAGGAACCGGATCCTCCAAGCCCATCCTTAACACCTAAGGAAGGAAAGGCAGTGCTGGGATCCTCAGAGACAAATGGGGATGTGGGGCCCCTGGGCGGAGGAGGGACTGCCATGCTCTAGACACTGGTGTCTATGGGTTTTTATCACCTATCAGGAATATTTGAGTAGGGCTTTGTTAGTGGTTTGAATCCCTCTTCTGATAGAAATTGTGGTTATTTTCTAAAATGCTAATGAATATAGCATAGTAGTCGGGAACGTGGACTTAGGAGTTTTGAATTCCACTTCAGCACTTGTTAGCTGTGTAATCACAGGCAAACCATTTAATCTAAGTCCGAATTTCCCCTTCTATGAAATGGGGATTTTGGAAATTACCTACTTTGGAGGGCTATTAAGATAAATATTCTAGGCAAAGTGGCTGGAGCATATACATGTTTATTATTATCATCAGCATCATTAGGAGGAGGAGTGGAGTAGTAATAGTAGTCCCAGATTTACCACTTAGTAACCTAAATCTTCTGAGTCACATTTTCCATGTGTGAAAATGGGACAGTAATCTATCTCACAAAATTACTTTGGAAACCAAATGATGGCACATACCAAAGAACATTACAAATGTTTTATCCAGATATTAGTTATTATTGATGGTTGAAATTCTGCTACTGTCAACTGCCCTAGGAACCCAGCTCCTCCCATCCTTGCTGGAACAAATCCTACGGTCCCTCAGCCCTGGATCTGGCCTCCCACAGTCTCCAGTCCCTCTAATTGGAGATTCAGATCATTCTCCAGGGCTGAGGTGGCCAAGGACCTCAGTCCCAGATGCAGGATAAACACAGGCCATTGTCTTGTCAAGCTTCCACGAGGGACCTTAGAGGCCATGATGGAAGAACACACTTTAAGAGCTACTGCTGTAGACCTGTCTGAGGGTTGTCAAAACTGTCAGCAGAGAAAGTTGTCAAATTTCTCTCTCCCTGAGGTCTTTAAAAATAAGAGTCTCGCCTGAAGATGGAGTCTGAATTATATGACCTCTCAAGATCACATCTCATTAAGAGTCCATGCCACTTCTAGTGTTTGTATAGCCTCTCTTTTGGAAAGTAAGGACCTTCAGTAATTAAACATCTGAAGGAACTGGGCATTCATTATCTGAGCATTAATTCTGAAGGCAGATCAGGGGCTTCTGCAATTTCAAATCATTTGGTAAATGGTCATTTGATTATTATCCAGCTGATGGAATTAGAAGGAGATCTTTGAACTTCATCTTTGTTCACAACCCTGTTCTTAGAGTTTCTATGTGTAAAGGTGTTTGATTAACTTGCTATAAGGATGCTCCATTGAATTTCATTTTGTAGATATGTCTGTCCTTTCCATAATACAGGGAACTCCTTAGGGGCTGGAAGCCTATCTTATTTTTTTATGCCTCTCACTGCCTGTCACTGTACAGGGTATAAATAAATATGCAGTATTTTTTAAATAAACAAATGAATAAATTTTCAGAGGAATTAGTCAATTGATCATGACCATATTTGGAATTAGTCCTAGAAGATTTCAGTGTACATCTTGGATTTGATCCATGATAGTCTGTCATCTGGAAACAAAATAACTGACCAACATTTCCAAGTAGACTTTTCTAGTAATTTTAATCTTATCTTAATACAATTGGTACATTTCTGGAGATTGCAGAAAAAAGTCATTTCTTTAAATGGGTTTTATCCACAACAGGACTATCTTTCCTGATCTCTCAGAAAATTACACAGAAGGTCACCCTACTCATGTTAGCTGTGACAGTAGAGCTAGAATTCATGTTCCAGACCTGTATCCTGGACTTTGTTATTGGTCCATATGTAAATATCCAGCAAAAAGTGACTTGATTAGTATAGATCCATTCTGCAAGGCCAGGGATTTTTTGGAGTCACAAATGGAATCCTGATCCTCACTTTATTTAGCACTTCTGTAAATCACTACACCTGTCAGATATCAGTTTCTTTATGGGTATAACGAGGGCGATAGAGGGGAGAAGGGAAATTCTGATGTTGTGACTCAAGGCAGGGTCTCTGGTAACTCACCCACCAGAGAGTGAAAATAGCAAGATACTTTATGGCTCTGACTGAATTCCTTGACAGCAGAGTTTCTCTCACACAGTGCCTAATGCATGGGAAGTGCCAGTGAGTGTTCTTTGCCTCAGGGGTTCATGGCTGGAAGTCACGGGTGGTTCTGGGCACAGGCTTTGCCAATATTCCTAATGTGGTGGTCATGGATGGAGATGATGAAATCATGATGACTGAGACGAGGACATCGGTTTCCTTATCTGTCTCTTAGGTTGCCAAAAGGATTAAATGAGTTAATTTTTGTAAAGAGCTTAGCAGAGTACCTCGCCAATAGAAGTCCTATACAAGTATTTATTTTTCCAAATAAAAATACCTAAATAAGTTTCCCACACTTTCTAACATATGTCAAACTTCCCCTGCCTACAGTTGGCAGAGAAGAAAGGTATTTGCTGCCATTCAGGCATTTTCTGGGCTGTGTCCTTCAGTTTCACCATCAAGAAGGAACAAATCATTTCCTCCTGGATGGGTTGTTGTTTCTAAAAACAACAGGTGCTCTGTTAGGGTGCTGGCTACCAAATAATTCTTTCTTTTCCTCTTTCCTCATGCCCCCCCCTCCTTTATGTTCTTTTCCCCCCTTTGGTTTGTATTCAAGTTACTTTCCTCTGCTGTGATCTTCCCCCTCACATCTGCTCTTATCCCTCGCTTTGCTGTTAAGCCACATGAGTCCTGAGGGCCGCTCTGACAGAGGTACAACTGTTCTTTGGTAATCAAAGAGCTTCTCATGCTCTGCTCGAAGTCATACAGTAATGCTGCAAATGCCAGCGCAAATGCCAGCAAAAAGCCGGACCCTCTTTCATCTCCCTTTTGAAGAAATCCTTTGTGGGGGTCACCTCATGAATGCTATCTTAAGACAGAGTGCATTTTTACCCATTTTTCTTGCTTTTCTTTCCTGTTTTCCACTAACAGAGGGAATGGAAAGTTGGGCTCTATAAGAAAACTCCTGCTCAGCAGAGGGAGTTTGCCACGAATCACCTCCACTAACTTGGATGTAGAAATGAGGTGATTTCCCTGAAGCCTGGGTTTGTTTCATCCACTGGATTATTCAGGAGGCCCCATCTGCTTAGATTTCATTTGCCCCTTACCCTTACAGGTAACTCATGGACTTATCCCAAGAGATGATGGGCCTGTCTTTAAGACCAATGGAGTCTTTTTTTTTTTTTTTTTTTTTAAGGTATTGGGGGCTGGGGATTGAACCCCAGAATCTTGTATGTGGGAAGCCAATGCTCAACCACTGAGCCACATCAGCTTCCCTGAGTTGGTTTTTTCATTTGTTTTGCTTGTTGTTTGTTTTTTCAGGAGGCACTGGGAACAGAACCTGGGACCTCCCATATCAACAACTTGAGCCATATCTGCTCCCACCAATGGATTTTCTCATTTGAAATTTGTGAATGTGAGTTAGGTCTGTGACCTCAGATTTTTGAGTTTTAAATGAGAGGGCATAAATTGGTTTGCTGTGACTCACCATGAATACTCCAGGCCCAGAGCTCATTTAGAGAACAAGTTGGATTCTGGGAATACTACTGTCAGCCTGTCCTTCTGTCAGAGCTTTTGTAAAGGGCTTTCCTCCTCACCTAAGGAAACACCTGAAAATGAGATCAAGTGTCCTTCTAAGTCCCAAAGTTTAGTTCATCAGTTTTAGTTACTTGTCTATATGCAGCCTGAAAGTCCTGACACAGATCCAGTAATGTAGGAGAAATTACCTGTGTTAATTCTAGAACTGAGCTGATGCTTTCCCAAGATGGGTCCTTTTGAGAAGTTCCAAAAGTAATTAGGAAGTACATGAAGGATGGGTGGTTTGGCCAGTAGTCTTATTCTAGTTCTTACAGGCTTTGTCCTTGTCCAAATACAGGTGCGGCATTAAGAAATTTAGCAAAAATCATTTCTGCTTCCCCAGGTCTGACCCCGACCTGGACTGAGAATTGGTATTAAGCACCTCCTCTGTGCAAGCACATAACTTACATGATTGCTAACCTTTGGAAGCATTCTGTGAAATATTATTACCCTAAATCTTCAGGTAAAGAAATGAAAGCTCAAAGAATCAAGTAATTTAACAGAATACACCAGATTGTAGTTTCAAATTATGGCCATAAGCAGTATTTCCAGTTGCATATTCTCTTCCAGAATTTTGTCTCTTTCCCATTCGAAGGTGAAGTCCATTTCTCTTCCCTTGAAACTTGACCAGCCTTTGTGACTGCCTTAACAAATAAAATGCTGTGGAAGTGACGCTTTGTGACTTGTTGGCTGAGGCCATAAGCAGTGCTATGTTTTCTACCCAGCTCTTTCTCTTTTAGGGAATACCCACTGGAACCTGGCCACTGTGCTGCGAGGAAGCTCAGGCCTCATGCGGAGGCCACGGGCAGAGATTCTGAGTAACAGCCCCAGCTAAGGCCCCAGCCCACAACCAGCACCAACTGCCAAGTCTGTAGATGATGCCAGCTCCTGGCCTAGCCACCCCAGCTTGTGCCGAGTAGAGCCAAGTTTAGCCAACCCTGCCAAGGCCTGCCCAAACTGCAGATTCATGAGCAAAAATAAATGTTGTTTTAAGATACTAAGTTTTAGGGTGGTTTGTTACTCAGCAATAGATAGCCATAACAACAAGCTTGTATAGCTAGTAAGTAGATGAGTCAGGATTCGAACTTAAGTCAGTATGACTTCCCATCACTCTGTTCTAGATCCCTGTTTTCTCAGGTACTTATTCAGCCTGGGACCCAGAGCCATTCTACCTCTCTATTCTATAGTGGTGCTCATTGCCATTCAGCCCCTTATTAATATCTGATGTCATTAATATATAGAAACTTCATCATCAGCAAACCTACTCCAAATAGAGATCTGGTATGTGCCCTTATGGGGAAGCTTTCCACATTAGGTTGTGGCTCTAGTCAATGTTTCCTAAGGGTGTAATATTGAGTCTTCATGTTGGCCAATATAGTGCAGTGTAAGTGTACAGGTTCTGGATTCCAATTCCACCTCTTCCATTTACTAACTCTTTGACTTAGGCAGGTTATTTAACATCTTTATACCCTGGTTGTCCCATCTATAAAATGGGGCTAACAACGGTCCCCTCCCCAAAGAATTGCTACAAGGATTAAATAAATTAATCTATGAAAAGTCCTTAGAAGAGTGTGTGACACATTAGTTCTTAGTAGATATAGCTTATTCATGGGTCATCCATAATTTAGAGCAATATTTCATCATGTATCTTTTCCCACTTAGTTCAGTGGGCAGGAAAAATGTTCATTGCTGCCGTTGTCTATTTTTCTCTGTGGTTTTGTGTAACCCATTTTGCTTTACGTAGTATGTGGGAAAATTCTGATGGGCACACATCTCCCAGAAGGGGAAGGGAGGACCTGCTTCCAGGATGGCCAGAGCCTTTAGCATCTTCAAGGTTAAGCCTTGCCCTTATCTTAGCCATATCAGCTGTCTTGCCAACCAAGAGCTGTTGGTTTAACTGTTAATTGTTTATAGTGTGTGTGAACAGATGTGTGAACAGAAATTTATTTTGGAAGACATTTGAGAAAATTAGGTATCTCTCCATAAAGACTCAGGGAAGCCAATGGACAAACAGCATAAGAAGTCATGGAAATCATTCTGCGCAAGACAGACAATAGAGAAACACATAGATTGGATAGGATGATTGGTAGCTCACAGGGCATAAAGGAATATCTACACAGGACAGAACCACAGAGAATATTTATTCCAACTGTCACATTTATAGGTGATGATATGATACCACTTGCATGGACTTTGAAACTGTAGCTAGGTACTGATCACCAAGGACATTTGATTTTGGGATTCATTAATTAATTTAGATGGTTCTGATACAATGACTTGAATTTTTCATCTTTGTAATTAACTATTTTTTGCATTTCTTTTGCTTGAAAAGAACCGAAGTAGACAGGTAGCTGTGACAAGCCATGTATATTTAGAAGTGCCATTTGCTGAAACAAGCTGAGTGTCAGAAATCGTAGGAAACATATAATTATCCAGCCTGTCTCATGGTTGAGGAGTCCTATTGGTGTGATGGCTAAATTAGTTTTATGATATTATTTCTGGCTTCAGTTCAGGTGACTCTAGGGACCCCAGGAGGCACACAAACCCGCAGCCATCTCTCTATTTTCAGGACCTATCCTTGCTATGTGGGAACAAATGTGATATCAACACGAAATATAAATTGAAAAGCTTCCCTTGGCCCTTGGTGTACTGCCCTGCTTTTTATATCGGTTACTTGATTTCTATCACTTGTCTGCCACGCTCTTGAAGTCTCTGCTGTCTCAATATGCTGTTTAGATGCTGAATGCCTCCTCTGTTGAAGCCGATTCCTTTGGAGCTGGTGTTAATGAGGCCCCCAGAAGTAGTGCTACATTTTGCAGCACAATTTCAGTTGCCCAGAGAGATGGATGGTATGAAACAGGCAAAGGGGCTCTCTCAAGTCTGCTTGGAGAAGTGGACCACCAGGAGCACTGAGTAGAATTCAATCAGGTGGTACTGCAGGGATGTGGGCGGGGGAGGGGGGGAAGGGAAGAGGATGAGCCCTTTGACAGGAAAACAAATTGAAGGGGAAAGAAAATCAGAAGACAAATGTCGGTTTTCAAAATGGAGGCTGGGAGCAGAGGGGCAGCACATTTGATTGAATTGAGGCCCCACACTGCCTTGGTTTTCTAATATTTCAGGGGAGATTTCTATTGGACATTGGACAGGGTCTTGATTAAGGTGTCTCCCAAGGAAAGAAACTTTCCTTTGTAGGTTTTGGTTGCCAGGATTAATCTTGGCTGGATGCTGGCCCCATTTGGCTGGTAGCATTGTCTAAAAGGTAAATAGCACATCTGAGGACTCTTTTGATCATTTTACCTCTTTCTCTCGACTTTCTATGCATTTCTAAGTAGACAAAATTTAGGCAACTTTAGGGGAAAGGAAACCCTACTAGATGCTTTTAGGTTTTAGCCAGAGACATGGGTTTCTTCTTCCCCTTCCTGGGCAGTTCTAAAATCAGTGAGTTCCTACTTGATTGAAGTCATGTCTAATGATTAGGAGAGTTAGTGTGGGACCTTAGGCATTTTAATGAAAAATTTTAGATTGTTTCCTCAACTGTAAACTTGCCATGGTGTCTTAAGGCCTAATGAGATAATGCATATTAAATGTGTATCATTGTGCTTGGCAAGTAACAAGTGCTCAATAGTTGCTATCCATTAGTGATGATAATAACAATGACAACAGCCTGAAGTATTGGCTGTGGTGGCACAGATGAGAAAGCAGTTTTGGAGATAAAACCTAGATTATACATTATCAGCAAGAAAAAGTCACTAAAGATTGAGCTTCACCAAAAGAGGCCTGATTTGGAATATAAGATTTTTCTTATGTAACAATATCTCATAGATGGGTTTACATTAATAAAACACTTACTTTTGACAGTATAAAATATGGCATATAAAATATGACAAACTTTTAGGTACTTTATCTTTTTAAAAAAATGTCCGTGAAGTGGGGGTTGATAGGCAGAGTGTGGGGTGAGCATGATTGAGTCTATATTAGAAATGAGGGACTAAGAGAGAGAAAGTGTGTCCAGCACCTTACTCCTGGACCTGAAGTGGAACTGTGCAGACTACCATGGATATGCAGCTGGGGCTTTTGACGGTGAGGAGAGGGAAGGACGTGGGCTCTGAGGCAATGGTCCCTGGGATACCATAACATCTCTGGTTGGTCATCAATCCATTGACAAGGCAAACTCCGCTAACCCCTGTTCATGCTATATGAACAGAGCATACCCTATAGATGAGAAGTGTATTTAACTAGGAAATTGTTGTTGGCACACTTCATTCATTCACTCATTCATTCACCTATAAGCACCTCCCATCTCCTTTCTAAATCTGCAGACCTCCCTATATTTTATATCTTAGTGAACAACACAGTCACACAGAGAGCCACCTGAGCCAGACAACTTGGTACATCCGCGGCTCCTCATTTTCCCTCACTTCCCATTCTTGATGAAAGAAAACACCTTGTTGATTCTCTCTATTTACATATTTCCCAATTCAATCCTCTCTTCTTTTTGGACCTTCCAAGATTCCTTGCCCCTTGTTTGACCTTCCAAGATGGCCTCCTAACTGGTCTCTTTTCCAGCCACTTCTGCATCTAGAATCTCTCTCCTCCTGCCCTCAGAGCAATCATCTAAAAATGCCCAGTATATCATTTCATGCTTAAAGTCCTTCAAAGGCTCCCACAGAGGATGCCCAAATTCCTTAGCATGACCAAAAAGGCCTTTCCTAATCTTACCCCTCTCTGCCCAGCCTCAACCCTTGTGGTTCCTCCTCTGCCCCTCTGCTTCAGAAATACTGGCTCATCTTCCAGCATGTCATGCGCTCTCCTGTATCCTCAGCTGGACTTTTCCCTGCCCTGGCTGCCTGGCAAACTCTCAGGAAAATAAAGGAGAAAACAATTTTCTGCTGGCAGACTCCCACATCTCCTTCAAGATTTCTCTTAAATGTCTCCTCATTTGTGAAGATTTTTTCTTTCTTTCTTCTAGACAATGCTGATTATGTTCTCCATAATCATCCTTCTCTGAATATTCCCCCAGTTGTGAACTAGGCACACTGAAAGGTAATTATTTGCATATAAGTCTATCTTCTGACTTAGAAAGACAAATCTTCCCCAAAGTCAGCAACCATGGCTGCAGTGCCTTGATAAGAATTTGTGGAATTACTAAGGGAAATATAACTATTTATGGTAGCCACATTTGAAGACAAGTGTAACGTAGATATTCTCTCTCAAAACTGTTGGTTTTTCCAGCATGCTCTGTGATGGCTTGTGTGTTTGTAAGGACTGTTTCCTGGCTATATAGTGTGAGGACAGTGGCTTCAAGGTCATTCAACTTTATCTAAGTAATGAGGTGCCTGCTTTAGAGTCAGAGAAAAGACCAAGATTCTTATCTAGAGTGTGGTAAGAGGGTTCAGAGTCCAGAAGTCAACTAGAAGGATTGTGGCTATTTGGAACCCAGGCATGTCCTCTCTGCAGAAGACAAGTATGAATAGAAAGACAAGCAAAGAGGGTATGGGTGGGTGCTGAGGTGAGAGCAAAAAAGGAGATGGGAGCATAGAGCCAATCAGAGAAAAGATAAAGGTTTACACTGGGATGGACACTTCACTGCAGCCTTGAGATAGCAGGAATTTGAGATTTTAAATCTGATGTCTTCTTCCTTTTCCACCCTTTCTCCTTCTTACGGGAAAGAACTTTATCATATGATCACTTCATCGTACTTTTGATGTGAATATTTTTTTCATTTTAAAAAACAAATGAGGTTTTTGAAGGTTCTTTATTGTTTCATTTTGTAATGCTTACTCTTACTGCTTATCAGCACCAACCAATCAATAGCCACACTTCCCTCAAACAAGGCCACCAGTAAAAATCTGAGTAGGTGGCATTTGTATTGATAATTAAAAGTTCATTTCCAAATAAATAAAACTCCCATGATCCTTAAAAAAAAACCTGAGTAGGGTTAGCATTTCTCTACGTTTCCCCCTCTACCTGCTCCTTTTGACATGTTGATTAAATTTCAGCCCTAGGCCAATCTGTCAAAGAAACAGGAAATGTCTCTTGTTATGACACATTTGCCAGTGGCTGAAGTTTGAAATCAGTCTGGTATTAGTTCTTACAGAGAAGCAATTTCTCCCTATTGAAAAGGTGGAATCACAGGATGGGATCAGCCCAAATCTTTGCTTTGTATGGATGAGTCTCTGATCTGAAAAAAGAAAAATCCTTTGATAAATATGTTTTAAAAATTCGCTGAGTATTTGAGAAAGGGAAATACAGAAGACAATAATTTTCTTCTGTGGAAGGAAAATAAAATCTAAATATAGTTGTGCTTTCATTGATATTGAAATTGAATGTGGATGATTTTAATATGGTTATCAACACCCTTGATAGACAATGTGACTGGAGACAGAGTGATAAGAAAGGAAGAAAAGCATATTTCTCAGAGAGACTCATAGTACACTATCGTTCTAAGAGTTATCTCTAACTAGAATCCCTGGCTCAATTTTTCATCTCATGAGAAAGATAAGGAATTGCTCATAGTTGCTCTGACACATCATGCTGAGCCAGTGATGGGGGAAGGGAGCCCACCTCTCTCTCTCCTTCAAGCTCTCATGCCTTTGCTATTTTGTTGAAGGAAAAATCAGTATCTAACGCAGAGAACAAATCTAGCAGCACAAGAGAGGCAAGTGTTTCATTCGTGCCTGCCTAAAGAAGATCTCTTTTGCAGACCCTGGCAAAAACAGCGATGGCTGTGGCCAGCCCGTGGGTTTTCTGTGCAGCGGGAATTATTTTTGCAGTAGGGCCCATGCCGGCTACCTCGCCTCGCTGCTACCTACCCCCTTTTTTCTGAACCAGAATCCTCTGGTTCAGAAAAAACCTCTGAACCTTAGAACTCATTCCCAATCAGCGTGGAGATGCGGTTGGAAGCCCAGAGAGGAGGGAGGCATCCAGTGTTTTTAAAGCCATCCTCCCAATCATGCTCCCTTTTCGATGAAAGGCGAATCTGGGTCACAGATGCCCGAGACCGGCTGCTCCAGGTGTGGCAGGGAGTTATATAATTTGCCTTAAACTTATTTTGAAGTAGGCTAGTTTAGGGAATGAGAAGACAAATCTGGGACCTGGCAGTAAACCATGGCCATGAAACACGTCGCCCTGGAATTCCACCTGGAAATCCTCTGAGAAAAAGACTCCCACCAGAAAGCGGCTGGAAGAACCTGTGAGAATTTTCCTTGATTGTCTGGGATCAAGGAAAAGTCGTGGATATTCTCAAGGAGCCTTATCATTAGGCCCCCCTGGGGTAATCAATCAAAACAGCAAAAACTGGGACCCCTCCCCTGAACATTAGCAAGTGGGAGGAATAATTAATGGTTTAAAAAGCAAGTGCAGAAGTTAAATTGGCCCTTTCCCCCTTCTCTGCTTGGACCATCCTGCAAGTATACCTGGGAACCTGTAATCTGTTATTTTCTCCCATTTCTCTTCTCTTCTCTCATTTCCTTAATAAACTACTGGCCTAACTAAACCAACATGTTCTTAAATTCTTTTATGTAACATAGCCAAGAAGCTAGAGGAAATTGGGCAACAATTTCTCATAAGCTAGAAAACTGCCTGAGTGAGAAAGCAGTGTAGAATTTGAGCAGGAATTAAGCCAGCAATAAAATCCCAAAAAGCTACTGACATCCTAGAGTTATATATTCTTTGTGGCATTGGTCATCGATTCCCTTTCCATTTTTTCAAATATTTAAAAAATTACTTTATATTTTATATATTTATTTATGTCTAATCCCAAGTGTATGTATAATTTTAAAAGTTGCGAGGAATGGAAGTTTCACAGAAATCAATGAAAATGATCAACCTAAAGTATTTACTAATGGACATTTTCCTGTAGGACTAATAATAATAATATGTGCCGGGTGTGTGTGGAATCTCGGTGGAGCTGCAACTCCTACCCTACAGCTCAATGGACTCATCCAAGTCACCTGGCGAGGAGACAACGATGGGTAACGGCCATCCCAGGGAATGGAGAGGGCCTGCATCTGCAGGCAGGATCATCCCACCCACCATATCCATGGGATATAAGCCCTCTCTCACTTGGAGGTGGAGTGGACATCACCATCCCAGTCCCCTCAGGATCGGGAGAAGAACTATGGACTAGAGTGGACTTGATGGTATTCTGTTGTACACATATGGTGATTCTAGCAATGGAAGAAATTATAACAGCGAGGTGGAGCCAGTGGCCACTGGACACTTTCAGGGCAGGAAGGGGATGTGCAGTTGAAATACAGGGGCTTTTTCGGGACTTGGGGGTTGTCCTGAGTGACGTTGTGGTGACGGATGTAGGCCATTTTAAATCAGCAACACCATTCAGAACTGTGTGGGAGAGAGTGTGGTCTATGGTTGATGGCAAGGCCCCAGGATGTGTAAGTCCATTGAGGTGATGGGCCACACTTGTGGGAGATGTTTGTGTGGGATGTTGTGGGGGGTGTGGGAGGTGGGCAACATGGGAATCCCTGTAGTTGCCGTGTAATATTTAGGTAATCTAAGCACCTTTTAACATTTTTGTAAGCAAATGCACATATATGCATATATT
The DNA here is from genome assembly GCA_026826555.1 of Tolypeutes matacus. Lineage (NCBI taxonomy): Eukaryota > Metazoa > Chordata > Mammalia > Cingulata > Chlamyphoridae > Tolypeutes > Tolypeutes matacus. The sequence goes on from JAKSZT010054395.1 coordinate 10,970,197, forward strand.
TATATATCATTTTACAAATATTGGTATGTATTGTGAAAAATTTGATTTTTATCCACAATAAAAAAAATAATCATAATGATAATAATTATAGTAATAGCAACAACCACCACATGTTGAATATTTCTACGTCTAGGCACAGAAGTTAGTGCTTTAGATACTATTTATCATTTCATTCTTAGAATAATTCTTGTTAGGAGATCCCCCTTCCCTCCGTGTCAGAAAATACAAACAAATCAATACACCTTGAAATTTGCCATTTGCTTTTTTAGAATGTCCTGGTGTAGGAATTGTTGGCACAAAATCAAACTGGGGATTGGCTGCCCACTTTAAAATGGCATTTGTAGGTTTTATTGTGAAGGTTAATACTAATGACAATAATAATAACAAAAGCATCTTCCATGGAGGGCCTGAAATTTTTTTGTGTGTGTGCCCATTTGTAGATGAGGAAATGGAGGTAGATAATTTGCCTGAAGACTCTCACCTGGTAAGTGGCAGAACCAAAGTCAGAACTCAACAACGAAGTGCTGTGTTGCCTGGACTCTATAAAAAACTGTGTGTGGCAGGGTGCTGAAGGAGAACATGAATCCATTTAGGGCGTGTGTCCACTATGAAATGGCAGCTGTCTGGATGTAGGGAAGGCTCCTGGAATAGGGGGTCAAGGAAGCCTCATGGGAGTGACGGATGTAGGCCATTTTGAATCATCAACACCATTCAGAACTGTGTGGGAGAGAGTGTGGTCTACAATGTGAACTGTGGTCTGTGGTTGATGGCAAGGCCCCAGTACTGGACTTGTAGCTAAAGTCTTTCCCTCCTTCTGTTTTTAACCTCCTGTGTCCTTAGGGAGCAATTAGATTGTATTTATAATGTGGGGAGGTATCTAGACCTTCAGGGGAGCTGGAAGGGAGGGGTTGAAACACATAATCTTGGTGGGAGGTCAACACTTACAGAGTCATTTGCTTAGTTTGCATAGTTTCTGCTTTTTCCAGAAACTGTCTACTTGGCTGAGTCCCATGACAACCATATTATATGATTGTACCTATTGGCCACAACTAGGTGGGGTCCCCAAGCCAAGCTGCGTCGGTCACAACTCCTTCCCTGGGAATTTGGAATTGGACCTAAGAGATTCCAGCCTTAGCAGAGCTATGGGTGGCCTGGGAAGCTGAAAAAGCTAACACAGTACATCTGCTCAGTGAAAGCACTGAGATGAAAAACTCAGAGAAGTAGCCCCAAGTTCTAGTTACAAGTTTCAGTGTACTCTTGAGGCCTCACAAACAAAATATTAAAAAAAATATATATATATATATATAATCTAGTAAGCTTCAACATTTATTTAAACTAACTAGGTGGGTTTAGGCTATGGGCAGACAAAAAAGTCTTAAGGAGAGATGGAGTTTTTAAGATGTTGTCCTTAAGAGGGGATTAGAGGAAAGCCCCGAAGAGGAGAGGGTGGGAAGGGCTGTGGTAGTTATAAAGCCTGTAACAAAGAGGGAGCCATACAAAACAACTGCATCCTTCGACCCTCTGTAAAATTCTAAAAAAAAAAACTGAAAATACAGTCTTCTGGCTTGCAGCTTCTCTCCCCGGGCTAGAGGCATGGGCCAGGGTGAGAAGGAGGTAGGCTGAGGCCCACACTGAGACAGACATACCCCACACCCCTGTCCTTTGGAAATACCCCTCTGCCCTCCTCCCAGGCAGATGAACCCTCCCAAACACGCTCTGATTCAGCTCATGTGACCACGTGCTTTCACTCTGAAGCAGACATAAAGCCTCGTGTTTTGCCTCATTGAGAATTCTCTCTGCTCCTCCATTTTTCTGGCAAATAATAGAGGTTCCTTTGGATCCTGACCATCACCTCTTTCCTGCTTTGTGCATTCTTGATACTTTGAAACCAACAAAGATTCTGATTGACTGTGACTCCCTAGAGGTAGGACATAAAGCACCACAGAAAAAGTGTGAATTCTAACTCAATAATTGAGGCAAGGGAAAATCCCAGGGACTTAATCAGGTGTAATTCTTACATGATTGTTGTAATCATCTTTTTTAAAAAAACTAAATGTAATGTCTTTGCAAGAAGTGGCTGAAAAATGCTGTGCTAGACTGAAAGAAGGGGAAAATCTAACATCTTAGATATTTTCTAAATAAGAATTTTTAGACACCTTTGTTACTTTTTTCGTCTTCCTTGGAAGTTTCTTGGTATTTCTGATGAAAAGCCCTGTGATCTGTGAGCAGAATATCCTGTAACTTTGTGGTTCCAGGTCATCTCGGTGATGATATGCTTTTGGTTGTGTTCACGAGACATTTGTTGTTTATAGTCACTGCACATGTTTTATACCTGAATAAAAGAGAAATATGCACAGATGTCATTGTGCTTGATTCAGTCCTTATGCATGACCAGCTCAAAGTGCTTATGTGAGGCGTTATGAACAATTAATGCCTTACTCACCTCTGAGTTCTAGCAATGTGGCATACATTACCTGGGGCTGATGAAAAGTATCATATAAGTGCAAAATGTTATTAGTTTTTAGGGAATGGATGATAAGATTTGAAGCATAATGCAGCCGTGGTGAAAGACTCATTCTCTGGTAAGCTGCTTGCAGTTCAACTTGCAGTAGCAAAGAGGCTTTTGGTCTCCACTCACATTAATCTTTTAAGCAGAAATGAAACCTAGAAACTCAAAGATCTCCAAATGGAGAGGGTGCCTGAGACAGACGCCGTAGGCAGCTTCAGCATCACAGCAGGGATGGAATCTGGAGTCTCCTGAGCCGGCCTCTTGTGGTTAATATCTTGCCCAGGACTGACTGGGGTAGAGTGGAAGGTGGGGTGAGGCTGGGCAGAAGGCTTTGTTTGGCTCCAGGGGTCACCTCAATAGGAAAGGATAAAACATGCATCTCTGACTGATGGGCTGTTAGAGGTTTAAAATGTTTGCCTTGGGTGACCTTAGGGAAAAACATCATCCTCTCTGCTTAATGTGAATTAAATTTTTCGATTACTCCAGAGGAAGGCAAGGCAGCAGCTCTGAGCATGTTTATTTGTGGAAAGTAAAATGAAATTAAACACTCCAGCAGAAGGAATCTGAGCAGCTCACTGATCCCAGGGCATTGCCCCTTGCCACTCAACGGCAGTGAAAATTTGATTTGAGGATAATGGATATTTTAAATGGAGTGTCCTGAATCCATCTAAACACGTTTTTATTCTGGGAGAATAACTTTACTAATTTGTATATCCTGGGAAAGAAATGAAGCACTTTAATTATTTTTTACTTTTTGCCCTTAAAGGAAAGTGCTGTAGATCTTTTGAGTACTGAAAGGAGAACTTGTTAAGAGTTGTGGTGCTCCTGTTGGCTGGCATTTGCCGTGGACACGCACGTAGAAAACCTCCCCTGGGTCACGAGTTGCTCAGACAAAAGATGGGAATCCTGGGAATAGTAGAAATTCACATTGTTTTCATAAAAATGAAAGCCCGGGTGATCCTTTCCTTCTATTTGAAAGAGGAAAAGAAAAAAAAAAAAAACAAAAAACAAAAACGCAACTGTTTCATCGGGGTGGGGCAAGTAAGCAAGAAAGCTTGATTATATATGAGAAAGATGATGCTGATGCTGTGGTGGTATTTAAAGGCTGGAACAAGGGGTAGGGAAGCATCATCCCCGGGGGCATCAAAGAATGTGCTGAATCCCAAGGAGTTCGTAGTGATTCTAACTGTTCTTGGTTAGGGCAGGGGATGCTGGGTGTTGCAGGGAGGTGTTGGGATGGGGTGGGGAGAACATGCCTTTAGTACTTTGGAATATTCATAATGGTCTTTCTTGGGGGATCTAATGAAGAAGCAAATGAAGACGGGTGAGGGAATGCAGGAAAAACAGAAAAGTATTCTATCATACTTTGATTTTTTAAAGTGTCCTGTGATCTGATAATAGAAATAACAGTTTCCAATTCTGGCTAACACTTAAGCAAGCAAAGGTAATATATTCAGGAATGTAAGCTTGAATTTTCAGTCACCAGACAAGACTTTCTAAAAAGGGAGAGAGGGTGCAAAACAACCCTCCAGTCCACATGCCACTTGAATTATTATTAATATTTAATAAAGGATATAGTTGTTCCAAAACAACAAAACTTAGAATGTAGAGTAATTAGGTTACTACTGATATTTTTAAAAGACTAGGTAATGAAGGGGAAGAAATAATAAAGGAAAGAAAAGGAGGAAGAAAAAGGAGAGGAGAAAGAAAAGAAAAGGAAAGGAAGAAGAAGCAGGAGAAGAACATGACGATAATGTAATAGTTTGGACACTACAAATAATATTCGTTGTTTATCTGAAATTCAAATTTTACTGGGTGCCCCATATTTGATCTGGCAACCCCAACTATGTGGCAGGCAAAAGGCTAAGCCTTTTTCATATGTCGTCTCATTTAAGGCTGCACAAAAATCCCATCAATTAACAAATACTGCTGCTCCTTGTTCTTCGAGGTGGAAAGGTGAAGAGACTTACCTAAGGCCATATAGCGGAGCCAGGGTAAAAATTCAGGCAGAGCCTACACTCTGATGGCCCTAGAAAAAGAAAGTAAATTAAGCAAAGAAAGCAGCCTGTGATGGGATCTTTAGGAACAGTTTAGCAAAGCTTTAGTGCAAGGAAAGAGAAAGCAATTAGCAAGGCCCACGGTCCCTTAAGATTGTCAGCAACGACTTCATTGTTGGCAGGCCACTTCTTTCAGGGAACTCTTTAAATTGTAATCCCAGATCTTTGACAAAGGAGACACCCTCCCTTATCCCCTAGTGGTGGAGTAAATGAAAAATCTTTATATATTCTGAGTCGGGAAATGAAACCTTTGTGGCAAATCTCATAAAACTGTGCCCTGAAGATGAAAAATTGCATTAAAACCTCAGCCGTCTATGTTAATTATGAGAAAGGACAGCATGAAGAGGGAAAAATATGCATTATGGAGTATTTCTAGGTTTTGCGTTTTAAGAGAGGCATGGATAAACCAGAGCATGTTTGAGTTGTGTAATGCAGGCTGCTGCTGGTGTTGGTGAGGGTAGGGGGGCACCTCAAAACCATTCAGAGAAGTGAAGGATGCCAGTGTTTACCCTGGAAATATACAAAAGGGAAACACAATAGCTACCTAAGTTGTGGGAAAGGCTATCAGTTCTAATTTCTAGTGGCTAGAGATCTATTACTGCAAAAGACAGAAGTAAGCCAAGAAGTGGGAGTTTTACTAGAGGTAGGTTTCTACTCAATACAGAGGATCATTTTCAAAAAACCGGAGTGGTCTGATGGTAGGATGTGTGACCCCTGGAATTACTTGTACCTCCTTACGCAACAAGGCCTTCAAACTGAAGCTGGATCTGGGATGCTGCAGGTGGCAAGATATCCGAATTGAGCGAGCAGCTCATCCAGGCCTGCATGCAATGCACACACTTGCATGTATATTTAAGAAATTATACTTGATTACAAATGAAACCTGGAAGGCAAAATTGTCTCTCAAACCTGTCATTTCAGGTCCATCCTCACTGCCATCTCATTTCAGGGCTGCCTCCTCTTCTCTGGATTACTGCCCAAACCTTCTAATTGGTCCCCCTGCTTCCAAACTCTCTTCTCTCTTATCAGTTTTTCACCTAATTCCAGTGATGCTTTTCTAAAGTCAAGCATATTAATTTTATTCACCTGCCTAAAAGCCTCCAGAAGCTTCCATCAACTATAGGGAATACATCTTAAGTGCCTTGGAATGGGCTCCAAGGCCTGTCTCCAGCCATGGTTCCTGCAACTCCTGCCCACGACTCCGTGTTCTGTCTGTGGCTTTAGTTCCTGGAAGGCCAGGCAGCTTTCTGCCTCTCTTCCTTGTGCATGTGGAGAACTCCTTTCTATCCCTCAAATCCCTGCTGCCTTAGTTTGCCAGGGCTGCCATAACAAAGTACCATAAACTGGGTGGCCTCAAACAACAGAAATGTATTGTCTCACAGTTGCAGAGCTCTAAGCTTGAAATCAAGGTGTCAGCCAGGGCCATGCTTCCTCTGAAGTCTCAGGGGAGGATCTGTTCCATGCCTCTCTCCCAGCTTCTGGTGGTGGCTTACAGGCAATCCATGGCCTTCTCTGTTTCAGCTGTCACGGGGCCTGCTCCCCTCTGTGTCCCCTCTCTCCTTTTACATGGACACCAGGCATATTGGATTAAGGGCTCACCCTACTCCAGTGTGCCCTCAGTTTAATTTGCCTAATTTCAACTGTAATGACCCAAATTCCAAATAAGGTCACATTCTGGGGTCCTGAGGATTAGGACTTTAGCATATCTTTTTTGGGGGACACTGTTCAACTGATAACACTAGCCCAGATTTCATCTTTGGGGTACCTTCTCTAACGGTCCCAGGTGTGAAAAAAATCACTTCTTTTCATAGGTGTTTCTGTACCTGGTACACACCTCTTTGACTCTGTAGTTACTTCTATTATCTGTCTATGGATTATGCCAGACTCATAGGCTCATACAGTTGGCCAGGTCTGGGTCTTATGCATCCGTTCAACCTTTCAAAGGCAAAGTGCCTGATACAACAGGAGGCACAAGTAAATATATTAGCAAAGAAATACAAAATCCACACCAGCCCTAACATTGTGAAACCCGGGGCAAGAGCCCAAATGGGGGCCCAACTGCATAACATATGTCTAAATAGTTAAATGTTATAAATCTGTTAAATGAAAATAGCTTCTATCTTCCTACCTTGACAAATATCCCCTCATACCAGCATTACCAAATATGTGTAAAACACTGTGTTTTTAATGACTGAAAGTCGGCAAAATACCAAAGATGGTTGAATTTAATTATTAATGCACATGTCTGAGAATTCTCTTGATGAGCTGGTGATATTTTGCATGAGAATAACATCAAGACATACATAATTCATAAATTACCATGTATTTATTCCATTATACTTCTTTTCTTACCTTAAGTTCAGCAAAAATCACTAATTATATGATTTTCACATAATTTGTGTTCTATTCATAGTGATCATCTAAAAGATTGAAAAATGTAATTGTATTTGAAAAAGGCAAAATTTTAAATATATTTTCATTAAAAGGCTGAATTAGAATCAAAGTCAAAATATAAAAATTTAAATTATTTTTCATATTTATTTTCAACATTTTAAAATAAAATGACTTAAAGCTAGCACTTTAAAATTTGTTTTTTCAAAAATTGATTAAACCTTACTAGAAGTTTTATAAAATAAAACTATTTGCCTTTCTAGCATTCGACATCCATTTAGTTGCTAACGTAAAAACTTAATATCACACTTTATACACGTCATATACATGTGAGTATGTATCTAAATACAATATGACTTATTTAATATTGTAAAATATTCCTCAGTTACCACATGCAACTGTTGTGATATACCTTGGTAATTCAGGAGTACATCTGGAACTACAAACTGGGATATGAAGAGAAGCAGGAAAAAGGACTCTCAGTACTGCTGGGAAATGGTATTTCATTATGCAAGTTTCTACTGCATTCATGCTCTCTTAGAGAAAGGATTTGACAAGTTAATTAATTTGTCTTTTCTCTTACCTACCTAAGCACAAATCCTCTGCACGCTCAGAAGCTGTGTCTACCTCTGATGTTGGGTAAGTGGCAAATTTCACAAATCGTCATGGCATTCAGGTACAGTTGTCCTTTGTTTTGAGGACCAAGGGCGAGAGATCTAAAGTCATGGTTGGCTGGGACCTGAACCGTGTTAGTTACCAGAGCAGATGTTTGACGCTATGGGCCATGCTGTGTCATTGCCAAGTGCCAAGCAAAGGAGCCCATGTGTTATTCCACAAATGTATTTTTCCCCCCATATTCTCTAATCCATGCAGGGTCCTCCAAAGTGTAAGATGTGGGGCATGGACGGCTTTTGCCCCATTCTAAGACGAATACTGATGAAACCAATTGTTTACGTGAGTACATCTAAACTAGTTTGATCTCTTCAGTTTTTAAGATATTATTTGCGATCTTGTTTGAGCTTCGAATTCATAGTCCAAAGGGCTGGTTGTAAGGGACCTGAAGGGAAATAAAGAGACCTGGCTTTGAGTTCTAGTCCTGACAGTATTCACGAGAGGAAGAGGGCAAATTTGAGACTCAGTTTCCTCATCAGGGAAATGGGACATTGATGGTAATTGCTAGGATTAAGCAACACAAAGTAAATGGAAGGGTTTTGTAACTCAGAAGCAATTAATAAATTTAGAGATTCATTCAGTATAGCCTTTCCTTCATTTCCTTTCTTTTACGTGAATTTCAGATTCTATTTGAATTACCCTAATTCCAATATAACAATTCCTTAATGGCAATTTACTGTTCTTATTTAGAAAATAGTTCCTGTTGAGGGTGGCTGTGAGACTGGACGCACTGGAAAGAAGCCACTGTAACAGCAGTTTATTTGAAATGCTGTAAACATCTTCGCGTAGTGAAGAAGCTGTCTGTACATGACAGAATGCTAAACTGGCGGGATTTGCTACACGCTCCTGTTGCTTCTGACGAGCGTGGTTTTTTCCCTAAATGTGTCAAAGGAAGGGGTTCAGCTCCCTATGATTAGGCGAGGGGGTGGGGAAGATCTTTCCGTGCCCCGGTGAGGAGGAGTGTGGAGGCAGCGCGCGCGTCTGAACCAGGGCTCGGGCTCTCCCGCGGGGCGGGCTCTGGGCGTGGCGAGTCTGGGTTAGCGCAGGTCACCGTCTGCTGTGCCTCCCACGCCGCTTTCCGAGCAGAGAAGGAAAACGTCTTAGAGTCAGCAGAATTCTTAGCTCTTGGAGAATAAATTTTCTTTTCAGCTGACTTTAAATCAGATCTCTGGAAAACGAGGAGTGTACAGACGGTATCCCTCTTCGGCCTTTGAGAATCTTGGGGATACAGAGGGACAAGTTTCTACTTTTAATAGACATGAAGGGGGAAATAGGAAGTATTCTAATGTAACATTTCTCAACCTTGTGTAAAGTACTGACCCCTTTTAAGGAAAGAAATGTTTCCATGATTCCTAGTGTTATGAACATAAATTGTTATGTTTCAACATAAAATTAAGTATAAATACTTAGGCCTACATACCTTCTTTATAGCTGTGAAACAAAGGCACATTTATGTAAATTGGATACAAACAAATCTACAAAACCCACTCCATTCAAATTAACATTAATATAATGTGAAAAATGATGTTTTACTATAGCATGCTTCATTTATTGACCTTATTCTTTTGCTTTTGAGGATGAGCATATCACTTGAGTCACCTTCATAATTTTCATCAATGACTGAATTTTATTCATGAGCACGAGGGACCAGTCAATTTAATAGTGAACCTCAAAATGAAATTTAATAAGAATACATATTTTACAAAAAGAAACAAAAATCGCTGATGTATTTAGTACATTTAGCTCCCGAAGTCATGCACAGCACAGGCCTGGAGTCTGTAGCTGTCCAATGTGGATATAGTGCGTTCAGCTCTGAGCAGGTGCTTTTGGTTTTGGTGTGTTGGTGCCATGCTGTGCCTTGTGATGGATGACAAAGTTCTCCCCCACTTCTGTCTCCTTGCTGTGAAACCTTTGTTTCTACGGCATCAGGTGACATCATTAATCACACAGATGCAAGTACTCAAATCGTGGGTCAGTATTTAGCAAGGGCCATCTGCCTGATTCACTCGAGGCTTTAATTTTTATTTAATATTTTATCCAATGATGACACCAATTTAGAAGAAATTCTTAAGCCTCTGAAAATATTGTTCACAAATTCCAGATTGAGAATGAGAGTCCTATAGGCAGTATATAAAGTTTCTGTTGTAATTTATCTCTAAAACTCAATATATCCTTTAACAACTTTATTGAGATATAATTCACATCATAAAATTCACCCTTTTCAAGTGTACAATTCAATAGCTTTTAGTATATCATTGAGTTGTCCAGTCACCCCACAATCTGATTTTAGAATATTTTTACCACCCTAAAAAGAAACCTAATACCTATTAGTTGTCATTCCCCATTGTCCCAATCTTCCCAGCCCAAGGCAAAGGATTGTCTTCTATCTGTCTCTATAGACTTGTATGCTCTGGACATTTCATGTAATGGAATCATACAATATGTGGTCTTTTGTGACTGGCTTCTTTTATTTAGCATAATATTTTCAAGGTCCATCCATGTTGTAGCATGTAGCAGTACTTCATTATTTTTTACAGCCAAAAAATATTCCATTGTATGGATATATCACATTTTATTTATCTATTCATTGGTTGATGATCATTTGGGTTGTTTCCACTTTTTGGTTATTATGAATTATGCTATTGTGAACATTCATGTACAAGCTTTTGAGTAGATGTATGTTTTCATTCCTTTTGGGTATATATATACCTAGAAGTGGAATTTCTGAGTCATATGGTAACTCTCTGTTTAACATTTTGAGGACCTGCCAAATTGTTTTCCAAAGCAGCTGCACCAGTTTACAATCCCACCAAAAATGTATAAGGGTTCCAGTTCCTCCACATCCTTGTCAAAACTTGTTTTTGTCCATCTTTTTTTTTTTATTATGGCCATTCTAGTGGTTTTGAAGTAGTATCTCCTTGTGGTATTGATTTGTATTTCCTGAATGGCTAAAGAGAACATCTTTTCATGTGCTTATCGATCATTTGTATATCATATTCTTTCCTCATTTTTAATTTGGTTATTAAAACTCAATTTATTTTTACATGGGAATTCTACAAAATGAAAAAATGAGATGGCAATGTGCTCTGCATCCTAGATAAGGTTTTAACATTTCTGAGCTTCAGCTTTCTCATCTGTAAAATAGGATAGATATCTCCTAGAGCTGTGATGAGGATGCACTAAAATAATATGCATTCAGCTGTTGGCACAGTGCCTGGCACAGGGAGGTGCTCCATCAGCAGTGCTGATTGTGACCCCCACAGTGCATCCTGGCATTGAAACACAAAAGGCCTTGACCTTTTCTTTGTTAGTTTATTGTCACCCCAAATAAATTGCAGAATGCCTAAGGGCAGAAATTGGGTTCTTACAGTTTTCTTAAAATTTCCATAGTACTTTCATAGTCAGAGCAAGGAGTAGACATTTGATACTTATTAAAAGGAAGAGACAGGGGACAAAGCATAGCTTATTTTATCCCTCTCTCAAATACCACTTAGAAGAAAGCAGTGTGCAAATGATTAAATAAATAAATTCTAGATTTGTAGATGACAAAGGATTTCACTTAAAAGATATTTATAGGTTATGGATGTACTGAGCTGGGTGAATGCCATGTGAGGTGGGGGAGGTAGAGAATAAGGTTTTGGCATGAGAGCGCATCAGGGAAAGTCTCACGGAGATGGTTGCACTTGGACAGGGTTATAAAGAACACAAAAGTTTTGAACATCCAAATATGAAGGGGAGGAAGTTTTGAGGTAGAGAGAATGAATGAATAAAGACACAGAAATGGGAAATTTATGGGCCTCTGTGACAACTAGCAATGAGTTCTGTCTGAAGGCAGTTTAGGGAACATGAAAGGGAATGGGCTACATAAGGCGGAAAGAGAGACGGGCTGGAACTAAACCTTTGTTAGACTCACATTCCTGCACCAGAGCCCTAACCTCTGCCTGGTGCTCAAGGTCGAAGGTACCAGACTTGCCGTTGGTTCCTGTGCCTGGGCTATGATGCCAGGCAGTGAGGGAGGGGGTGGGCATGTCACAAGGCTAAACCTGTAGCTCTGGGGAGCCTGTTCTCCTTGGTGATCCTGCCATACCATTAGAGGCATAATCATTTGCAGGAGATAAGTGAAAGATCTTTACAGACCTTCCTGAAGGAGTTGCTAGGAGGAAAAGGGGGAAACTGTGGAAGGAGGCATTGAGGGTCTCTTATGACCCTCAAAGAAATGGGAGGAGGCAGCTTCCTCCATGGTCTCCAGGCAAAGTCATCCCTCATTTGGGTTCCCTGGGCCCACAGCTAAGGCCAAAGACAAGGTTTTGTCATTGGTGTTCCAGATATGTATACTATTGTTCTCCTAGTTGCTTAGTAAGGCCAAGCAGCCCTTTTCCTTGATGTCTGGATAAGTTTTCTTGCATGGCTTCACTTTCTCTTTGTAATAGAACTGAGGGTGTTTTCACATTTCAGAGCAAGACTCAGAGCAGTTGCCTTGCCCACCCAAGACCACTCAGAAAGTCAGCAGGGACACTGGGAACAGGTTCACTTGTCTTCTATGCCTGTGCCTTTTTCTAAAGAAAAACTGACTTCTCATGCATTTTAAAGAATTAGTATGGATTAATTTATAGTCATTTTATTTCCTATCAAATGACTGTTGGAAGTAATAAAAAGGCTGGACAAAGACCATCCAGAAACTCCTAAACTGGAAATATTTTGTGGCCAATTGTCTTCAGATCTTTAAATCTCACTTAGCAGCTGGTGACTGCTTCCTTGCCATGTATCAGATGCACCCAAATCTTTCTGTAATTCCTGAGCATTATACAAAAAAGGGAGGGTTTTTTTTTCTATAAGGTGACTGAGAAGGGTGCTGCGTTCAGTAAACTGCTAGAATGTACACAGACACCAACAGGCAGAGCTGTGAGGGATTTTCCGATACAGCCTTCTAATCTCTACTCTTTACCCTTACCGTGGAGGTTCGGTTCTTAGGGTACAGTGTGTCCTCTGTACATGCAGTTCTTGACAGTGAGAGAGGTGCTCTCCCAGCAGCAAAGGCTCCTCCCTCACTCCTGCATGCTGGCTCACTTCGCTCAGAAATCCTTGAGCCTTGGGGACAAGGACAAGAAGGCACTAATGAGAAACCATGAACTGGAGAAAAATTATATTCAGCAAGCCTAGAGGAAATGACACCAGCTGACACTATCACAGGCACCTTAGGTACAACCCTTCAAACATATCAACTGGCATGGGGAGGATAGATAACATTTACCCCTTTTACTCACTCTCTTCTGTTTTCATTTGTTTCCCACACTCATGTGGGTGCTTGGCTTATGGCTGTTTGCACTCAGGCAAACAGTGCGTAAGACGGCCTCCCACACTACAGACCACCCAACCCAAAATGTCAATAGTGCCATTGTAGAGAGACCCTGGCTTAGAGGTATCAAGGAAGGTGTTCTGCTCTGAGGAAGTGAAGTTTAAGCTGTTACCCAAAGGATGAGTCAAGGCCATACAGGTAGGGGGCAGAGAGGGAATGGGTGTTGTAGCAAAAGGAACTGTACGCATAGAGAACCAGAAGCCATGCAGCCTGTCCAGAGCCTAGAGACCCGAGGGTGAGATTGGAATTGGATTTATGATTTGACCCAGTTCTGCCCATCAGGAACATCCACTACAAGTTCAATCCTTCTGTCTCAGTAGGATTCTTCAAATATCTGAGGATCGCTGTGCTGGCCTTACTGTTTTTCTCTTCTCTAAATCCTTCAGTGTTGCTCCAAGGGAGAGTCTTGCGACTCTCCTGATCCCAGTTGCATCTTGTTTATCTATACTGTCAGCACCATGTTGACAGCCAAGGTATTCCACCAGGTGTGAGACGATTGACATGGGGAGATAGAGGCCATCACCACTTCAGGAGGTGCAGATAAGATCACGAGGCTATTTTCCTACAGGTGTTTTCTGGATGGAATGAAGGAGCCCTATAAGCACATCAAGATTATCACACTTGTATGGAAAATTGACCCTGGCTACAGTTTACCTTGAGTGTTTCCTAAAGCTCTTGGCTGAAATCTTGGCTAGAAAAGTTGTGCAAAAAGATTGAGCTGGCCAGATGCAGACCCCCGGCCTGTCTTCAAGGGCAGGAGGGTAGGTGGGAGGGACAAGAGAGATAAGGGAGTGCTTTCTCCTAATACCAGGCCTGACAGTTAGCCTTTCCAGCCAAGGATGCACATCCAACTGGATCAACCACATTTAGTCTGCATCTCTGCAAAATGCTTTGTCAACCCCTTTCCTGGCCCAGGCCCAGCTTCTGCAGACTCAAAGTAAGGCTGGCTAGGGCAGGGCACAGGAGGGTCAGTTTGGGTTACAGAGGTAGGGAGCAGGAAAGCATTAGTGGATTTCTCCTCCTGATGTGGAGGAGGCTGGGCACAGTGAGAGAGGGCTGCCTGCGAAAAGTATCCAGGATTCGGCAGTCTGCTCTGTGGAACAATCTGTTTGTTCACACAGATAGGTGATCTGAATTTAACTTACCAATGGCCAATGTGAATTCATCATTGAAAAAAGCCTCTATAAGTATTTTCAGTTAAATGTGTTTTGCATTTTTAATTTCTTAAACTCTCAAAGAAGTTATTGGTGGGGATATGTGTCCCAAGTTTGCACTGATATATTCATTAATTACTCTTTGAAATTAGTGGAGAGACTTCTGAGTAGGCCTCTCAGAAGTTGTAATGTTTGAATAAGTCAATTTCACTCAACAAATAAATACTGATCACCTCCAATGTATGAAGCTCTGTGTTAGCTACTGGGAGGGGCACAAAGATTGAAAATAAACTTATCCCCAAGGCAGAAATAGACTCATATATGGTGGCTAAGTAAAAACCATAGAGGCAGAAAGTGCTAGAGAGCAAGAAGAAGGAGAGAGTCACTCTGAGTGGGGAAATCAAGAAAGGGTTCATGGATAAGATGGCATGTAAGCTAGGCCTTAAAGGATGAATAGGATCTTGATGGGAGAAGGGAATTTTAAGTATGTATAAGGAAGGGAAGATGGGAGAGAAGGGAGGAAAGCAGGAGAAAAAGATCTAGTGTGGATAAAGGTGGAAAGCTTTCTTTTTCCAGCTGAAACGGACATGGCTTAAGGCCAGAGCACCCCCTCAAGAAGAGAGCCACATGGCCCTCATGATCTAGTGTGTGTCTGCTTTGTGTGTTTCCTTGGAGCAGAAAGTGTGAGACTGTACTGTACCTCTTTATAGGTTCTAAAGCACTCCTGGGGGTGACACAAATCTCCAGGCTGATTTGGTTCTTAAGTCAGCTCTTCTGGTTCCACTTCACCTTTCCTTGTGCAATCCTGATAAAACTGAAATCAGTGGTCTCTTCCCTGGCTGGCCATTCAAGCCACCTGATGAGCTTTTGAAAAATTGCATAAGCTGGGGCCCATCTCAGACTTGTTGAACCACCTGGCTGTGGCCCAGGTAACTGCACTTTTTAATGAGCTTCCCAGGTGTTTCTGACATCTACCAAAGATTGAGAACCACTGTCTTAGTTGGAATGCTGATTTCCACAGAAAATATCTGCTCTCTGAAGACTGTTCTATCCACTACACACCCCTTCCTGGGCCCAGGCACAGCAGCATTTAGAAACTGTTGTTGAATTGAACACATTTAGGCCCAACTCAACATGGGGAGTGGACAAGGAAGCAACCCATCTACATTTTAGTCCTGAATTTCACCTTTCTGTTTGAGCTTGAGCACTCCCTAAATTCTTTGCCCCTCAGTTTTCTCATCTGAAAGATGGAGACTACAGTTGTTTGCCATGGATAGTATGAAAATGGAATGGGATGACATGCAAAATAAGTGCAATGAAAAGCAAAGACATTATATACATATCTCAAGGCATGATTACTAACTCATCTACTCTAGCTCCTTATGGGCAAGGAGTTGGTAAAGAAGCCTTTGGAAGGAGATGACAGTAGATTGTTTTGCCCATAATAGTTCCTATGGGGCACTCCCACAAATGAAAACCCACTGAGCTAGAGTACTCCTATGCCAAGACACTAAAATGCCCTTTCTCTATGGATAATAACTATAGTTACTACTTAGTTAAGAACAACTTCCA
This sequence comes from Tolypeutes matacus, assembly GCA_026826555.1. Lineage (NCBI taxonomy): Eukaryota > Metazoa > Chordata > Mammalia > Cingulata > Chlamyphoridae > Tolypeutes > Tolypeutes matacus. The sequence goes on from JAKSZT010054395.1 coordinate 10,985,908, forward strand.
AGAAAGAGCAATCAATTTATAAATTTACATTGGGTAAAAAGTGAACAAAGAATTGCTCAGCCATCAGGGTCGTTGATGCATGCTAAGTGAGGAGAGAGCCATATCTCTCTGGCTTTGCAGATTTATAATCTCCCAGAGTTCATCCCAGTTGTCAGCTCAGGGAATTTTGATGCATCAGTATATTTCTTAGGTCAGGAGGACAAACCCACTTGGTGGAACACTGTCCCTTTATCAGCAGAAGAAATGATCAATCTGAAAAGAATATATAATTCACGTCCAAATAGAGCAAAGCATTAAATCAGAAAGCCGACACCAGCCCAATTTATGACATTGCTTTACTAAGTGTATTCCCCACTGTGTTATCCAATAGCCCATCCTGATCTAAAAACACCTGCTTTGGAGAATGGGTCTTTCTTCAGCGCTAGGGGAGAAAGCAAATCACCTCAATCAGCAGCCATTTCTCTTGATGGAAAATCTGTGGCCCTATGCCAGCAACATATAAAAGTAAATAAAAATTGAAGTGCAGATCTGAAAGAAACAGCGACTCAGTATGGCGACATTAAAATATTTATGCCCTCAGACTTTTCGACATCCATTATCTACAGTATGTTAATAAGAATGCTAAACTGACCTTGGCTGGGACACAAAACTTCCAGTGCCCTGCAAAACAACTTTGTCCTCCCACATGCCTTAAGTTATGGAGAAATATGCAAGGGAGAAGGTGAACCGAGAAATTCTGACTTGGTTCTAAACTCCTGACCTGGTCTAGAGGGGGGAATTCGTGACTGGGGAGTAGAAGACCTGTGTTTGAATCCTATTCTGCCAATAATTAGCTGTGGCATTGGGAATGGTTTCACTCCTCTAGGGCTCCACCTCTCCTCTTCTGTGCAATATGAGAGGATCACAGAATATGAGCAAGTCCCAAACCTGACTAATTGTGTGTGAATACAGAGTTTAAATGACCTGTTGGAACATACAGTTTGCCAGGCCCCACCCTAGACTTAGGCTCAGGAGTGGGTGGGCTCATCCAACCCCACCACCATGTTTCAGGTAGTCAGAGAGTTAAGCTGCCCTCCCACTCTGACAGCATATGACTGGGTCCTGCTCATGGATATTTCCAGGATATCAACCTATTCAATGTTCTACCCTGAGAAAAACATAAAATGCTTTCTCATTGACTACAGAATTGGGGCTTTGAATTTGGTTCAGACTCTCAGTATGACTTCCAAAGCTGGCTTTTCAGTCTGGCTGCCATCTGCTCTTCCACTCCTTCCTTCTTTACCAACCCTATGCTCTTGCAACTTGAGACTACTTATCATTCCCTGAACAAATCATTTTATTTCAAACCTCCACACATTACCTATGCAATGCTCATTTTCTAAAATGCTTCCCTCACCCCCTTGAAATTCTGTTTCCAAGAGTGCCTCAAAGTAAAACATTTTTCTTCTCCATTGTATTGTTATTATTTGCTTATACGACTGTCTCTCCCACCAGACTTTGCACTCTCTTCCTCCTCTTTATTGTGGCACATGTGCCTAAGGGTTCTGGGGCTCACAAAGCCATAGGATAAGCATGCTGCATTTAGCTGGAGTAACAAGTTTCTTTTTAGATTGGATGGCATTTTTACTATTTTGAGCAAACCTGGATGTATGCTAAGGCCAAATGCAAAATGTGCATGACATTTTAAGCCATAATAAAAGACCTCAAACAAATATCAAGGGGAATTATTACAAGACAATTCAGGTTATGTTGCCACTACCACTACCACCAGCATCCCAAGCCAAAGCTTACGCTCTCCATTCTTCTTCAGTCTCCTTGGCCATCAAGGCATTTCCATGGGAAAGTTTGAGAAGCACTGGCAGGGTAAGTAAGGACTGGTCTCATTCATCATGGGGACTCTCCCGTTCATAATCTTCAGTACTATACCTCACACATAGGACATGATCAATAAACTTGCATTTATTGATTAATGGGATAAATAGGTAAATGGAAGTACAAGTTAGGAGTGGTAAAGTTTTTGTAAAAAAATAGTTTCTTAATGGCAAATCCCAATAAAATGTCAGGATCGCTGCATCCCTCTAATACCAACCTCCCTTTAATACAATAAAAGTAATATATACTATCACTGTAGGTCACTTGGCACTAACAAATTGAAGCTTTAATGGGCTGGGATGGAGGCTCTAGCATACCTCAGTTGGGTGAAAAAAATTAAAGTTGCTTGAGTCCATGTTCCCCACCCCCATGTGCACATACAATTCCTGAAGGCATCCCTGAGGTCAGGTGAGATCTATCGTTCAGCATGATGACTAAACCTAACCGATTGCCCAACGTGAGAATGACCACTGGGCTGAAACCAAGAATGGGAAAGCTTTAGGCAGCATCAGGTTAACCAAATTTGCTCAGTCATGGGTGAAAGTGTGAGAAGAAAGGAGAGGGTGAAAATGCTTCATATGGCAGAGAAATCCACATTCCAGAAGATGGGGTGGAAACTCAGAGCTGCTGGATTCAAAATCAGTGTCTCCCTTCCCCTGCTTCACTCACAAACGTACTCATATACATGCAGACCCTAAAAATCAGAGCACTAAACCCAGGAATTAAACGACCCCACAGAGTTAGCCTCTGAATCAAAATTGCTTAAAGTTGAAAGCAAATTGGACAGATCAGGTTTAGAACATTATTCATATGTAAAAGGAACAAAATTATACAAACACTTTCCCGCCATGCTCTCCCTGCTCTCTCAACTCCGGCTTCTGCTTTGATGTCTGTCCTTCCTGGCCCCCCTAAGAGACCTTCTGCTTGATTACATCCCTTCTTTCTCTATCCTCATAACCAAACTATCTCCAAGGCTTTGCTCCTAAATTTCTCTCAATATCTCTACCTCCACCTCTCCATGACCACCACCCTCATCCATGGCCACTGCTCACTCTCTTCTAGACTAAGACAATAGCTTGCCTGAAGTTCCTGTATCTGATCAGGTTCTACTTCCAATCCTTCTCCAACCAGTACAAGAGTAAGCTTCAAAATGCAAGTTTGGCCACATGGCCTCCTTACTTAAAACCATGAGTCTTCCTGCTGTTTGTAGGCTTACAGACAAGACCCTTATCCTGATCTACAAAGGCCCTTCCCACCCCCTCCAATCTCATACCCCCTTGTTTCTTCTTGTTCTCACTACTCCAGACATTGGCCTTTTTTGAGATCACCAAAGTGGGGGGCCTAGGCATGTGGTATTTTCTCTGCCTGGAAAGCTCTCCCTTGCCTGTTTTGCTTATTACCCTCCACTACTCCTTAGACCTTCCCAGACCTCTTCCTTTAAGCCTGGTTCCTTACTTCACAGCACTTATCACAGGTTTATATGCTTTTTCATCCATGTATTCCTTTCACAGTAATTTGTAAGTGCTGTGAAAGCAAAAAGTATGTGTTTTTGCTCACCAGTATTTTAGATGGTATCTGGCATATAGTAGACATTCAGTAAACATTTATTGAATGAATGAATGAATGAATGAATGAATGATTAAATGAATAAACTGTAAAAATCCATGGGCCCAGGGTAACAGCATCTATTACCTAGCCTCATCTGAATCGGAGACTGACCTTTCCTTTATATGGTGGTGTCAAAGGCCATGTGGTGAATGAAAGGTGGTCTCTGTCTGTCAACAACTGCAGGTGCTGGGGCTTTAGTGTTGTGTAGTATGAATCATGTTGCATGTCAGTGCATTGACATAGTCACACAGGAGTGATCCCTGATCCGATCCCAAATACTGTTCTGTTCCCACCAACCCAAGCTCTGGGCCAAATATATCCTCAAATTTTATCATTTTGTTCTGGATGTACTAAGTACAGATCTCAAGTCCCCTCCAGACCCAAGCTTTGGGTGGCCAAAGCTGCTTCCTATTGAATGCAGATGCTGCAAGTAGTGGGGCTCCTTCTTCACTGAGCTCAGAGACTCAATTGCCATCTGGTGTGGGTTAAACAAGATACGGATATAGATATAGATGCGGGTATAGATGTGTATATAGATAGCAGAGAGGCAGCTGTAAAGAAGGGATTAATGAGGTGGAAACTCCTTGAGGACAAGGACTATGAGTTCTAAATATTTTTGAATCTCGCATAGCACTTGACCCCTGCTTATCTTGGTAGCAGTTAAACTGAATTGACACAAATGACCTAAGAAGATGCTAGAATGATAATCAGTCAGCTGAAGCAACCAAGCAATTGTTGTTTGTCAAGCCCTGCTCATGGTATCACCTGTTCCCTAATTGTTCTCCTTCTGTGATATGAAAGAATGAAATAATATCTAAGTCCATGAGTTCCTTTGAGAGATTTATTGCAATTATCAGTGCTGGAATATTATTACAACAGGATTTTAGGATTAGGGAGATATCAGAAAGGCATTGTCCTGTTCAGTGTAAATTTCTTCCTCAAAGAACCCTTCTCTTCCTCCTCCTCCTCACCAAACAATGACATCATTAGAAAGGTTAATGTGAAGCACTATGAATTTTCACCATCCTCTGAAGCTACAAGGGGGTAAACCACATGAATCCAGGGTGAAACCCAAACCTTAGGCCAAACCCAAGATACCCAAAATGCACCATCCAACTCCCAGCAACCATAAGGATAATGAAACCATGATGATAATCTTTCCCTCCACAACTATATTCATTAGCTCATTTGAACCCCCAACAATCCTAATTATCCCCACTGTACAAAGCAAAAAATTAAAACCTAAAGTGGGTAAATGTCTTGCCCAAGATCATCAGGCTAATTAGTAGGAGAGCAGGGATTCCAGCCCAGATTTTTTAAAATTTCAGATCTAGGGCCCTTTCTACAATACCCTGCTTTCCCTCAAGGATAGAATCATGCTCATCTCATTATTACGATTAAATTTAGGCCTCATACGTGTAGCTTTGTGACCAATGCCCTAAAAATTTAGTAGAAGAAATATAACATACACATGTCTCAAAAATAGTAGCTGCTCCCCTGCAAAACAAAAATGTCAGTCATGTCCCACCAGTTAAAAACTGCTTGCCAATTGGCACTAGCCAAAAAAGGAGGAAACAATGCTAGCAATGTGTCTTGAGTATTGAAAGATGTCAGCTTTCCTCAGGTGAGTGAAAAATCCAGATAACATCATACTAAATGCCAACCCCGCCTCACTTAAAATGCTGGGCCAGGATTTCCCTAAAGCTCTCAGTCAAATCAAACTTGGGCCTGCCTTGTGTACTTGAACTGAAGAACCACTTCTGGATCCTAAGGAAGAAGCAGAGGGAAGGGAGGCATATTTCTGTTACTGGATAACATAAACTGCTTTTAAAAACAGACATAAAAGGAATTTAGGCCAGGCTGCAGAATAGTTCACACTTTAAAGAAAACAAATGTTTTCGTTTGGGTTCAGGGGATTTTTAAAGTGCAGTATATAGGCTCAAAAGATGACACTCATGATATTGTAGGCTTGAAGAAAATTGACTATCAGGTGGAACGAAGGAGAAGGGCCACTGAAATCTTTATGAGTAATCTGAAATGAAATGCTTTAAACCAACTTGCTTCTCAACAAGGACTCTGCAGATGCTACACAGATGACATCTTTCTTATCATAAAAATGATGGAAAAATGGGAAAAAATATTCGGCAACCATATATCTGATAGGAGCCTAATATCCTGCATATATAAAGAAATCCTTCACCTCGAAAATAAAAGGACAAACAACCCATATAAAAAATGGGCAAGTGACCTGAAAAGACACTTCTCCAAGGAAGAAATACAAATGGCTAAAAAGCACATGAAAAAA
>JAKSZT010054395.1:10996692-11113476 GCA_026826555.1 Tolypeutes matacus
ATATATATATATATATATTTTTTTTTTTTTTTTTTTTTACCGGGAGGTCCCGGGAAACGAACCCGGGTCCCTCCATATGGGAGACGGACGCCCAACCAGTTGAGCCACATCCGACCCCTGTATATATATATATATAAATAACATTTTTGTAAGCAAATACACATATATGCATATATATTTATATATCCTTTTGCAAATGTTTGTATGTATTATGAGAATTTTGATTTTTACCCATAATAAAAAAAAAAAGAGAAAAAAAAAATAAAAAAAAAAAATGATGGAAAGTGCACAATGGAGGTATTCAAAACCAACAACTACCAGAGATCACCTTCTTTGGAGATAAAGTACAGACTTTGGGCTCCATCCTGAGATATGACACTTTTTGCCTCTTCATAGCCACTTGGTCTAAAAAACCATTGTGGATTTTAAAGGCTGACTGTTGACTCAGCAAACCAGAACCTGGTGGAATTCGGACCCATATAATATAGGTGCAGACTGTGCAGAAAGACCTTTTGGACTTCCCCCTGAGGAAGAGATTGTGGACAATAGAAAGTACAAACAGAGGCTTCACATGCTTAACCTTCAAACAAGAGCATTGGTTTAGCACTCTACAGTTGGAAAGTCCACTGACATGCGTTTTGTCTTCCCCACATTCTGTACTTCAGGATGAGTGGTGATGAGGTGGTCAGGTGGGTAATTTTCACCTTTGTCAGATAACACAGCTAAGGCACTGAGAGGTTAAATCATTTGTCTATGGCTACACAAATAGATGGTGACAGAGTCAGCAGGAGAACCCAGCTCTTCTTACTTGAGACTCCATTTAAAAAAAAAAAAAATTTATTGTGGGTAAAAATCAAAATTTTCACAATACAAACCGATACTTGTTGAGACTCCATTTGATTCCACTTCGACAAGCTGCCTCTGTGAACTACAACCGTAAATTATCCATAGCACTTGCCTTTAGCATTTTATAATATAATTCGTAGAGTCCTTGATTCCTTTAACCTCTCAAAAACCATAGGCTACAAAAGTACATGTCCACCCAGGTTGACTCCATTGTATAAGGAGGATAACTGAATGAAACCAATCTTCCAGGTACAGTGCATTGGTGAGGTGGTGGATTAGAACTCCATCCTGAATAGTTACAGAAATATTCCTAGCTATGCCCTGTGCAGTGCTGCATTAATCTTTTATTTTTTCTTTGACAAGCCATCGAATATCTCCTACCAGACCACAGAAGAACCCAAGATCTTCCACTAAGCTAAATCCTACTGACATAGTAAAAGTTACTTGGAAGTAATAAAATGCACTCCTTTAATAGACACTTTGTAATTTCTGATCAGCCTCTTGTTAACGTGAGAAATGAGAGTTGGCTTGTATTAATAACATCTTGCATTAGATAGTGCTTATAGTTTACAAAATGCTTTCCCATGCCTAACCTCATTTGATATTGTTAGATATTATTATTAGTGGATGTTTACCATTAAGGTGATTGAGGTTCAAGGATGCTAAACTATGTGTCCAATCACATGCCTCACACTTTGAGACTTGTCCATGCTTGTTTAATGTGCATTCACTGTTGGCACCTGGATGGCAGGGATGGATCCCAAAGCTCCTTGCTGGGCCTAACGTTTCAGCCATAAAAATGTTAATGAAGGGTTCAACTGATGTTAAAAAGAACTCTGTAGCTCTCAAAGCAGTCCACCGACAGCAAAGCCTCCCCCAAAGTTATTACATTTCTTATCCCCGGAGGGGTCCAAAGAAGGTAAGGGGTCACTTGTTAAGGATGTCCTAGAGGGGATTTTAGCGCTGAATGGGTCATCTTGAAAGTTCCTTTCAGCCACGAGATTGAGATCATGTGGAATGTGGGCTCTCAGCCAGCACCCTGCAGGGCACTAATTAAATCACGAGGAAGAGGCCACAGGCTCCCTCAGCAGTCAGGTGCTAAGTGTTCCCAGGAAGAGGGGAGTGGCCTTAAGAGGGCCACAAGTCACATGAATATGGAAGACCTTTCCCTTCTCTTTCTCCACCCCAAAAAGTCATTTGACCCATACCCTAAGGTGTAGGATCACGCTTGAACGCTTTACAAAACGTTATTCCACCCCGCCCCACTCCCCAGTTTCCACCTTTCACTCTGGCAGGCAAAGCTGGGCAGCCTTCTGGTGTGTGCCCTGGTGGAGAAAGGAAGCCCAGCACACACCGCTGGGCTCGCAGGAGCTGCCTGGGGCAGCGTTCTTCAGACTTTGAAGGTTACAGCACTAATGATTTATTGCTTTGTTTTCCTTTCCCTGTAACCCCTTTTCAAATGGGGCAGAGAACAGTAAGCAGAGACAAATGGATGCTCTCCAGGCCCACCCTCGATTTCCTCCGGGCTGCGAGAGAATTACCTTCCACTGCTGTCGACTGTGTGCCCCGGTGCCAGGTTCTGGGCTCGTGGCTTTCACAGGCACGCTCCCATTCAAGCTTCATAGCAACCTCGGAAGGGAGGTGCGTTATGTCTGCTTTTCAAAGAAGCAACTGAAGGGGTCAACAGCTTGCCCAGTATTGCGCAGCTAATAAAGAGCCTAGGGCGAAGCGGATCTTTCCCTGATTGCCCCCTGCATGGGCTACGACAGGCGGAGTGGGAACCCCCGCCACAGCTGTGTTTCAGAAGAGTCCCTGTAAGTTACCGTAGTCAGGAGGAAAACTGTTACTTGAACTCAAATCACCGTCACTTTTGAAGCTGAAACCAAAGTTCCCAAATTTCTGCCTGTTCTTTTACAAAACTCACCTTCTCCCTCCACACTCCACCCTACGCTTCACCCAGTCTCCCAAGGGACAGGTTTGTTTGTTTTTATTCTGACAGATATTGAAACGTGGATCCACTTCACGGGGGTGACAGACTTAATTCTCACAGTATGTGGCTTGACTCCAGCTTAGCTATCTCATTAGCTATTTTTATTGTGTTGGTGTTTTATTGTATTTCTTGTGTTTTATGGCATTCTCCCCCCCCACCTTACTCTGAATGCACTGAACCAGATCGTGGTTCCCTGGGAATAAATAACATGTGCTTTAAAGCTTTTCATACTCTTGCCAGATACCATTATCTAGAAATATGTTGGCATCTCATATAAATGAATGTTTAGATTTCTATAACTAAATGTATCCATATATATGACTTATTATTATAATGGAATCCTTCTATTAAAATATACTTTTATTTACAGGTCTGATCTAATATAAGTTTCTACATTTCTATTCAATTTCTGTTCAATGTGTGCAGAATAAAGAATGTGTCATTTTTTCCTTAGGAATTAAATCATGTTATTTGTGAAGACTTAGTTGAGATTAAATGAGTACAAGCAGTATTTACCTTAAATAGATAGTTTCAACATTTATCTTTTAAAATGGTCCCATGTTCAAGGATGATATTCTGAGACATTTCAAGGTGACCTCTAGCTCCAGAGCCAAAACAAATAAGGAAATGTGAGACAGGGCTGATTCCTGTGGAAATTTTGCAAAGGAAGGCAATGTGGCAGCTTGGAAATGGGATGAGGTTTGAAGCCAGAAGACCTAATGGGCTCAAGTCCTTCATTTATTGGCCGTGTGATCTTGGGTAAGGAACTTCATCTCCTCTTGGGGCCTAGGTAAAATGTGGATCATATTAAGTGTATGGACTAGTGTGCATGCAAGCATTTTTTTCCTACTGTAAATTTACACATATTTTAATTTTTGACTATACAAGACTGTTTCCTGTTGCTCACAGTACCTCGGGCATAGTACTCATTCAATAAACATTTGTTGAATAATAAATCAATGAATGAATTTGTGAGGCTAAAAGATACAGCTGGGGTTTCAAAGATATTTTTGTAACTGTTGAATCATTTATAGCCATTTATAAAATTGAGAATTTATAAGTTGCCTCTGGACAACCAGGCCTCTTGGTTCAGAGGTGAAAGATAACTGTTCAGATTGTCAAGCCTTTCTTGCATCTGGGGCACTAAGTGACAGGGCTGGGTAGGAGAAATTGTCATCACACTGCTCAAATATGAGATCATAGAATTTGGGAAATTTTGAGATAATCACCTTCTTTTCAAATTCAAGGAAACTGAAGCCCAGGGACTCTTACAAGTCAATGACTTTACATAATTTTCTTACCCCCTTCCCCCAGCTCTAGGGCTATTGTAGATAGACATACAATTAATATATTTAAAATATATTTTTCAAATATAATTGTCAAGGATTGTGCTAAGTGCAGGCAATAAACATCAACAAGACAAAACCCTCCCTTTTAAAGATCTCAAAATCTAGACATGGGAATTAGTAAGTATGCTATCAGTTGTACTAATGTTGTACCCTATTAATAGGAGCAGAAGGGACCTGCAAGGGAAACTTTGAGAGGAGATGATATTTACCCTGTGTCTTAGCTTGGGTTCCCAGAAACAGAGCTGAGGATTCATGGGCAGGTGATTTATTAAGGAAATGCTCCTGGGAGAAACTGGAACGTAGTATAGGGAGTAAGGAAGGATTAGAAGAGCCTAGAAAGGATGAGATTTCTGGTAAACTCCTATGGATGGTTAATTCATGTGTCAACTTGACACGTGTCCATTTGTTGGGTCAAGAATTGGCCTGCTTGTTACTGTGAGGGTATTTCATCTATAATCAGTTGATTGCATCTATAATCAGCAAAAGAGGTTGCCCACAGCAAGGTGGGGAGTTTCCTCATCCAATCAGTTGGAGGTCTTAAAAGCCAGAACTGAGAATTTCAGAGGTTAGAGGAAGCATTTCTGCCTAAACTTTAACATTGGCTCTGGCTGAAATTTCTAGCCAGTGGGCTTTCCCTGGGGAATTCACTTAAGGATTTCAAAATCACCTTTATTGGAGTTTCCAGCTTGTGGCGTGCCCTACAGAGTTCAGACTTGCCAGCCCCACAGTTGTGTGAGCCAATTTATTATAATAAATCTCTTAATATGCATATATCCTGCTGGTTCTGTTTCTCTGTAGAACCCTGACTAATGCAGTAGGTTAGCTTGATCCTTCAAGGGAACTCTGGAGAGTAAGTTACACTTCAGAGTTTTCTTCCCACTTCCAGGCAAAGGAACTGGGTTTTCAAACTCTCACACTAGTTGGTCATTGGCTAAGGGTCATGATAGGTGGGGTTGAGGGGCATAAGTGGACCCCCAGGCGCTTCTGGCCTTTGAATTTAAGGGCAAAGTGACTCCAGTAGCCAGAAGGTGAGCCTTTGAAGAGAATCACAGCTGTGTGCAAAAGTACACAGCAGCAGGTGGAGAGAACAAGGAACTTAGAAATAATAATAGGGATCTGAGGGAATCCAGGTGAATCACCAGCAATGTCCACTCCATGCTAGGTCTGTGAAGATGAGATAAGGAGGTTGGAAAGTTCATTCCAAGCATAAGTTATAGCATGAACAAAGACCTTACAGCCTGACTCTATTGGGTATGTTTGGGGATAGGAAGGTGGCTGGTGTAGCGATATTCGTTGTATCTGGTAAGAAATAAGAAACTGAGAGATGAACTTGGAAAGCTAGTCTGGAGTCAGATTATGAACTTTTTAATTTTTTAATTTTTGGTAGTTTAGTTCTTTTGGATGCAAGAAAAAGAGATCAACTCAAGGTGTCTCAAGTAATGGATGGCTTACTGTAAGGATACATGTGCTCAGGAACCTAGGGAAGGCTTGGCCCCAGGAAGATCAGGATGGGCAGAAACACCAGGCCTTCAGAAACCACAACTCCAGACCAAGCAGGACTTCATGGATCTCCACTCCAGTGATCTCCCCCTGTTCTAATCTGCTCTCTTTCCATTGAGGGGTTTATTTTCCCCCCTTCTACTCTGTGTACCTTTTGTCTAGCTCAGTTTCTGCCGACTCATGTTTTTCCTTCCTTGTGACTCTAATTTGCTCTGGCACTCATGGTCTCTTCTATATAACCCCAGCTTTTCTACATCCTGACTTTTAACTTCACTCCCATTTCTACCTCCTTCTCTCGGGATATCTAATTTCAGATTTCCAGGATGAGCTGATTGGACCAGAAGGTGTTTCCTGATGGGCAACAGCATAGGTTGCTGTCTAATCTATGAATTGCTGCCCTGGGTGGTCTAATTGTCAATGTCTGTGCGAAGAAACAGAGTCACATAATAATATAGTAAGAGTAGCTGAAATTTATTGAGTATTGTTTTGAGGCTTTTACAAAAATTATTTCATTTACTCATTACATTCATTTAATCAAGCTCATTTAATTCACATTCACATTCACATTCATTTAATCAACCCATGAGATTGTTACTAGGCTTATCTTCACTTTACAGATGAAGAAATTAAAGTCTTAGAGGTTCGCATACCTAGAATGTGGTGAACTTCCTTCTATCTAGGGCTGTGAGCTGGTCAGCTTTCCTTATTTCTTTAGAAGGAGCTGTGACACAGCAGAACCTAGGATTGACATGACTAGTCAATATAGACTTCCTTCTACATAAAGGAGTATGGAATGGATTTGCTGGTAGTCATTAATCCATGAGTCTGTAAAGGTGGAATGGAATCTTAAATCTGCTTTGCTGTCAAGGTTTGGGGAAGAGTTGATTAAATACTCTAGTCCCAAGAATATTATGTTTTGTTTCCTTTCCTGCATAATTTTCTCATTCAGCAGCAGCTTTTAATATATTCAACTGTTTGGGGTGTGAAACAAGGGTCTCTGGCAACTGAGTAGAAAACTCAGGAAGTCAAAAAATAGTGCCGATGGTTTCCATGAACAAAGGCTCACTTTTCAGAGACATCTCTGTGTTTCTGGGTTGGTTGATGTGCAGATCTCTCCAGGTCACCAGGGTATGCCAGGCTGGATTAGTGAAACTGGAGATTCCATGGGCTCCCCATTAGGTTTAGTCTACTCTGCAAGAATAGTAATCCTAATTTATTTTGACCACGTGGAAACAAGGTGGTGGGTGATTATATATACTTTGCTTTTTCCTTAAAAGGATTGAATTGAATACTGCATTTCTTGTTAAGGGGTAGTACCACAGGGAGAGGAGACTGTTTTGGTCCTAATATTCCTCAAACACTGCTGGCTGCTGCATCTTTATAAGGTCTGGAGAAAGCCTGTTGGGGAGGAGGAGAGAAGGTAATTTTCCACCAGATTAGAAGGTAATTTTCCTCTGGTTTAGATGTATGTGTATGGGAGAAACGTAAGTGTTTCTTATGTTTACGATGGCCTCCTATCGTGCCTCCTTGTCAGTATTGAACTCAGATCTCATCCTGCTGGAAACCAAAACAAATTCTGTGAGCACCCTGAGTCTGGACTCTGAGTCTAAGATGTGACTAGCTTGATTGCCCACTGATAGCCCTTATTTTTCACTCCAGCACAGAGAAAAGGACAAAGTACCCCCACTGAAAGAGATGAAAATTTAGAAATGCATCCTGAGAATAAAAGGTAGAGATTTAAAAAATTACACACAGTTTTGCAGTCACCCTGTAGATTGAGTAGCAATAGGTGTTGTGAAAAGACTGAAGGACTTGGCTCGTGATCAAGGCTCAGCAACTGTCAGTTCCTTGTCTGTAAAATGGGGCTTCTGTATTCAGTCTCTAAGATCCCTTTCAGCTTCCACCCAGTGAACACCGAGGGCTTTGGTGGTGCCAAAAGAAAAATTAGAGATGTGCTAGGGAAGGAAGAAACCACTATTAAGTCTAGCAAAAGTTATATTTCAATTGAGACTTGGATGGTTATGGCAGTTAGCTTTTGAAATTAAAAAAGAATTTATATTGCTCTGCAACTTCCTACTGGAAATTTCATGGAGCCTGTCTCAGTGTTAAACCAAGGTCCTCTTTGCATGCTGGTCCTTGGCCCTCTCCTTCTTTCCTCATAGTACTCCCTAGGATTGTCATGTGTAGTCAGTATCTTTCCCCCCTTACCTCTGAAGTTCTCAGCATCTTCTTTATTCCCACTAAGACTGGCTGAAGCACGGGATACCATTTCTCTAGCTGGGGAGAAGAAAAATAACACAGTTATAGAACTTGCAAAGGTTCTTTCAAGGTTCTAATCACTATTTTAGAGCTCCTGACTCCCTCCTGAGATGTAATTGGAAGCACAATAAGCCTCTGTCTTCTCTTCACTGATCCTCACCCCTCGCCCTCCCTCTAGCCTCTGCTTAGCCACAGGGCAAGTGGTTCCTTCCTTTGGGAGAGGGGAGATGATAATTCAGGCAGAACAACATATGCCTTTTTGTGACCTCCATTTTATGGGCCTTTTCCTAAGGCAGGGATTTTCTTACCCTTCCTCTCCTCGTTATTATGTTGAGCTTTGTCTATTTCTCTTTTTTCAATCAGCAAACAAAAGGGTTCATGTGCTCTCCTAAAGGAGGCGAGAGAGAAGGAGAAACTGCACATTTTCTTTCTCCATGGTAAACCAAGGAGGAGAAAGAAGGAAGAATAACAAAGGAAGTGAATGTTAGTTCAACCCCTGAGTCCCACAGAACTATCCACTTCTTGAGTCATTTCTAGAAGTGGTTCCAGGTAAGTCTGTCATATCAGGAGGCTTCTTTTGGATTTCCTTAGCAATATTATCTATTCTCCCTCGTCGTGAATATTGCGCAAGGAAAATTCTACCTTCAGTTCACTTTCTTGGCATAGAAAGACAAAGAACAGAAGACAGTGAGGCAAATGACCTCCTGCTCTAGCCCTCCTGTCTGGAGGTCTAAAATAGTTCTGGGATAGACCTGGAAGATGCAAATATTAATTTGTGTATACTTCTCACCTGCCACTCTAGGATTTCCCTGAACAGAGTTTAGGGCTTCTTGGAAAGATGGTGTGTGCTCATGATGACTCAGACACAACCTTGCCTAAGGTGATTACCAATATTTCCAGTTTTCCTCTTCTCTCCAAAGATTATGAACATGGATGATTATGTTTCACAGCCTCCTCTGTAGGCAAGTTCTCTTCTTCTAGCCCATGTTGAAATGGATCTCTGAGTCAACACATGGAGGACACCTCCCTGGAGAGTTTCTCAAACCTATAGTAGACTTTGTGTGAGTGAGATATTAGCTTTTCTCCCATTAAGTCACTGAAATCTTGGTATTTTTTAAAATCTCCCAGCATAACTAGCCTATCCTGACTGATACACAGCCTCAGTCTGACAGTTTTTTGTATTTATGGGTACATCAAAATCACTTTACATGCCTTAAAAGTCTTTCCCAAAGCTTCTGATCAGGGAAATGTGGGGTGCTACCCAGGAATCTGCGTTTTAATGCAGAAACTATGATCCAATGTATCTGTGAATCTGCTGTTCCCTCAGGACCAGATATCAGGAAACACTTGAAAGAGGGTTGAAGTGGTTAATTGTCTTCTGTTGAAACTGATTTGTAGTTTTCTCTTACTTTGAAGGTCCCAAGTATTTTCTGCAGAAGAAGAGCAAAATAGGGGGTGGGTTTACCAGCCAAGAAGCACACATGTTAATCATGATCACAGGGAACAAGGAGTGATTTCTACCACATAAGTTTGTTATAGGGATTCAGGGTGAAATTCAGTGGATTGTATATATCATTTAGCCCCCTGTCTAGCATAAATTAGTTGCTAGAAACTACTAAAATATAGTTTCTTTAAAAAGGAAAAAGAAAACCTATTTTTTCAGGAAAAAAATAATTATGGATTACCTTCTTAGTACGAGGCACAGTTAGAGACAAGGGAGCTTACACCTATCCCAGCTGTCAAAGAGTGGAGTCTAGTAGAGAGATGAGCTGTGCACATGCAGAAATAACCACAGTACAAAGCGCTGAGTGATAAGAGCTGTGAGAAGTGTAAACCCCAAGCATTATGGGAGTTCAGAGAAGGGAGAGATTTCAATTTTCTTTGAATATTGACTTGCTACTGCATAGTAGCTGCAATATCTTCTAAGAATGACAGTCAGGCATTTCTCACAAGGGCTAATGAATCACTCCATTTAGCTGTGACAACAGTAAGGCAAAGAAATATCTTCAAGGGCCCAGACGTTATTTTTCCAGCCTTGTCCCAGGCATATAATGTGCTTAGAAGTTATGACAAATTAGCTGCTCATGGCAAATCTACATGAGTCCTTTTGTAAAAGTGGAAGTTTGAGCCTGAGTTAATGGGTTATTATTGTCAAGGGAAATAAAGTTGGATAAGGAGGTTGGGCCTTGGCTAGGAAGGACTTTGACAAGCAGCAGAAAAGTCTAGACTTGACTCAGGAAGGCCGGGGATTAGCAATTGTTCAAAAGGCATGGCCCAAACCTTCATTTAGTTACCATCCGTTGCTACACTTCAGTGTTCCAACAGTCATTTTATGTACAAAACCCAGGGAGTCACTAGCCAGTTGCACAAAATAATGGAAAGGAAGTAAAACAGAAATCATTAAAAAACTAAAACCAAACCAAACCAAACCAAAACAAAAAACCAACAGCAAAATGAAACTGTAGATGTGAGGAAAATGCACTGCTGTGGTATTTTTTAACAGGACTAATTTTTGTCTCACCAATATTATTTTCCTAGAAAAGAACATTGCTTCATTTCACACTGCCATGTTTATGCTTCTATGTACCTGAGTTTCTTTTAGAATGGGCATCCTATGGGTTCTTTCTGGCCTTTGGGAGGAAGAACCATCTCTAAAGTCAGTATGCTTAGAAAGTAGAGCCCTGTGTTGGTAGAAATTGGTATCCATTTATCCAGGTAAGCTCTTACTTTCAAAAGGAACATAACTGACCTCAAGTGACCTCAGGAAATGGGTGTTCTATGGCCAGGATGTTTGCACATGGAAACTAAGCAACCTGGCAGAAGAGGAGCAGGATTAGGCCATTTTCTAGACCCAAGGCTGTTATTGACCTTGTCCCAGTTCCTGAGCCTTCTTCAACATAATGCTTTCCCATTAATAAGACTTAGCTCTCTTCCCGGTACCTGCTCTCTTCTCTTTCTAGGAAGTGCCTCCCTCCTGTTTTCTCTGCCTTACTGCTCAGCTCACGCAAGGTTTCTGCTTCCTCATAACTTGGCTTCTTCACAGTCTCTTGAGTCTTGTCTTATAACCTGGCCTTTCAGCTTTTCCTTTTATTGCAAATTGCCTGCTTATATCTGTTTTATTTATTCTTTCCCAGTTTGGGTTCCCAAGTGAGAAAATTTGATTAGACCAGCTCACTGTGCTGTGTACTGAGTCATGTTACTTTGTACCTATGGGTCACTGGTGAGTCAATGGATTGGCCAGTCATGGGTTATGTGCTACCGCATCATAGCCCTGGTGCCTGCTGGGGAGGAGGGAAGCTCACGCCCATGTGGTCAGCAGAGGGCATCTTTCAGCAGGGGCTGTGTGCAAGGCAGGCACCCTCAGTGGTACATCTTGCCAGTTTTTCTCACTCATTAGTTCTGCCAGCCTTTCTGCTAGGTGGTGGGATGGTGATGGGGGCATCTAAGGCTCCAGAAACCAGGGGTAGTAGCCAACAGGAGGCTCTGATGTTCCTGCATTTCATAGTCGTGGCACATACCTGTGTCCGAGTCCATGACAAATTCCCTAGGGCAGGACACGACAGGTAATTTAAATGAAAATGTCACTTGAAATGATAAAAGAGAAGAGAGGTCAAGGCTGGTCTTTCCCAGGGCTCTCTCTGTTGCCCTACTGCTAAGAGTGAGTACTGCATTTGGTGGGCAGGCTTTGGTGGCTGACCCTCAAACCTGAGGAGGCAAGGAGTTTGTAGCAGGCAACAGGCTTAGTAGCAAGGCCAAAGCCCAACTCTGATTGACTTAATTGAGAATAGGTATGATTAAACAATAGTGGGAAGCTCTGAGATTCTCTAGGACTGTTCAGAGGCCATGTCACCAGGCATAACCAAACTGGTCAGTAAAAATACCTCTGCCGGGCCACTGGGCACCAGGGCTCAGTTTGCTGCACAGCACGACCAGCCCTGGACTCTGTTAATAGGATGCTGCCATACCCACTTCTGGAAAGCAAACAGAGCTGCCGCCACCCTTTGCCAGGATGGGTCACTAAGGCCAAGCTTTTTTCACTTTAAAATTTGGAATGGATCTTAGGTTACATGTCCAGGCCCTGTTTGCCAGGAAGGCTAAGAATGAGACTACCCATTCCAGTTTCTGGAATGGGAAGTGGGCTCTGCTTCTTAAGGGAGAGGATTTGCCAAACACAGAAAGGGAGTTCAGATACTGGGCAGTGAAGTATGCGACAGGGTTCTCCCCTAAGGTCTTGTCTAATTTTGAAACAGAGGAGCAATGTGAGGAAAACAATGTCTTAGGGAAAGTAGTCAGGCCAGAGTTTGCAGGACAGGTAGTACAAGGGAGACTTAAACCGGAGAGACTACCTAGGAAATAGTGTAGAAACAATCTGCTGGGCTCACATACTTAGAGTAATAGGTCTGATTATATTATCATCCTGTTTCACTAAGAGGAGAGAACTGTTGATCTAATACTGATAGTTTCTAAACAGCCTCAATTTCTCTTTTGGAATAAGCTGAGAGAGATTAACCAATAAACACATGGATAGATGCACAGGCAGATATATGGGTCAAGAGTGCAGGGGCTAGTATTGTCTAGTAGTGGAAGGTGCTTCCACCCTGGAGCCTGAGTTTTAAAACTCCATGTTACTACTAGAATACTTGACGGCTATGGAAGTATAGGCAGCTTACTTCACCTCGAAGCCTAAAGCTTGATAATTAACTGTCAAATGGAGATAAGCATAACACCTATTTAAAAAATTACTGAGAGGATTAAAATAGTTAATGCATGAAGAATTCTTAGCAGAGTGGCTGGTCCAAATCACATGGCCAATAAGGGCTAGATCTCGATAATTATATTTTCATGTGAGGTTATGAGGGCTGGAATGGCCTGGAAGCCATGGAAGTGGGGCAGAGAGAGTGAATTGGAGACAGATGTGAACGAGAAGGCAGATGTCTCCACAGGAGGGGTAAAGGGGACAGGGGAGAATGAAGTGTCAAAGACAACCCCACAAATCATTGCTAAGTCTTCTTTCTCATTTGGTTTTTGGAACTGGGTTATTTTGGTGTGAGCTGACCTTTTTTTCAGATAAGATGAAGGAGAACAACTGACAATTTGATCTGATACAATGAATTTTCCAAGAACTAAAAGAATAGCCAAGTGCAGCCACATTGGGAAGCTGGGAAAAAGTGCAGCTTCTCCTCCTCTCTCTCCATCCCCTTTTTCCTCCCTCTTCCTAAAAAGAGGGTAATTGAAAACATAGGAGAAAAAAACCGACACTGGACTTTACTAGTCAGTTGTACTGATCCTTAAGCAGATCTCATCACTTTAAATCAATTTTAAAAGGGGTGAGATATAAATTATAAATAGATAAATAATTAGGTCCCCTCATCTACCTTAGGGATTAATTTCTTCATCAGCAAAAGGACCCTTATAAGGGGGAAAGATAAGAACTGGCCCTAACTCCAAAATTTTCCCTGAGTGACCAGTCTCTGGACTGGGAGTTCCCAAGGAGGCCTTCTGGATTCTGTCCATTCTAGCATTTTATTACTGGAAAGAGGGAAGTGTTGCTAAGCTTACATGCTTACAGTAGTAGATAAGGTTATCCATTGACATCTAGTTTCATCTAACAGAGTAACTAGGGAGTGGAATGTAGGATTGATAAATAATTTTAAGAAGCCTCAAAAAATATAATGCCTTGCTGTTCAAAATGTAGTCCTGGAACCAGTAGCACCGGCATGACCTAGGAACCTGATAGAAATGCAGAGTCTCAGGCCCCACTCAATCAGGCCTACTGAGTCAGAATCTGCCTTTTAACGATATCCCTAGGTAATTTTTGGGGACATTACATTTCGAGACACACTGGCTGAAGGCAGGGAAGAGAGGAGATACAGTTTTTTTTGGGAAGGAGGGAAATGAGGTACCAGGAAGGTAGAAGAATAGTGGAGGCTCAATTGATGATATTGCACAGAGCTAGCTCTGGAATGAGGCTTAGAACAGTTACTCATGACAAAAATACCTCGCACTGTAAAGGCAATGGGAGCAGCCTTCACAAAGTTCTCCGAATCCTGTGGGCTTCCTGTCGACTCAGCTCCTGGTGCAGAGCCGCCTGTGCAGGCTTACTGAGCTCAGCTGTGTGTGGAGCACTGGCCCTCCTCTTTCAAACTGGAAACAGATTGCAACGCTGTAGGCAGTGTCATTGAGAAGGTGGCAACTGCCTTGTTCCATCTCCCAAAGTCACCTAGTGTCAGACTGGATTCTGGCAACCCTGGGTCACTTTGGCTGGATTTCCAGCCCCTCGTGTAGCAGAACTTTCCGACCAAGTCCCTTTCTTTTGTTTTTTGTTTTATTTTTAATTCTCTATGTCAGTGATTTTCAAAACATGGTCCCTTGTCGGGCAGCACCTGCATCGCCTGGGACCTTCTTAGAAATGCAAACTTCCTGGGCCCCAGTGAGAAGCCACTGAATCCGAAACTCTGTGGGTGGGAGCCGTCGTTTATGTTTTAACAAGTTCCCCAGAGGGCTCTGATGCCAGCTATCATTTGAGGATTTTTGCCCTGTATCATTTTTTGAACTTAAATGGAAATGAAACAAATCTCCTTTGACCTATCTTTCTAGGTGGTGGTAAGGTCGATTTTCTTCATTGATGGACATTGCATTTCTGTGCCACCACAAATTAGGATGAAAAAAAGTCAAATTCTCTGTATTTTAAAGCACATTTTTGCAAGCAGTGTTCCTTTTTCCTATGACACATACTGTTTTTTGAAGTGGCTAGAGCAGGAGTCCATTATTTTTCATCTTAATAGATGAGGAAATTGTCCCCAACCAGATAACTGTTTGATCTCCAGGAGTGCAGGTGATTTTGGTTTTGTATTTTTCAGGAAACATCTGATGCAGAAATTCTGTAAGGTCCCATCAAGGAAGGGACGTTTCCCCACTGATAAGGCTATTTTCTCCCATGCATTCTTAAGCCCTAAATTGTTTTTGGAGGGCTATTTGGAGTGACTGGAGATATGAAAAATCTTAGACTAATTTTTGGTTTATTTGTAAAGTTCCCTTTTATTTTACTCAATGGTAGCAGTGAATCTCCAGTCCCTTCCACAGAAGGGATTCAACTAGCTGGGTCTGCCTTCTTGTTGGCCTTTGCTTGAAATTTGAGAGGCTTCATGAGGCCCTGGGACTGGGGTTAAAGTCTGGAAGCGCTACTTTAAGAGGCAGCCCTCTTGGTCCTTGGAAGACATTAATGTGCCTTCGCTATTGGCAGGGTAATTGCCTAAAATTAATGCCCTGCCCCCATTCCCAGCCCACTTTGAGAGTGTCCTGTGGTAAGTGTGTATGTGACCCAGGGTGGAGAACAGGTGGGACCTGGAGTGGGAGGAATGCAGGGCTGGCAGTAGGACCAGGGGGCCAGGGGGCTTCTGGTTCTAAGTGAAGAAACTGCTGGTGCTACAGGAAGAACAATGAACCAGGAGGAGAAGATGTGGGTTTTGGTTCATTTGCTACATAAATTTAGGCAAGTCACCAAAGCTCTTGGACCTTCTTTTCCTCATCTATGGAATGGAAACATTAATATCTGGCCTGCCCATTACACAGATGTGTTGCAAGACTTAAGTGAGATCTGCATCAGAAAGTTACTTGTAACCTGAAAAATGTTCTAGTGAGGTGAAGGACTGGGCATTCTTCACAATTCATCGAGCTGTGTAGCCCTCAAAGCTCTGCGCTCTCAGCGAGCACTCTCCAGCTCCTCCCTCTTGGGAGCACAGAAATGTCTTTCAGGGGGACCACACCAGCTTCTAGCAACAGGGCAGTGATTCTTTAGAAACGCTTTTGTGTGCTTCGACTCAAAGCCATCAGAGGAGCCACAAGAGGGCCCCTCACCCCTCTGCACCCACGAGGCTCTGCTGCCAGTGCCCCTTCCACACAAAGCAGAGAATCTGACCCAATGAAGACTGTCTCTGTTCTCAGGCACATATCTGCCCTCCACGAAGCTGAATAGAGCCCATTCTCCCTCTTCTGCACCTTTTATCTCAAAGGAGTCCCGAGCACACAATATACTTTAAAGCTTGGTCCTCTGCCTCTAGACAATAAAGCGTCTTTCATTGATCAACCCTGTTGAAATGCCACCACCTCCGCTGTACAGCTGCCAGGCAGCTGTTCTGGGCTGTGCAGAAAACATCTCTCAATCATAGGTCATTTAGAGTGTCATGCGCTGACCTTACACTGAGGCCTGTAAGTTATGGAGAAAATCTGGATTTTTGTAAAATACACCCACAAACCAAAAGCAACCCTCTAACTACTAAGGAAACCAAACCAAATCCATTAACTCAATGTTGGTTTGTTCTGCCAAGAAGAACCCACGTTTGCGATGAAGAACCACTTTTGTCCTTTTCAGACAAGCAGGCCTCTTAAAATGGGAGTTGTATAAATAAAATTTGAGGATGGTAGAATAAGCTTTACTTGGTCCTGTCTCTGACTAACTATGGATATGTGCGTGTTTTGCATACTTCACTTCACTGGCAGGCTTGCTGTGTGCCAGAGCTGGGAGGCTGACATGAATTGGGCATTTTCTGATCTCAGAGTCTGGCTTACCTACTGACTGGGGCAACTCCAAACATGCACACTACATCTGTAAAAGGAAAGGACTTGTGGGGAGTGGATGTAGCTCAAGTGGTTGAGCCCCTGCTTCCCACATGGGAGGTCCCGGGTTTGGTTCCCAGTGCTGCCTAAAAACAAAGACAAACAGCAAGCAAGCAAACAAAAAAGTCAATTCATGGGAGCCAAAGGGGCTCAGTAGTGGTTCAATCCCTGGCCCTGGTACCTCAAAAAACAAACAAACAAACAACAACAAAAAAACAAAAAGGACTTGTGGCAAATACCATCCCACCACACCCCCCCCCCCGACTCTTCTTCCTGGCAGCCCCACATCACAGCGTCTCTCTTGGGAGAGCACTCAACTAAAGCAGCTCTGGTAGCCAAAGGCCACCTCAGCCTGCCCTCAGTTTTCTTTTTCCTGTTGAAAGGAAACACATAACATATTCAGGGAGGTTTTCAGTAATTATTGCATAAAAACCTTATAGCTACAAGACCAAAAATGACTGCTGGCATTTGAATTTCTTTTCTAGTACTAACTACATTCAAGCATAATTTTTATCAGTTTGTCCTGAGAAGGATGACAAACACCTTTTTTCAGTGTGGCTTAGATTTTAATTTTTAAACTAAATAAATGTCCCATTACAGAGGAAGATGTAAGGAGCAATTACGCTTCTGATATATACGGGTGAGTCTTATACAATGCTTAGAAGGCGCCCACTGCCTTGCCTGTTTAATTTGTGATGATTTTTGTGAGTTTCAGCTACCATTAAGTCAACATGACTCTTGCACAGAATCCTGAGGAGCATAATGGGGGAAGCAGGAAAAAATTTCTAGCTTAAAAATCAAAATTCAAAGATTCAAATTGTATTTTCAGAGAATCATGTAAAATCAATCACCAACAATTTATTAAACACCAATTTGTGCTCAGTGTTGTGCTGGGAATTTGCCAGAAGCATGGGGATGGGTATCAGTTTATAAGCAAAGATCCTTGGGGAGACCTTGTTATGAGATCAGAAGTCTATGTGAAACAATTTGAAAATACCCTGTGATGAACAGCTGCTTCTTCAGCCCCCACTTTCGCTTACCCTCAGCGTGCCCAAGACCAATCCTCCTGGGGAGGCAGCTTCTCCACAGAGAGTTGATTGAATGGCAGGTGACATCACCCTAAGTCATGGAAATGCACATCTGATATTTCAAGATCAGCGAGTCCAGGGCTTCTCACATTCTTGTGTGCATCACGAGCACCTAGAGGACTTGTTAAATCCCAGATGCTGGGCCCCACTCCCAGAATTTCCAGTCAGTGGATTTGGGGTGTGGTCCAAGATTTTTGTCTTTCTAACAAGTTCTCAGGTGATGCCACTGATGCTGACCACACCTGTGAACCACTGATCCAGTCCCTTCCACCAATTTACAAATGAGAAAACGAGGCCCAGGGAGAAAGTAATTTCTCAGTCTGAAGAGTGTCAGAGGACAGCTTCACCACTCACTCTGTGCCAAGTCTAGCCTAATTCTCAATTCCTATAAGGCAAGACTGACTTTGGTCAGATTTTAATTGTTTGAGAACTGAGCTTCTCTAATCTCTGTGAAAGTTCTTACCTATTTAGGAACAGATTTGCCCGAAGGTAGGAGGATAAACTAGCGAACTTTGAGGCTTTTAAGGCTATGAAAATGTTACATTAATAAAATAATTTTTTCACAAATTAAGTATTAATTTATTACATCTCTAATTTTGCAACCTGTAGGTGGCAGTGCCTTCCTTCTCTACATGCAGCTAGATGACTGACCGGTTTCATTTTCTGAGTAGCTGAGAAGACTGCAAAGCATCCTGTCTTAGCGATTAGGCCACTTGCGCCCTGCCCAGGACAGCAACTCCTGGGACTGAGGAATCAGATAATGGGATTTAGCATTCTCAGGGCTATATTGTCCCTGATTGACTAGTAAGGTTTTGAGATTCTTGACTTTTAATGTTTTTATTGTCTTGTTTAATTAGATGCATTCTATTCTTTGCCTTAACATCTGTGAGAGGTCAGAAATCAGAGGTTTAAGAAGTGGGAACTATTGAAATGCTATGAATTTACTGTAAGAGAGCCTTTTTCACTGAGAGGTTTACAGTTGCCAAAGCACCCTTTTATTGGTGAAAGATGGGCGGGCAGGGCGAAGAAAAAGAAAAAACTATGACTCTAGGAACCACATTGCAGAAATGCCGAAGGGGGTGAGGGGGGACAAACAAGCAAGTGATTGTTCATTAGCTACTGCCAATGATTAAACATGAATTCCCCATTTCCATATGACCCCGGGCTGGCAGATGACCTGTTAGTACATGATCTCCATTTCCTTAGCAGTCATTGACATGAAGATACAAAATTCACTCTACTTTAACCTTAAGAACATCCCACTCATGCTTCTGTACTCTGCCTCCCCTTCCTCCCAGGGATTTGCAGGCCTTTCCCTTTTCCAAATCCTCTTCCCCTTGGAAGTCACTGAGCTCTGTCAGCTGCTCCTATAGCTAAGAAACACTCTAATCTGAAGCTTTTTGACTGTTACCTCCTTTCTGTCCCCACAGAGGGAACCATGATTTGGTGATACTGTCTTCCCTCTGAAGTCATGCAAAGACCAGTTAATTCCCTCTCAGTTGATCTTCCTTAGTTGTTCCAACATACGATTACAAATGGAAACCTTTGTCTCCAAGATACCCATAGAATTGAGTTTAGACTTTCATTTGGCATTCAAGGACATGGTTAGTTTCCACCTTATTTCTTCAGCCTCATCTCCCTCTATTTCCTATCCTCATTCCCTGCATTTACAACAAACCTTACATCATTTCCAAAATGATTTTATGTCTCTGGGTTCTTACATTTTGTTCCATCTGAAAAATTCCTATTCATTTTTGAAGATTAAATGTCATTTTGGGGAATCATTTCCAGTGTCCCCCAAATAACACCTTGTTCATCCTTTAATATACCTTTTAGCACATTAGAGTGTAATTGGCAAGTTTACATGTCTGTTTTTACCACCAACCCCTGCCTCATTTTATTCCACCATCACTGCTATAGGTTAATGTCAAGATAGTAGCAACTGCGTCTTATTCATCGTTATATCCCAAATACCTAGCATAGCGTTGGGCAGATATGAATGCTAATAAATGTGTGTGGATTTTCAATTGATGAATCCTATTTAAGATGCTTCTTTTTTCGGTTTACTTAGGAAAGTCTGTTTTTTCCCAATTTCAACTTTTCCACCACCACAACCAACCCCTCATAATTTCTTTTTATGAGCCAAGAAATGACTTTGGTTCTACTCAAGATAGATTTGTATCAAGGAAAAGAAAAGACAGTCATGAAGTGAAAAGCTTGAATAACGATGATTCTTCCACTGCTATCACTAGAAGACCAGTCCCATCAATATCTCCAAATCTGTGAATGTTACCTGCATTCCCCTTCAGAATATTCAAAGACGGCTTCATCTGTCTTTTTGCCTCTCCTAGAGAACTGACTTTTCCTTAAGCAGTAGAATTCGCGTAAATGGAAATGACTTCTTATTTATGACAGTGTTGCAGCAATGTTGTGTTCTACCTGGTATCATGCCAAAATTATGATATTTCTGACACTTTGTGGTTTAGATAGGGTACTGAGGCCAAGTCAGTGGTCAGCACCAACACTGCAAACACTGGTTTTAGAGGAAAACAGGTTTTACATTTTAGCAACTGACCTAAAAATAAACTTTTTGAGCATGACTTATGTTTTAATGTGAGACATTTGTCTGCACATACATTTAGCATCAATTTCTAAGAGTGGCCAATTCTTCCACTGTGTCACATATGTAGGGCAGAGCATGGGGCCTGAAGACATGCATATTGAGAGCGTGCTGGAAAATCTGCCCCATCTCTTATTATCCTTTGGGACACATATCCTTGATAATTCCCAGTGACATGCTCTTTTGTTTCCTGTGATACTGGGGATAACTGAGGGAAAACGGTTGTGACTTGCTAACTCCTTGAGAAACAGAAGGTGGTCCTTCAGGGAATGGCTGTCTAGCCCCATGACAAGGATATTGGAAAGATCTTAAGACTTGGGTGAGACTTGCTCCAACAACTTAGAGAATCAGTGACAATAACTGACAGAGCCTGATATACCCTCTCACTGTGGCTGGCGCATCTGTGGGTGTGAAAAATGAGTGATGTCAAAGTAAAATATAACCTTTAAGGGAGGAGCCCACTGCATTTGCACGCACATTTAACATACAAGCAAAAACTGCCGATATACCTGATTTTGTGGGAGCTCGGGAGGTCAATTTCTCCTAAAAATTCCAGATGCAGACTATAAGGGAGTGGTAAACACTGTGAAGCAGGCTGCAGGACTTGGCCAGGCTGGGTGATGGGCATTTGGACAATAGAGAGTGGGAGAGAAGAGATCCCAGAGGTTACTCAGGGAGAGACCCAGGACGCACGGACATGAATTTCTAAGTAAGATCGACTTGGAGTAGGAATTAAAATATTAAACAGTAAAACCTCTGTGAGAAAGTAAGCGGACAGGTTTTATCCACAGCTGCTGCAACCAGGTGGTAAGCTTGATAGTGTGACACAAGAAATAACCATAAAAAACGTCAGAATGTGCAGGAAGAGCTTTCCAGATAGCACTCATGTTAGAAATTATTTTCTTTTCATCCAAAAGCTAAGATAATTTATAACGCCTTCCGACCATGTCAAAGCAGAAGAGAAGGCATTTTATAGCAATTATTTTGCAGAGACATTTTCATGTCGGAGTAAAATAAACCTGGAGAACTTTGGCTTTGCATGGATCTATGAAGTAGTAAATAGCCACCAAAATACCTAGAGCACGAGAAAGACATTAAAACAAAACAAAACAAAACAAAACAAAACAAAAAAATCATCCTTTGAAGGCTGACCTCTAAGCATTGGGAACCGCACTGACAAATATTTGAGATTATATATGTGTATATATATATATTATATATAAGACTTCTACAGTTATTTTCAGTCTGTATAACATATATACGAAGGAATATGTATAATTCATATGCACCATTTAAAGAGTAATAATGAAGTGAACACTGATGGAACCGCCACTCTTACGAACTAGAACTTTTGACACCTTTCTGTATCCATCCTGTTCAGATCCCCCTCCCTGCTCTCTGGAGCTAACCACTATTTTGAATTTTGGATTTATTATTCTCCTGCCTTTTTTTTTTTTAAACCACATTTATATCCCTAAACATAGTGTTTAGTTTTGTATAGTTCTGGGTTTTATACAACTGGAATACAGTATTGTATATATATTCCCCTGGAACAACCCCCCCCCCCATCTTTGTGCTTTTGAGAATCACCCATGTTGACAGGTGTAGGTTCAGTTCATTCTTTTTACTCTTATGTAGTATTTCATTATAAAAATATATCACAGTTTTATTTATCCAGACTCCTGTCGATGGACATTTAGGCTTTTTCCTGGGTGTTATAATTTCCCAAGTGCTGATATGAACATTTTTGTCCTTGGTTCTCTGGAATGTATGTACAAATGTCTTCCAAGATTGGAATGGTTACATAGTAATAAACACACATACTCTACTTGACTAGGTAATGCCAAATTGTTTTTAGAGTGTTGTACCAATTTACACCCCCACCAGCAGTATATAGGAGTTCTGATTGTTCTGCATTCTCTTCAACACTTGGTATTGTCAGACTTCTACATTTTGCCAAACAGGTTGGAGCAAAATAGCTGTGGTTTTAATTTGCTTCTCCCATTTGATGAGGTTGTACATGTTTTGATAATTTGTTGTCCACAAGTATTTCTTCTTCTGTGAAATGTCTATTCATATAATATGCCCACTTTTTATGGTATTGTTTATTAATCTTAGGGGTTATTTAACCATCCTGTATATTAATACTTTGTTAACTATATTGTGTGACAAATGTCTTAATTTGTGAGTTAAATTTTAATTTCTTTAAAGTTATGCTAATATTTCCCCCATTTATCACATGCATATCTATAGATAGATCTATTTGCACAGAAAAAGTAAGTTCTCATTGCAAGGTTTCAGTACTATAACAAGGTTATTTTATGGCCCAGTGTCTGGCTTGTTGGAACAGTGCTGTTCAGTTGGTTGCAATAGAATCTGAACCGCTATGGCTTTATCTTCATCATGTACGTTCTACATAAAGGAGAACACTTGATTATGTCCTGTGTTTGGTTGTTCAGAAAGAGGAGGAAATTGAGGCAAATCACCGACCATTCTCATTTTGCTCTTAAGTAGTAGCTATCTCTCAACTCTCTCTGTCTCCATTTCAAACATCCTTGTATCCCCCCCAAAACACGAGGATATATAAAATAAAACAGGGTTGAAATGAATGAGATGATTAATATGTTCATCTCTACACTTGTTAAACAGTCTATAACTCTTCCTAATGTCACTTACAGCATTTCACACATCACTTACCATTGTTCCAACGTATACATTGTGTAATGTCTGTTTCCCCACGCCATCCCAGACTATAAATTTCTATACGTGTCTTTCATTTGTCACAGTGTCCTCAGCACTATACAGTGACTAACACTCAGCGTTTTTCAGAAATCACTTGTTACATAAATGAAATAGCACTTATGTTTACTCATCCTACTTTTTCAATTTAAAGAAAGATTTCTTGACCTCATGGTTGAAATAAACATGCTTTGACTTCCTGTCCTGTTCAACTTCAAAAATATCTATCAGTGATTTGGACAATGCGGTTGATAATATCCTGATTGAATATGTGTACACGTGAAGCTGGGAGGGATGGGATTATGACAGGCTGAATCTATAAACATGGGATCTAATAAACACAAATGTAAAACTCTTCAGTTATGTACAAAAAAGAAACAATGGTGCAAATTGCAGAAAACAATTTGTGCTTCAATGGCAAACTATACATTGTTTCAAGCACACTCCTTTGGGTTGTCTGATTCTGACTTTATGGGGATTCTGCACCTTTCATTGCCTTTGAGCAATTTTACCACTCTGTAAGTTATAGGTAACTGATAACAATGCAAAAGTAATTCTCATCTATAGACTTGCACATAAATTCTGTCCCGTGGGTGTTCAGTTGACTCCTTCCCTAATTGTGGATTAGTCAGGTTTGCATCCATTTGCAAAGTTATTTCTATAAATGTGTCTGTTCTTTGGATTCTTTCAACCGGTAGTAACTTCTGCCTGGTTCCTTCATTGAATAACAAATTAAATAAAGTATTTAACACATGTTCATTTTATCTCTTTATGGGAGTCACAAAATCTCCTCAGCCTCTTTTTTTTTTAAAGTTATCTTTTTAACAAAATAGAGAGTGGCAGAGACATGAATTAATATTACCAGTTGTGAAGAAAAGGTTTGAAGTAAATTCACATTAAAGCCATCATTGTTAATGTGGCTGTTGTTTTGGTTATTTGAATATTAAGTACTTAATTTAGAATCAATACTCTAAACCACTGGTCATATTTTCTTATTTTAAACCCAACAACTGATTGTTTTGGTAATTGTTACAGTAAATCGTGTGTTCAAATCTGGTAGAGCTCTCCATTCCCTACCCCCAGCCTGGCCCCTGATAACCTGTATTCTAGTTTCTGACTCTGAATTTGTTTATTCTAATTAGTTCATATCAATGAGATCAAGTGATATTTGTCCTTTTGTGAATTTCTGTTTGGGGGATGGAAAAGTTTTGATAATGGAGAGTGGCGATGGGAGCACAACATTGTGAATGTAATTAGCACCACTGAATTGCATATTTGAATGTGATTAAAGGGGGAAATTTTAGGTAGTATATGTGTTAGAATAAAAATTTTAAATGTAAAAAACATGGGACTGTACAACACAGTGAACTTCCATGTAAACTATAGACTATTGTGAAGAGTACAATTATAATAATATTCTTTCATCAATTGTAACAAAGGCACCACACTAATGCAAAGTGTTAGTAATAGGGAAAACTGTGTGTATGAGGGGGGTATATGGGAACTCTGTATTTTCTGCATGACTTTTCTGTAAACCTACAACTTTTCTAATAACAAAATATTTAAA
The DNA here is from genome assembly GCA_026826555.1 of Tolypeutes matacus. NCBI lineage: Eukaryota > Metazoa > Chordata > Mammalia > Cingulata > Chlamyphoridae > Tolypeutes > Tolypeutes matacus. The sequence continues at coordinate 11,021,267 of JAKSZT010054395.1, forward strand.
ATATCAGGTTTAGCAAGTCATTATAATTATATTTTTTGAAAAGAACATTTCAATGTTCTTGATAGCTTAGTCTAGATGAATTATACTGTGGGTTTATCAGAGTCTATAATGTATTCATTTGGGATTTTGAATTTGCATAAAATCTATAAATATTTGCTTAGGAATTATTGTCATTACTAGTGTATTTGGTCTTTCCAATAAGAAGCAGTATATACCTCTTCAATTATTCCTCTCATCTTTTATTTCTCCCATTAGGAGTTTTAAATTTTATTTGAATAATTAAATCATTTATGTCCTGAATTAAATAAATATGCAATTAATGGTTTCAATTGTAATAGAATCTTTTTATTATGTCTCTAGCTATTTGCCAAGGGTCTTAATGAATGCAATTGATTGTTATATATATATTTTAAATAGCTTTTACAATAATTTCTAATGCTATGTGAAAAAAAAATCTAGGCAAAAATAGAGTAGGCATCCTTATTTTGAAAATAGTAATCCATTTACTCTAGAGAAAACCAGAATGAGAAAAAGGTTAGATCCTCCTTTTCCTTCCTAAAAGTTAACTTGAGTAAAGGATATTTTATTTTCAGGCAAGATTATTTTGGGGCAATGCAGTTAAAATCACCATACAGGCTACAAATCTCTAGCATAAGCCAAGTGTTCAATAAATGCTCATGTATATCGTCCATGGTCCAGGAGTCTATTTACACAAAAATACTGTTAGGAGATTCCACATTGCCTCTTCAGCATTCTCTTGGATGTGAAGAGCAGGCAAAAGAGATTTAAAAATTTTTTTTGAAATTAAGATTAAAGATGAACCATAGTTAAATTTTTTCTTAAATGTAATATGTTTGCTATTTATTTTCAATTTTTCCTTTCTTCCACTTTGGCAGTCACCCTCTGCCTTTGTAATCACTTTACTCAATTTCCTTTGAACTGTGTTGTTTAAATTTCAGTTATTTAATCTTAAGAAATAAGCAGCTGCACCCATTAGACTGGTGGCTATTAAAAAAACAGAAGACTACAAGTGTCGGAGAGGCTGTGGAGGAAAGGGAACACTTATCCACTGCTGGTGGGAATGTAGAATGGTGCAGCCATTGTGGAGGACAGTTTGGTGATTCCTCAAGAAGCTAACTATAGAACTGCCATATGATCCAGCAATCCTACTGCTGGGTATATATCCAGAAGAATTGAAAGCAGGGACACGAGCAGATATACGCACACCAATGTTCATAGTGGCATTATTCACTATTGCCAAAAGTTGGAAAGCAACCCAAATGTCCATCAACAGATGAATGGATAAGCAAATTGTGGTATATACATACAATGGAATATTACTCAGCTGTAAGAAGGAATGCAGGATTAACACACAGGATAACATGGATGAATCTTGAAGACCTTATGTTGAATGAAGTAAGCCAGGCACTGAAGGACAAATATGAAGGACCTCATGGATATGAATTAAGCAAATTAGCACACTCACAGAGCTAGAGTCTAGAAGATAGACTTATAGGAGACAGAAAGAGAGTAGAGGTTTGTGAGCCAATGACCATGTGGGCAAAAATCTACGATAAGGAGGAAGGGTGTAGTTGTGCAGTGAATGGGTGTGACAGTGGAGCAGGGATGCTATTGGGTTCAGCAGTGCTGGACTGTGAGGGGGTATTGTGTGGGGGGGTGTTGGTCTATCCATGGAACTGGGAGAGGGTCGGGGGAAGGAACAGGTGAACTCTGGGAATTTGCATGTCTGGGAACTACAATGTCGGGAATGTTCTTTTGGCAAATATGGCAGGGGAGGGTTATGGTATAGGGTGTTGGATGTGTGTGTGTGGGGTCATACAGGATGGGGTGCACCTGGGACAGGATTTTATGGAATATATAAGTGTTCATCGTGTTATAGTGTGTTATGTCAGTGGGTAGAGACCCACACAATAAACAGGAAAATATTTTACTCCCATCCTGGGGAGCTGTGCTTTGTTTTCAAATAGAGGGGCAAGAGTCTCTCAAGAACATAAGCAGTGCCTAATAAAAGAAAACAGACCAATATGTCAAGCTCTCAATATTATTGCAAGTAACTATGAATTTTATTCTTCAAAATGTGAGACTTAGTGGTTACCATAGATCCCGAGGGGAGGGGAAGGGAAGAATAGAATAGATGGAAAATAGGACATTTTAGGGGCATTGGAATTGTTCTGCATGACCTTGCAATAATGGATATAGGCCATTTTAAATCTTGTCAAAATTTATAAAATTGTACGGTTATTAGCAATGTTTCAATGTTTGTACATCAATTGTAACAAATATACCATCCACATGTAAAATGTTATTAATAGTGGAGAGGGGAAAGGGGGGAGGGCATCGGGTATGGGAATCTCCTATATTCTCTATGTGACTTATCTGTAACCTAAAGCTTCTTTGAAGATAAAATGAAAAACAAAAACAAAAACAAAAAAACACTGGGGGAATATATGGAAGAAAATGTCACTGTACATATAAGACAACAGATCTTACAGTGATAAAAGACATAATATCTAAAAAAATTTTTTTATTATTTAAAATTTTTTTAAACTTTTTGTATTTTATATATTATTTTTAAAACTATTATTATTATTTCATTTTCTTATTATTTTATTTGGTTATTTTCTTGGCTTCATCTTTGGGAAGGTTTTGGATCACAGAAGGGTCACAACTGTGGCAAGGTAGGATCATTGGTGCAGGTGTCACTGATGGGGGATACATGAAAGGGGATTCATCTGGGGCATGCCTGTAAGGCATATGAATGTGCTCAAGTGTTCATGGGGAGAGCCATACAATAACTAAAAGAATATCGAATCCCATCCTGGGGATTTCTGCTACATTCTCTAATGGGACAGTAAGAATTCCCCAAGTACAAGGGCAGTACCTAGTGAAGGAGGATGGACCATTACTCTGGGCCCTTGATATTGATGGTTGTACTTATTAACCTTTTCTTTTAAAATTGAAACCTAGCCTACTATTATATGTTGCCTAAGACTTACCTCCTGAGAGCCTTCTTGTTGCTCAAATATGGGCTTTCTCTAACCCAAACTCAGCATATAAACACATTACCTTCCCCACCCCACCCCACCCCACCCCCTGGTGTAGGACATGACTCCAGGGGATGAGCCTCCCTGGCACCAAGGGATTATTACCAAGAGCCATCTCACAATGCACCTGGAAAAAGACCTTGACCATAAGGGGGAAATGGTAAATACAAATTAATTCTTATGGCTAAGAGATTTCAAAGTGAGTTGGAAGGACATTCTAGAGGTTACACTTATGCACCTCTCAGCAGGATCTCATTGACTGCCACAGTAAATAGTGCTTCAAATAGTGGGACGCCTGAGGGCTCTAGAGACATCCAGACACTATAGGCAGGGCAGACAGTTCAGGAGTTTGGTGCCCTGCCAGTGAGCCTTACCTTGGAATTTATACTCCTCAGTGTGACACAACTGGACTCATTCTGCCCCTTTTTTCTGAACCTACAGTTAGTACTATACTTGATAAATGTGTGTCCAAGAGACTTAAATCTCTAGTCTGTCCATGTGCCAGTTGGGCCCTGAATCTCAGCAGAGTTGCAACACCTACTCTCCAGTTCATTGGACTTACCCAGGACAACTAACAAGGTGATGATGATGAGACAATGCCCATCCCAAAGAACAGAGAGAGTCTACAACTGCCCCATGGGATCTAAGCCCTCTCTCAATTAGAGGCAGAGTAGGCATCCATCCCAAAATCTTCAGGATTGGGGAATAAACAATAGACTAAAATAGACTTACTATTATTCTACTATAGACTTATTGTTATTCTAGCAATGGAAGAACTTGTATCATTGATAAAAAGGCAGTGGCCACCAGAGGCTCTGAGGGGAGGGGGAGTGAAAAATAGGTATAATATTGAGGGCATTTACAGGAAATTGGAATTGTCCTGCATGACTTTGCAATGACAGATACAGGGCATTATATATTTTGTCGTAACTTACAAAATTGCACATGACAGAGTGTAAATTATAATGTTAACTATAATCTACTGTTAGTGGCAGTGCTTCAATATGTGTTCATCAATTGTAACAAATGTACTGCACTGATGAAGGATGTTGTTAACATGGGAAAGTGTGGGAGGGGGAGGGAATGGGGCATATGGGAATCCCCTGTATTTTTTATGTAACGTTTATATAATCTAAAGTTACTTTAAAATAAACAAATTGAAAAAAAGAAATAAGTAGCTCTGCTGAGTCTCAGTTTCCTTACAGTTGTTTGGCAAAAAGTGGTTTGCCTACCTCACTGGGTAGTTGTTTGAATCACATAAAATGGTGGGGAAATCTTCTTCTTTCATGGCCATGTCAACTAAATTCAATAGGGATATACTCAATCTACTCCTCGGTGATCATAGTTTCCATGTAATTACAAATGTATGTGAATACAAGTGAAATACAAAATTAATACAAAATAATTTCCTAGAGAAGTGCTTTTCAAACATTAAGGTGCACATGAATCAGGGTCTTGTTAAATTGCAGATTCTGGGAAGCGGCTGTGGCTCAATCAGTAGGGCTCCCGTTTACCATATGGGAGGCCCCGGGTTCGGTTCCCGGGGCCTCCTGGTGAAGGCAAGCCCGCCCGCAAGGCGTGGTTAGCTGACCCGGCGAGCACAGGCAGCAAGGGGGGGATTAATGGATAAATAAATAAAATCTTTAAAAAAAAAAAAAATAAAAAAAATAAATAAATTGCAGATTCTGATTCAGTTTCTCTGAGGTGGAGCCTGAGATTCTACATTTCTGATAACTCCCCAAGTGATGCCAATACTGCAGGTGGCAAGGTTCCACAATCTTGACAGACCGGCAAGTCATGCACACTGGAGACAGAGAACTGGAAAGACTAGACGTGGTTACATCTCCAAACATAAGGAAGACTGAATAATAGGTGGAGGCCAGGGCATGGGAGGTTTCATGACCAAGACTGATGGGGCAGGACTCCACCTGAGATGCCTGATACACAGCTGGTGAGGAGGCAAAGCAGGCTCAGCATGCCACAGTCTCTCACTGGAGAAAGAGTGGCTCATCTTCTGTAATGTTTTGTAGTCAAATGCTTGAAATTTCTTCTAAAAAAGATGAATGAACATGTGTAGCCAAGAAACAAAGCTGTTAAGTTGCTGTTTGGAGTTCACTATAACATAGGCACATACATCTAGAAGTTAGGACACCTCCTGCATACATGTGAACAATTAAGCACACATGCCTTGGTACGTATGATCCTATCACCAGTCAGGATGGTTTCTGTGTTTATCTACAGACAAGTCCCATGCCTTGTGTTCATAATATTATTAAAGGCAGCATTTAGCCTTCAGGAAGTACCACTCAAGCTCCAGAGCCATTCAGAAGTAATTGTTTCCTACATGCTGATAACCTGCTCTGGAATGAGTGTGTCACTGGCTTCTCATCCCCAGATTGATCTATAACAAAGCTACAAAATTGAGTAAATTTATCTTCAGGGCTCTCTAGTTCCTATGGTGCTCTCTGGGCTTCTCCCTTGGGGCCCAGTGCAGCTCAGCTTCTCCAGAACACCCTGATTTGGGTACCCATGCCCACACCTCTTCCTCCAAGCATATCTGTTCCATTCTATGCCTATTCCTTTAGACCGGAGCTGTTGCAACAAATTCATCTTCCACCTAGGCCCTACCTGAACCCCAATCTTCAGCCAGAGGATTCCTCATTGTTCCGCTACCATACCTTCTCTTCTTTCATCCCTGCATTTTTACTTCTCCTCGACTGCTCATTCTTTTCCATTCTTCTCAGACAGGTGGATCCGTATCATCTTGTAGGAAGCCTTCAGTAAATTATTGTTTATACCATACTTGAAAATTAATCATTTGTAGCATAGTGACTTTTTCTATTATCTTCTATTGTCATTTAGAATTTAGATTCAGCTCCCTTGGACTTTGTATTTTATTTATTTATTTATTTATTTTTTTTAAAGATTTTATTTATTTATTCATTTATCCCCCTCCTTGCTGCTTGTGCTCGCTGGGTCAGCTAACCACGCCGCGCGGGCGGGCTTGCCTTCACCAGGAGGCCCTGGGAACCGAACCCGGGACCTCCCATATGGTAAACGGGAGCCCTACTGATTGAGCCACAGCCGCTTCCCTGGACTTTGTATTTTAGATTCCTTGCTACAAAAGCTCCTTGAAGTTAGAGCTTGAGTCTTATATGTTTTTATGTGTTATACAAAGAGTCTCACACAAGTAAAAAGTAAGTTGTTTTGATTTGAGGAGTTAATTGTAAAGATTTTAGGGTGAACATAGAAGGCCATTGAGGTAAACTGTTAATTATGATGTCTATTGACTTAATTGAAGAGAAACATAGCTCTGAAAACCTGGGTAAGATCTGTGGAAATCTTTCTGATTCCATTCTAAACATACCCCAAAGCTGACCCCTCTCTGGAGCCTGCCCCTTCTGGTGGGCCAGCCCTGTTGCCATGGCAACTGTGCCTTCAGCTGCAGTCCAGCTTTCAAGCTGCCAAATAAGATAGGATGGAGAAGACAGCATGTTTCAGGACTCCTTGGCTGTCCTTGTTCTACTTCTGTGCCCCACTATGTAGGAGGATGGTGGCTCTCCAAGGAGGGACACAGGCTGAAGCTGTGAGATGGAGTGCAGCTGAGGGCACAGGCGAAAACCCTAAGTGAGTGCTGGCAGAACGGCTGCTCTTACAGGGAGTCAGTGCACTACGAACAGTCCTTCCTCCCTGGAAAGCCTCTGGCCTGTGATAGCATATGATTTCTCACCCTGCCTCCCATTTTTCTTTGGGGGCCCTAGAGTCCTATTATAGATGGCAACTCTGGCTAGCCCTCCTGGTCCCCTGCAGCCTCCTGAGAGAGTGAGGCCCTGTCACTCTAGGCGGCTGAGGTAGGGCAGGGCAGACCCTGCCTAGGGAGGCAGCTGTGCCCCTCACACCCAGGCTCCTTCCCAGGCAGCCATGAAGGACCTGAGCGTCACTGGTCCAGCACTGGCTTCCGGCCACTCATTTTCCCTCTTCTCTACCCTCACGCCATTCTATTATGTCACTGAGAAATGCAGGGTTTTAAATAGCTAACTCTGATCACTGATGTCTGGCATACTTTCAGCTCTGAGAAATCGTAACTGCCACCCAGGAATATGACTGGGGAGAGGCCAGCTTTCTTCTGTGCTTTGTTCTTTGCCAGCAGCCAAAAGACCAGCAGTGGCAGTGTTTTGATGAGGTCAGACCTGGGCTTTCATCCTAGAAGCCACACCCTGGCTGCTGGACTCTGGGGCTTGGCTGGTCATACCTCTGCCCTATCCCTCATTGGAGCTTCAGATGTTTTCCTGGAAAGATGACTGCTCACAAATATACATCCTTCTTCCAGATAGAGGGAGGGTGTGGGGAGATGGAAATCAAGGAAACGAAGAATGATCTAACAGATTGAGAGAGGACAGATGGACTTGGAGCCAAGGAGCAGAGATCAAACTTGACCCCCCGCATCATGAACCCACCATCAGTCAGGACGGCAGGTTTTGGGGTACATGGGCCTATGTGAGAAAAGCTGAAGGGTAGAAATAGATGAGGGAGCCTCTCTCTTTTGGGAGCTCACAGTCCTCTTGACAGAGCCCACGCTATTTACTCAGGATCCTCATGTGCTTTCCTACAGACACTATCTGTCCCTTATCCATATAGAGGCTCTATTTTAGAATATCGTAACTCGCCTGTCCCATTTTCCTTTATGGTGTTTGATTTTAAATGCAAGAATAATGATGAAGTGAGTGTTCAACCTAAGGAAGTGGTATATTTAGAGCTTGCTTAGGATGATCTTAGAGATGCTAAGAAGTCTTCTCTGCCCACCTCCTCCTACCTCCTTCCAAAAAATGAAATCTAACCCATCACTAATCACAGTCTGAAATTGTATATTATGATCTCTTGAGGGTTAAGATAGCTTGTATTCTGAAGCCTCTAGTTAAAAAGCAGGGCATCTTACAGACAGGGCAAAAAAAAAAAAAAAAAAAAAAGGATTATTCAGAACTCTTTGGAAAATAATAAAAACTATAATCCTTCCCTAGTAATCCCCTAAAACAAAATAAATTGCAGACTTGTGTTATATTTAAACATAAAATGAAAAAAACAAATCCTTGAAATACAAGAAGTAATACAGATAAACTTTTACTTGATTCCAAGCCAGAAAAACCTCTTTAACCAATGGAAGAAAATATGAAGGAAAAAAGTAGATTTGGCTACATAAGAATTTAAGAATTTAATATGTCAAATAGATTATAAGCCATATTAAATAATAAATGTCAAAATGGGGGAACTTGTAATACATATGGCAAAAGATTGATATCATATATGTATAAAGTGCTTTCCCAAATCAATATGAAAAACTCTAAGACTTTCATTGGAAAATCAGTTAAAGTATGAACAAATATTCACATAGGAAAAATGTTCAATTTCACTAGCAATCAAAGAAATGTAAAATAAAATAACAAGGAGATACTATTTCCATTTAAGAAATTGACAACATTAAAAAAACATAGCCACATGGAACTTGGCTGATAATGAGATGAAATAGACACTCTCAAACTCTTGACTGGTTTACAAATTCGTACTTTCCAGAACCTTATTTTAGAATTGAGAATAAAAACCTTAAAATGTTGATCTGGGAATTACACTTGTGGAAATCAGTTCCAAGAAAATAATTGGCATTGTGAATAAAATTTGCATTTGGGGATGTTCATTATGACAGTATTTATAAAAACAAAAATTAGAAACAGTCTAAATCTCTGAGAATGAGGAGAGTGAAATAAACCATGGTAAATCTGTGTGATGGACTAATATAAAGCAATGTAAAAACAATACATGTGAAATGAGAAAATCGTCCTGAAATAATTTTGTATTAAAAATAGCAAGAGACACTCCTAGTCGCATGTTTGAACACCAGAAAACCCTTCCAACATGGCCCAGGACAACTCATCAAACAAGATCAAAGCTGTATATCGAAGGCGCAGTTGCACTAATTTCACAGCAGATCAGGTGAAAATCCTCATCGATGCTTTCAACCAAAAACCTTACCCAAGTTATGCTACCAAACAAAAACTTGCTTTAGAAATTAACACCGAGGAGTCTAGAATCCAGATTTGGTTTCAGAATCGAAGCGCTAGACACTTACTCCAGAGGAGAACAGAAGCTGAGGAAGCCTTAGAATCAAGCCAAGACCAGGGTCAAGTTCACCCTGCAACGGTTCAAGCTACTCTAGGTAGAGAAACCAGACGCTGCCGTACCTCCTATACCTCTTCCCAACTATGCACTCTCATAGAGGCATTTGAGAACAACCCTTACCCTGGGATTGATTCCAGAGAACAACTTGCTAAAGAAATTGGGGTTCCAGAGTCAAGAGTCCAAATTTGGTTTCAAAACCGAAGATCTAGATTCCATGGCCAGCGAAAAAGAGAAACTGTTGAGGACCTAGAACAAAGACAAGACCAAGAACAAAATCTCTGAGATGAGAGAATTCAAGGTCTAAAAACTATAAAATATCACCAACCTCACTAGCAACTGTTTGACTTTCCTGGAACCAGAATGAGGGGGCACAGAAACAAGTTCAGTATCTGATATCATCACCCTGGGCCCCATATATTTCTCGGTCTTCCTTGGAATGCCCCTTTCCTCTGAGACTGCAAGTCGAGCATCCTGGAAATGGTAAGCAAGACTTCAGGAGGCAGAGAAGTTCCACAGTGCTGCTGACCCAGCTGGCTCTAGTTCAGTAGAACTTGAGGACAGTGAAAAAACTAATACATATCATTTTGCAATCATCAGAGTAATAATAATTGATTCAGGCAAAAATCATCAGTGTATGTAAAAACCTTGAAAAGAATGGTTTATGAAGAAAATTATATATTATCTCAAAGAATCTTTCCATAGATTACTTATAAATTAAAAGAAAAATAGCAAGAAAAAATAAAGTATAATTCAAACTATGGATATTAGTTTTTCTGTTGCTTCTGTAACAAATAATCGCAAACTTAAAACAGCACAAATGTATTAGCTTACAATTCTGAGAAAGGTGGTGTTACCAAGCTAAAGTCAGAGTGTCAGCTGGGCAGGGTTCCCTTCTGGGGGCTCTAAGGGAGAGTCTTTTTCCGTGCTCATCTGGGTTTTGGGAAGAATGCAGTGATTTGTGGTTGTAGGTTGGAGATCCTTGTTTCCTTACTGATTGTTGGTTGAGGGTTGTTCCTAGATTTTAAGGACTACCCACATTCCTTGATCTGAGGCTCCTTCCTTGATCCTCAAAGCCAGTGATAATGGGTCCAGTCCCTCTTCCTCTTTGAATGTCTCCTTCTAGCTCATCTTCTCAACTCAGCTGGGAATGTTCCTTAACTTTTAAGGACTCATATGATGAGATTGGGCCCACCTTGATAATCCACGATAAGCTCCCCATCTCAGAGTCTGTAACTTTAATTACATCTGCAAAGTCCCTTTTGCCATGTGAGGTAACATGGTGGTGGGGATTAGGATAGGGACATCTTTGGGGGACTCTTGTTTTGCCTACCGCACTATGTGAAAATATATTGTGCATGGATCTAGCAAAAATATCAATAGTACATAACCAAAACACTAAGGTGGTTATTTTAGAATTGTAGGATTAAGATTGATTTTTATTTTACTTTCTCTTCAATATTTTTCCTATTTTCATAAAATCAGGACAAATACTAATACAATGACCCAGAGTGGATTAATAGCCTGACAGATGGTAAACAATTCACACATTAGTATAAATTAGTTCATGAACTTCTCTTCCAAAGAATACTTACAGTAGAGGAGAAAATCCTGGAGGAATGATAAAAAAATTAATTTGAATAGTTCTTTCGGCTTTTCAATGGGCTTTCACAGGCATTATTCTTTTACCTTTCCCATGGTCTTAGACCTTCTTTGGAAGTTACTGGTTCAGGACATAGGTGCTGTTCTGGAGAACAGTTAGTCAACAGACATTTATTTGAGATTGTCCATGTGCCAGGTACAGTTATAGGTGCTGGAGATGTCACCTGGGTGAAGTTAGAAGGTCATGGATTCTGGTATGCCCAGAAAAGGGATAAAGAAGGCAGGAGGCCAACTTTTGCTGAGGCTAAAGCATTAAATAACTTAAGGAAAATTAGGATTCCCTAATTTTGTGAGATCCTGCTGAGCTGAGTGCATATTACAAATTTTCTGTTCCTTAGCCCTGGGTTCCACATCTGGACCACTAAGTCACTTTGGTCTTTCCTGCTCTAAACTCTGTCTGTTAACATAATCCTCCCCCAAACACAGGAGGTTTCTCTTCTATCCACCTTGATCTCAGAGGTGCCATCACCTGCTGCACCTGGCCCCTTCTGCCACCCTCAGTGCTTCAGCATCCATGTTGCTGTCCATCTACTAATACTGACATCACAGTTCCTCTCCCCTCCTGACTTTGGTAACCTTCACTTCCAACACAGAATTGATTTACTGTCAAGATCTTGCACTTGATACCCCCTCCTTCCCTGAGAGAGCCTTCCTGACTGGTCCTCTCTCCACCCCCTTGAGGGCTGAGCTTGTCCTTTAGTATCGTTGAGTCTTCCAGTCTCCTGAACGGTTTTGCTTTGGGTGTTTTCTGTATGTATGGGGTGGTGATAAGAAGGAAGGAACAGCATGGGTGGGAAGGAAGTCTGGGACAACTATATTATCTATTTGCAGAGCTGTTCCTTTGCTCTGAAGAATATCTCACACCTATTCCAGACCAAATAACCTTTTGCTTCTCAGTGTCAATTTTGATAGATATTTCGAGTAGAGAGTGACTATCCTATCACTTTAAAAGCCTTTAACTCTAGTCCTAATAAATGGATAAGAATTAATTTCTGGGCCCCATAATTAGTCCTTTACCCCACACCTCGCTTCACTTGCCTGGCTCCTTGCCTGGTCAGAACTCCATATTTGGTACTTCATCACTACTCTCAGATCTTGTCCTTTTAGCTTTGTGTTCTGTTCATACTGCTTTGCCACCACTGGGGCAAATTCACATTTTCTCTGCTCTCAGCCTCTGTTCTCTCTTTGCTGAGAAAAGTCGCAGGACCACACTGGCTATGTCCACTGCAAAGTCATATGATATACAATATTAATTTCCTATTGATTTTCCAGGGCACTTCCCATAATGGCTAGTCCAAACATGCCCTAATAGCCTCAAGGCTCCTCTAATAATAATACTATCTCATATTTCTATTGTATTTACTGTGTTCCAGGCTATTCTATAAGTGCTTAACAACTATTAAGTCGTTGAATCTTCCCAGTAACCCTATAAGGTAATAAGTTTTATCTTTCCCATTTTACAGATGAGGACATTTAGGCACGAGGAAGTTGCGGAACTTCCCAAGCCATCCAGTGAGTCATTGGTGGTATCAGTATTTGACACTGGGTGGTCTAAGGTCTGTGTTCTTTACCATTTTGCTTTATCGTACCTTCATATTCCCATGCCCACTCTTTCAGCAGACAATTTTGCTTCCTACAGCACTGAGGAAATGAAGTTGGTATAACACATAGGCTTCCTTCCACATTTCCTCCTTCCATATTATATTATCTTGGTTTCCAAAACCAGTCTCTCTCCTTTCCTTCATCTCAGAAAATGGTGTTGTTGTATCACACAAAGGTAGGTCCTCCTGCAGTGTCCTTGGCCCCAACTCTCTTGAAGCCTCAGGAATGTTTTCATCCTTCACTGCTCATCTCTAGTGTCTTCAAATCTCCCTCCCCAGTGGCTTGTTCCTTCCAAAGCCTCAAATATACACTGGTCTCCCTCATCATGAAAAGAGTTCTGAGCCTCCATGCATATTGTGCCTAACATGCTTTATCTACTTCCATCCCCTTATCTAAATTGTACCTTTTCTTCCCATGCTCATTTGGAGGACCCACCCTAGGGGCCTTCACAGAGCACCACAACTTGCTTTGCTTTCTCCTGTCTCTGGGTTTCTGGGGCCCCCATGACACCTCCATTCTTGTTGGCCTTCAGGAACTTATTGTCCAAGGGTGTTGTTTGGCTTATTCTTGTCATATCTCCTAAAAAAAGGTTATGCACCCTTAGAAACAGAACCCATTCATCTCTTAATCGATCAATTAACTAATTACTGGTTTTATCAAAACTGTTCATTGAGTGCCTACTGTGTTTTAGACATGTGCTAAGAATTAAGACTACAGAACAAATATGGCAGCCTCTGAAACTAAGGCTTATATAGACCAAGAGTAGAAAATCATTCATTGCAATACAATAAATACAATAATTGAGTTTCAGTGGAACTCCCAGTATGTAATAGGCATGGTGCAAAAACCCACTCTCATATCATTTAAACTTCTTGTGAGGGAGGTATTATACATAATTTATAGATGAAGCAATTGAAGCCTAGAGAGAGATTAGGTAACTCACCCAAAATCAAATTAAATGTAATAACAGGGGCTCTGAGCCCATTTTCTTTTTTAATTCTACCATGTTTCCTACCATGGGCATACCTACAAGATAATACAGTAACCTAGAGGACAGAGGAGCCCAGGGTCAGGTGACTGGGTCCACTCTGCAAAGTCTTCATAATAGAAATAGTTCTTGTTCTGTGGCTTGGAGAGGACTGGAGGGAGAAGAGGAAAAAAGGAATTCCTGGCAAAAACACTAGAGCACAGAGTGGGAAGAAAACATGATGAGATTAAGGGGCTGCAAAAGTACTTTTAAGTCTGGATTGTAAGGGGGGGAATGCTTGCGATATGATTTGAAGCTCCACTTAAAAAGTTTGAACTTTACCTTTTATGATCCCTAAAGTGCCTAGCAAATCAAGAACACAGATGAATTGTCCAAATAATTTTTCTTGAACTGAAATTACATTATTAATATATGGAGTATGTGTCAGGAATTTCCTGAATTGGTACCTCTAATTTTCTGATGAGCTTACTGTTTTAGCAGCTAGAGTTTTTAGTACATTTCCCAACTTATTATTACATAGTTTTCTGTGTCTCCCATCTTTTCAGAGAACAATTCTGCCATTTCTTGTCTAGTGTGAGCCTTTCCCTATCTGCACAAAGGGAAGATGAAGCAATCCAAGTAACTGCTTGTTCTGTTTGGAAATAATGCCAGGGAATCCAACATCTAAAATAATGCCATCTTCTTGAATTTTTTGTGTATGTGTGCATCCAAACAGGTATGTGCTGTAATGGCTTTGGAAGATCCAAACTGTCATCACCCTGGTTGGGGAGAGGGCAGCACCCAAACCAGGGGACTGTGCTCTGGCCCTGGTGCTCTGCAGCTCAGCAGTGGAACCAAAGTGGACCTGACAGCTTTGGCAGGTACAGCCTTGGGTTACAAATCCCTCCAGGCTAAGGTGGAATACAAGGGTTCCCTGGTCCAGGGGGTATTGCTTGTCCCCTCCTTGGAAGCCATGACTAACATAGCCCAGATCTCTGTCCTCAGCACACGCATCACAGAAAATATCTCCTTTACTTTCTTCACCTAAAGTTGGTCATCAGTATGAAGGTAAGTCAGGTTTTTCCTGTGTTTCAGGTCACACTATTTCCACAGGATATTAATCAAATCAGATTAATACAGGGGAATAACACAGGATCAGGTTCAGACTTCTCAGTGCCTTTAACATGCTAAAATGCTTTCTAAACCTCTAGAAAGGACAGCATTTAAAAACTGCCTAGATTACAGAAGACTTTTTCTTCCTGGGCCAAAATTAGAGTACTGTGTGTTCTGAGCATAGGGATATGCTGTTTAATGCTATTATAGGCATACAGTAACTTGGTGTTTATTTACTTAGCATTGCATGAAAACGTGTTATTCCACAGCTATGAATTTTCCAGATAGATGGAAATTAACTCTCTGTTGAATACCATTTGGACAACTGTGGTTCTGGGATCTATTACTTACGGGATGGGACATTTTGCTCCCTTCTCCCTGGAGTTCTCTTTTGTCCTTTCCCCCATCCAAGCAAGGTCAGTCTTCTTTTGTTCATTGCCCCAGAGAAGGAACATAACAAGGTAGCCTGTACACCTGCCGAGAAGAACTTAGAGGATTCAGAGAGTGGGAAAAGAAAGAGGACTTGAAGTATAGAAGCATGAAAGGAGACATCGCTTCTCAGCCTTTTGGCTAAGATCAAGTGTAGAAGCATGAAAGGAGAAGGATAACCCTCCTCCAGACTACCAAAAAAGGCACCCCTGGATGGAGGAAGAAGTGTGAATAGAGAGAAGAGGAGGGGGACAGGGAGAAAAGGAGGAAGGAGGGCAGGAGAGGTGAGAGGGTAAAGGAGCTACAAAGACATCCCAAGGCTAGAAAGGACATGATTGAGTGGTGCATTCAGGGAGAAGGTGCCAGGCACAGCCTTGGAGGAGGATCTCCACCTTCCAAGTCTTGACAAGAAGCAGCAGTGAACCAAGGCTGGCAGGGAGGTAGAGAGGGCTGGGCTGACCAGCAACCAAGAGCCCACTGATAGCCTGTATTTGCAGGTAACTCAAGGTTGCAGTGACCAGCTGGCCTGTTGTCCCAATGTTTTGGCACTATTGACCTCTCTTGGAATATTTGACAACCCCAGAATGAAGGTGGAGGGGTATTAAGAAAGCTTGAGATTTGCATTTCTGCTCAGCACAGTGGGATCCCAGATAGAAATGGTTGTGAGTTAAAGAAAGTCACATTTTTTGGCAAACCTTGCTTTAGTGAACAAAATGTGTGCAGCATATTGCAAGCTTCTCAGTGGTTGGGGTCCTGAGCATCTACTGAGGAGGGAGTGCTTCGATCCCCACACCAGTGATTACAGGCTCTGTTGATTTTTCAGTTTTTGTGTCTGCTTTTTATGTAGTTTTCCTGTTCTCAGCCCAGGCTTCACTTCTTGATACTTATCATAGGTATACATAACTCCCTCTCCCTCTCCTTTCCAAATTTGCTCCCCTTAATGGGCTTTGACCAGGAATCCAGATAACAAAGTTCTCAGAATTATACATAAAGGGAGAGTAAATCGGTTCTGAGAGCTGGCTCGTTTTCCTCATCTTCAAAATGAGGGAGCTGTAATAGATCATTACTAAAGTCCAGTCTAGCTGTAACATTTTATGATTCCTCTGAATAAACTGTGTGAGCTTTTATGCATCATTTTGGAACATCTATTTTTTGCAAAGGTTTTTCTTTTCCCATTTCCTTATTCTCAGCCATGTTCTCAAGGGATGAGGTTGCTCAGTTTATGACCTCCTGAAAAGTTACATTATTTAACTTGGCATTTTTTTGCTCAATTCACAATTCATCCATTAATTAATATATATATATATATTGAGCATCTACTGTGTGCCCAGCACTGCATTATATAGTTGGAATCAAAAGATTGATACACAATATCCCTCCCTCAAGGAGTCTGAAAACTAGGGCATTGATTCTCAATCTTTTCTGTAGTCATGGGACCCTTTGGGAATCTGCTGAAGGTCCATTATTTTAGAGGCTAGCATCTTTTGAGTACTTACTATGTGCCAGGTTCTTTTCCAAATGCTTCAAATTTATTTTATTTTGGCCTCAAATATCTAGGAGGAAGCTATTATTATCTGCATATATAGATAAAGAAGTGGGGCAGGGAGGGGGGAGGGGGGGATTCAAGTGTAAAAACACACAGCTAATAAGTGGTGGGAACCAGGAGAGACTCCCAAGCAGTGCAAATCTAGAGCCCACATTCTTCATCATGGGGCTATACTGCTTCTGAAATCAATGGTGACAACAGGAAAAATACGGTGACAATAGCAACAGGTTTTGTGACCCATGCCACATTGCAGGCACCATCTAAGCTCTCTACATTAATTGTCTCATTTAATATGAACACCCTCATGAGTGGGTACTTTCAGTATCTCCATTTTTCAGAGGAGAAACTCTTGCCTTAAAAAGGTTAATTAACTTGCTCTAGGTTATAGTCTGCCAATGAAGGGAGATGGGGTGTGAAGTGCATTTTTGGTACAGTTTTAGATCGTCCATGAACTTCTTGTCCTCTGACCAACTGGAAGAGACAGATAAGAAATGCATTGATTTGTGGTAGGTGAAACGTTCTACTGAAACAGCATCTATTGGTCTGTAGAATCAGGGAAAGCTTCTCAGAAGAAGTCACACTTGCACTGTGTTTTGAAGGATAAGTGGGAACACAGATGGAAAACGATGGAGAAAAGGCACCCAGAATAGAGGGGACATCATGTGCAAAGGCAAGAGCATGAGGCAATGTCACATGGCAAACTACATAGTATAGGAGTGCCAGGTGATTTAGTTTCCCAGTTGCTAAAACAAATACCATACAACGGGTTGGTTTAACACAAGAATTTATTGGCTCTCTGTTTCAGAGATAGAAGGCTTGCTTCCTCCTGGGGTTGGTATCTTTTGGCTTCCAGTAATACGTGGGGTTCTTTGGCTTTTTCATCACATAGAATACACATGACAGTGCCTTCTTCTTTCTCCTCCTGTTCCCTTGACTTCCAGCTTCTGGCTGCTCCCTGTGGCTTCTCTCCGTCTGCCTTTCACTCTGCTTATAAATGACTCCAGTAATCTGGATTAAAGCCAACCTGATTCAATTGAGCCACACCTTAACTGAAGTAACATCTTGAAGAGATCTATGTACAATGGGTCCACACTCACGAGAATGTGGACCGAGACCAAGAACGTGTCCAAAATGGGGTACACGATTCAAACCACCATGCTAGGATTTATTTTGCATGAGGCCAGGGCGGGTGATAAGTGAACTGAGAAGGCAGGCAGGAGTTAGGTCAACAGGGCCCCAAGTGTTAAGCAAAGGCACTTGAACTCTCTGCCTTCTGTGGGGGAATCTCCGAAGTCTTTAAATGTGGGAGTGGCTTGTTTGTATGTGCACTGCAGGAAGATGTCCCAGCAGCAGGGTGCAGGCAAGACTGGGGGGAGGGGAGAGGTGGCCCAGAGCAAGAGAGAAAAGTGAGTTAGGCTATTGTTGTGATCAAGGCCAGACATGATGAGAGCCTGAGTTAAGTGCCTAGTGGCAGAGATTAATTTGAGAGATCAGTGAATGGGAGGAGCGAGTGGGAGAGAGTCCAGGAGGCAACCTGGCAAAGTCTGAAGAAGTGGGCCCTGGTTTGTCAGCAGCCTGGGGACTGATCTATAAAGACTGGCAAAACATCTCAGGAAATAGAATGAGATGGTGAAAATTGTGTTGACCAGAGCTTCATTTAGGGAGATCCCCGATTCTCACTGGAGATAGTATATGATCTCCATTTCCTACATGAGGTGGTTGAAATGGGGCTAAAGGTGGAGACTCCCAAGTAAGCAAGACAAGTAACTATAGATGGTACCCCAAAATGTAGGGGTTTCCTGGGACATAGGAATTTTGGTGATAAAATGGGTAAAGTCCTGAGCAAACTGGGACAAGATGGCCATATTAGGAGAGTGGGTTTCCTTGACCAGCTTGTAGTGTGAGGCCACAGCTGAATTTCTCAGGAAGTAGGGATAGGGAGTGCAGCCACAGGTGGCCTTGCTTCTCCACTCTTCCCACAGGTGACTCTGAAGGGCTCCTGTAAAACTGTAAGACAAATTTTTCACAAATGCTATTCTGAACAGTCATCAAATTATTGGCCCGTCTGCGTAACTCTCAGTCGCTAGGTGGTTGGTGGTCCCATTTTATGAGACAGGGAGTGCTGAGAGTAGATAGGGCCTGGCAGGGAAGACGGTGCCAGCTTAAGCCATGTTGAGTTTGGGGTGACAGTGGAAAATGCAGGGTGGAGTATTGGTCATAATAACCAGATTGAACCAAAAAGGGGGCCCAAGGAAGTATATTGGGGATATGAATCTTCAAAGGGACAGAGGCTGGGAGAAGTGGCTGAGGTTCCAGGTACATAGGCTACAGTGTCTGGAATCATTCCAAGTCATCAATAAGGAAGAAATTAGTGAGAAGGAAAGTGGAGACTGGGGTGGAAGAATGTCTGGGTGGGCAGGAGGCAAGCAAGAGGTGGCCTGAAGAGTTGTACATATGTAGTGCCTGTGTGTATTTGCACAAACACATGGATGCTGTTAAGTGTCCTGCTGTGAATGACATTCTTTCTCACTGCTGCCTTAAGCCCATGAAATAGCTCCCCTGATCATATTAAATTATACCTGGCTGCCCCTAAGCTTCGGGAAATGGGAGTTGCCATGTGATACTAACATTCAGTTTGCAGATCCATCCCAGCATTTTCCTCTTTCCTTCATTTCTTGGTCCAGGAGAGAGTCTCAGGTTATTGACTTATAATTCAAGGATGTATGGATGGATAAAAGCCCTTTTTAGATGGGATGGGTTTGGTGTATCGTTAAAGCCTATCATTGCTTGGTGATCTTGCGGCTGTTCACTTCTGGTAGAAACATGTGTCCTAAGTAATAATAACAACAGGATGATACTTTACAGCAGAGGGCTTCATACTTTACCAAATGCTTTCACATGCTTTATCTCCTTTGATCCTTGTATACCACTGGTGAGAATTCTGGCATAAATTTATACAATCCCAGCACTAATTTATTTAGTCAGGAGTAACTGAAGGCCCATCCTGTGATCTTTACAGATACTCTTTCAGGCCCAATGGGAGCTTACATTCTCACATAATAGGAAAGCAAAACTCTCAGGGAATTAAGAGATATTTATTTAGCCCATAATTTAAGCAAAACACTGGGCTGGGCACTATGGGAAGATGAAGAATCATTAGAGAGAGGCTCTACCCTCAAGGAGCTTAAGATTTGGTTGGGGAGACAAGAGACACAAAGGAGAAAAGATGACTCAGTATAAGGACCCTACAGCCAAATGTGTGAGGCAAACACAGATTGGGAGAAGGGAGGTTGCCGTGGAATTTTCACTGAAGGGTTTGTTGAGAAGGTGGCACAGAAAGACACTCCTCCTGTTGGAGGAAAGGGGGGAAGCTTCCAGCAGGGGCCACTGCTCACCCAGCGATTTCGATGACTGAGTATTTAAACTTTGGTTTGCTTGTTGGAATGAGCCAAAGGATTGCTGCCAGCAGGCACAGGTGTGCCTGAGAGCACAGAGGAGGCCTTTCCTTGTTGAGCTTTGGAAGAGAATTTTTTGCAAGGCCTAGATACAGGTCTTGAAAAAGGTGGAAGACCAGGCATGAGCAGTGACTTAGTGTACTAGACATGGAGGAAATTTCCAGAAAAATGGCTAGAGCTCACTTCCATGTCAGCATCACTGGAGAAAAACTTTGAAAAGATACTCCAGGCTATTTGGCAACTTTTAATTTAGAATGAGTTCCTAATTTGGGAGTTGGATATGGTTCAAAGCTTTTCTACTCAAAGTGTTGTCCACGGACCAGCAGTATTGGCAACACCTAGGAGCTTGTAGAAACACCGACTCTACCCCTTCCCCACCTCCCACCCCCTCACCCCCGTCCCGCAGATCTACTGAATCAGAATCTGTATTTTAATAATAATCCAGTAGGCACATTAAAGTAAATGAATTTTAAGGAACTCAGAGCATGTCTTTAACTCAAGCAATAGGGTTTAAAAGGTCATTTAACCTATAATAGTTCAACATATCGTAGCATAAGCCTAAGCATCAATTTATATTATTTCTATACCTGACTATATACTTAGGTGTAACTTGCAATCCTAGGAATAGTCACCTACCCCCTTTACCACCCTCCACCTGGCCTTATGAGCCCAAATTATCATGGATTCTGCTTATTTGGGAATAGGCATGCAAGCACCTGGAGGGAAAGGCCTGGGCTTTGCAGAGATATGTGGATTCAAATTTAACTTACCTCTCAGAGCTTGCATCCTTCTCTGTAAAATGGGGCCACAAACACTCCAGGTAGCTTCCCTATCATACAGGTTTGTGAAGTTTAAGAAGATAGCATATGAAAAAACATCTAGAAAAGCACCTAGCATATTGTGAGTATCCCTCTCCAAAAGCCAAAGCTAACATTTTAATTTCTATTTCCCCATCCGCATAAGCAGCTTGCTGTCTAACCTTCAATAAATCATTCATCCTCTTTCAGACTCAGCTTTCACATTTGCCTCTTGAGAGTCAGGGAGTGGAGGATCCCTCAGCTCCTTCCCAGGGCATGACTGTTAACTGCCTGGCGTGCAAGCAGGGCACACACAGGGATACTGCTGCCTCTTTCCTCCCAGCACCCTCCTATACTCCTGCTTCTGCAGCCACTGCAGCCCCCATCCCTAGCTCACTGCCCCTGGCTTTGGAACCAAGGCTTGGCAGCCTAGAAGAGTCCTAGTATTGTTCCTTAAGGGACCAATTTCTGCCAGGCAAATTGACAACTTGGATGAGCTCCATAGCAGCCAGAGGTACAAATGCACCAGGATGCCTGATCTCTGCTTCCAGCGTGGAGCACCTGGACGGGCTGCACCCCTTTCCTGAGACGTGGTAATCCTACACAGAGACTATGCAGGGGAGCCCCAGGCTTGTATTGCACAAATAGGTGCCCAGCAACAAGTCTCTCTTCATACCACAACTGAAACAAAGCCTTTTAATCACGGGGCCCGGTTTTATAGGGGAAGTCGCGGTAAATTGCAAATTATAGAATTATGAGGCTTAGAAAAAATTGTGTTAACTCCAGTTCTGCTTGGCAAAGTTGGCTAAGCAATTTTGTTTTTGGCTGGGGTTTCTTGAAACAAGAGAGGATGCTTGCTTCACGGTTGGTACTGCTAAGGGGAGCGCTGCCAAAGTGGCTAATCTGGGTT
Source organism: Tolypeutes matacus (assembly GCA_026826555.1). Lineage (NCBI taxonomy): Eukaryota > Metazoa > Chordata > Mammalia > Cingulata > Chlamyphoridae > Tolypeutes > Tolypeutes matacus. Next base: position 11,042,981 of record JAKSZT010054395.1, read on the forward strand.
TTGTTTTTCCTGCTGACATAAAGGTTTCACCTGAGCCACTGTATTTTTCTGGTCCTTTCTGAGGCACAAATGTAAAAGAAAAACAAAAAGCCCAAAGAAAACAAAAACCAACTGTTTGTTACTTGGAGATTTGAGTTTGGAGAGAAAAGAAGCTTTGCCAGTTTCTTGACTCAAGCGTGTTTGCTTCCTGTAAGAGTTTTCTCTCTCAGCTCTGCTCTGTCCTGTCACACACACCTTGCCTCTCCCCACCTCCCCCCGCCGCCCATTCTACCCCTCCCTGATTTCTTCTTTCGAACCAAGCTCTCATTCTTACCAGAATGGTAAAGTAGACTCTAGTTGAATGCTTCTTCTGTGCCAGAGCAGCTGTTATTGCCCTTGCCACTTTTGCCTCAAAGAAGAACTGATTGCACCTTCCTGGAGCTGCTCTGAATTTTGAAGACACAATGAATCAATTTGCCGGCAAATATTTATCACGTGTTGGTTCTCTTCTGCCCTGTCATAGGAGTGGAAGAGAGGTGCTTCTCAAACAAGAGCATCGATGAGACTCCAGGAAAGAACTTGGCACGGGCTTTGGGGGAGAGGGTGAGGTATTGGTGTCACCTGAGGGGCCTGCTGCAGATATGAAAGTTTGCTCAAGTCAAGTTCTAGCTTAGAAAATAGTGTGAATTTTCCATGCTACTCCTTAAAATATCTATTCATTTCCACATATAAATAATGTTTAAATCTTTTACTGGGCAATAAAATTGATGTTCCTGGAAAATATTTGTTTTCAGATGTTTTGCAGCCTCCCGGCAGCCCTCATAAACCCCAGCAGGGAGGGCTCCAGTGTGAGACAGTGAGCCCAGGAAACATGAGCATCGTGACCATATGGATTTTCAGGGACATCCCAAATTTAGAATATTCTGCCCCATTATTCTCATACATGGGCTTGGACTTGTAGGCCTGTGGGAGCTGAATTTTAATTCAGAAAATATGCTCCCCATCAGGTTAAAAGAATTCTAAGAGATTTGCCCTGCCTTCAAAGTGTTACTAATCTGTTTGGAGAAATAAGATTATCACATGTGAAACAATTAAAAACAATGCGGAATACTTAAATACTCTAACACATTCCAAAAAACATAAAGGATTTGAGGTGACCAGTAAGGCCACTTGCAATTGTTTCTTAGTGAGCAATGGTTTATGAGGGCTGAAAGAGGTTCAAAAACAAAGAAAGATCAATGCAGAATGGAGAGACCAGAGCGGGTGCATTGAGGAGGCTGTGCTTGGGCCGAACCAAGAAGGGAAGCTGTTCTTGGCTTTCAGAGTGGCTGAGGCAAGTGTAGTTGCCAATGAAGGAACTGAAAGCATGAGGAGCAGTGCTTCTTTTCTTTTCCCAGAAGTTTTGGCCCATGGGAATAGAAAGGCCTCACACCTTGGACTTGAAGGCAGTAGGTTCTTCTTGCGGTTTGCGACAAGCTCAAGGGTCCCTGAGTAGGCCATTCACAGTGAAAGAAGGTTTTCCAGATGATTTGTGGAGTAGCTGTGCTCCATACTATTCAACCCCAACTTAGTGTCACAAGCTTGTTCTGCATTGTTAGCACGTTTTTGACTCTTCTGAAACAATGCCTGCTTCTCTCTTGGAAAATACCCTCAAGGGCTCAGTCTAGCTCTGAAATCTCAGGTTCTTTTATGGGCCAGTTTTGTGAGATGCTGGGGAGGCTTGACATTAGTTGCTACCCCTAGAAGAAATAACAGAGCTGTAATTTTGGTCTCTAAGAAAAAGAATAGGCATGACTATCCTCTCTCTCCTGACCCATAATCTACTTTTGAGAGGAAGTCACGTTATGGAGGTAGAACAACTCTCAAGTAATAGCTGGCCGTACAGGTTACTCGGAGCCAAAGGGAAAATGGGAAGAACAGACAGGTAAAAATAACCAGCTGGTAACTTAATGGAATATTTCCAGTAATAGTCAGACCAACCCTTAGATTGCCCACCTCTTATTAGGTTTTATGAACAGACCTGCTTCAGAGCAAAATAGTGACGCAAGTGACGTCTGTTTGTGGGGTCTCATTCCTGGGCTCTTCCCCACCAAGCAACTTCCTTCCAACCACAACTCAAGCATCCATTGCCTTTGTGTCTCTGTCACAGAGCCTTTTTTTTCATAGAAAATCCACATGTATTGATAAATTTTTATCACAACTTCAAGAGTCATCCTGTGGGGTACTTGCGTTTTAATAGAAATCAAAATCATACAGAGTTTGGGGTCGGAAGGAAGAGGATGCCAGCCAGGACAGAAGTCTGTAACAAGAAAGGGTCCAGGGGCAGCTTTGGCTCCTGGGAGAGAAGTCCTAATTAGATACTGTACATGGTACCAAACAAAGAGAAGGTAGAGTGTTTCCCCTTTTAGTACATGGATTTCCTGATTAGTCTTACTTGGAAGTCCGGATCTGGAAAATGTATTTCCCCTTTTCAATGCCCTCTTCAGGTTCTAGGCTTTTAGCAGAGGAAGGCCACTTCTCACATCACCTGCATAGGAGAGTGAACCCTAGGAGGATGAAATCAGAAGAGCCATCCCACAGAAGAGTTAACAGAGAGAAACGCACTTGTACTCAATTACCGTTCTTGGCTGTTCATAGCCTAAGGGGCGAGGCCTTGTTGATCAAGTGGAGGTGAGGTCTGAAGTTTGCGGAAAACCCACATTAAGGCGTCTGCTTGACCACCCACTCTTTGTTGACCCCTAAAGATGACTGTGGCCACTTGGCAGCATCAAAGAACTGAATTTAAAAACATACTTCACTGGGGGGACCCCTCCCAACCTCTCTTTGCTTGAGAATGCCCACGTTGTAATATATATTTTTGGTTTGTATCTGTATTAGTCAGCCAAAGGGGTGCTGATGCAAAATACCAGAAATCAGTTGGCTTTTAAAGAGTATTTATTTGGGATGAAAGCTTACAGTTACAAGGCCCTAAAGAGTCCAACTCAAGGTTGCTTTCTCACCAAAGTCAGTTGCCACGTGTTGAAGCAAGATGGTCGCTGATCTCTGCAAGGGTTCAGCCTTCACCTATGGACTTCCTCTCTCTCAGCTGTAGGGTGGCATGGGGCTTGCCCCTCAAGGCTTCCTCTCTCTCCTGGTATAGGGTTCATTTCTTTCTGGGCTTTCTAAATCAGTTTCAGCTCTCTTCCCAAGGTCAGCTGTAAGCTATCAGGCAAATGGTCCATCTTTCCCCAGGGCTTTAGTGTTTGAGCCTTCTCCTTTCTGTTACATGGCAGAATCACAATGATAAAGTTCTCTCCTCTTCCGGTGTGTCTTCTTGAGTGAGTGTCCATTTATAAAAGCCCACCAAGGGGACGAGGGCTCAACCTAAGTTTACGCCTTACTGACATAGCCTGATCAGAAGCCCTTAATTTATTTTATCAAGTAAACTTAATCTGAGGCCCCTCACTGAATTTAATACAATCACAGGTGTCACATCCAGAGCCATAGATTAGTTTACAACATAATCTTTCTCTTTTTGGGATTCACAAAAATAATCTCAAACTGTCACAATATCCCTCTCCTCCGTTCTGTAAAGTCTTTTCAGGCAGGGACAGTGTAGCCTATACTCCATATATCAACTCTAATACCTAATGCAATGTCTTGCACATAAAAGAGACTTAGCAAATATTTGTTGGATAGATGAATGAAGGGCTAGAGGAGCTCATGTTAGAAGCACTGCATTTTTATGAAGGAGTGACCTTTCACACAAAATCCAATGCAATTCTTCTCTGAAACAACACAATCCCTGAACAAATTATGGACAGGTACTTTTGAAGTTTGTGAAAGAAAGGTCTGGCTAGAGTTATCTTTAACTCTAAATTTGTTCTACTTTATGAGACACGGTGGAATTTCTTGTTTGAGAGGAAAAAATGACTCCCTCCTGCATTATCTGTAATGTCCCTGTCAGTGTGAACATCTTTGATTCTAAGTGATGATGTTGTCTGAGTACATTACTGTGGGTTGATGTCCTGAGTTAAGCTAAATGTTGCTGGCAATAATACTGGGCCATATTCTGAATGACATGCTGTGGACTTGGAAGAGGGAGAGGCAGCAAAGGGCCCTTGAGTGATGCACCAGCCATGCTCATGCCTGATTCCTGACACACACACACACACTTTGACTTGGCCCCTCACTCCCACTTGCTGCTTATTAACATGATAGAAAAGGAATGGTGACATGTCCCAACTTGCCATTCTAATGGCAAAAGGACTACAAATAATAATACAAATCAAGGAATTATCAAAAAAAAAAAAAAAAAAAAAAAAATCTTAAAATCACGTTTAAAAATTTTATCCCATAAATATATTTTTTTCTTTCTATTACAGAAAAAAAAGTATCTTTACTCATTTTTTTCCATTTTAGAAATAAACATAAATTTAAATTCTTAACAGGTTAAGAATCTGGGTTTGGGGGTCATTTAGCTCTAACAAGATAGGTTTCCTGCTCTACCACTTTTTAGTGGTATGACTGGGCAAATTCCTTAATATCTCTTAAGTTCTATTTTCTTTATAAAATGAGGGCAATAATACATACCTCCTGTGATTGTAAGGAAGTAAGTGAAAAAGTACTCAAAGTATTGGCAGAGGGTTTGACTCCAGAATAGACTCAAGCTCAATAAATGGTAGCTTTTACTACCCATAGCCAGTCTCACTCACTGTTGGGAACAGGTTGATGCTGATAAACGTGTTTGTCAGAGACTGAGGAAGGGAGGTTGTGAGAAGATGTAGTTTCCAATTAACTTTGTCACTGATTGTTGGGTAACTTTGGGCCAAATGCTGTTCTTTAATGAATAGGGTGTGAAATTTATTAAGATTAATGACTGTCACAGCTGGTAGCCAGATGTTTACATAATTCTCTCTGTTTTAGAGCAAACATATCAAAGGAAAGGGGTTGAATGATAGAATTAGGCAAATATGAACAGTATTTTGGGAAGGAGTAAATGTTGTTTTGGAGGGTAGGAGATTAAGATCCTAATGTGTTTTAATGAGGCTAATATTAAAAATTAACATCCATATACCAGCAATCTGAATAAGGTGGTCTTTGGACACAGTGATTAGTGGCGGGAACCCAGCATGGGAACGAATGTTTTCTGAAAAAAAAACTCTTTAGATTAAATAGTCCCCTGCAGAAAATGGAGAGTCAAATGTGTCTTTAATAGCCTCTGGTATGAAAAGAGCAAATCATTTCTTTTAATTGAGGAAGGATAACATGTTTTTGCTCTACACATGTATTTATCTTCTATTTTAGCATCATAATTATTTTTGCAGCTGTCAGAATTTCACAAAACTTAATAGGAAAATAAATCTGAATCCAGAATAGCTCAATACTTTCTAGAGGGGTCCAGTAAATAAACACTCTACAGTGACTCTCTGCCCTCATTCATGTCACTCCTCCTAAACCCAAACCCTGGACTGAACGGGAAAGAGGTTAATTAGATAGAAAAATTCATGGGATTTTTTTTTTTTTTTTTTTGAAGAAACATTCTTAATTGAGGTGAACTTTCATGGATAAAGTGTAGAGCTGTGAGAGGGCAAGGTTCACATAACTAAGCATCTTGATTATGTGGGGAAGATCGGAAAGATACCTTGCCTATTCTAGTCTTAAAATACGGAAAAGGCCAAGAAGTATAGTCACCAAAATCAGAACTGAAGTTGGAAATGTGGCTGAATTCTCCACAGGAGCTCACTGTCTCTGATGGGTTCTTGTCAGTTGCATGGTGAGCATTCAGAGGCTCTGGTGATTACCAGTATTTATAAAGTTAAGCCTGGAAGCTGAATATTAACACTTTACTCCCTCAACCATGCATTAATTCAATCATTAAAAAAATACGTATTTATAGACACTCATTTCCACCTCCTGTGCCCTCAGTGAGCGGCCAACCCAAAATTGCAAAGGAGAGAGATAGACAGGAAAGTCATGGCAGGCAGGATAATGAACCCTAAGGAAGTTCCCATCCTAATCTCCGGAAACTGTGAATAAGGAGGAAGTAAGGTTGCTGATGGAATTAAGACTGCTAATCAGCTGACCTTAAAATAGGGAGATTACCCTGGATTCTATGAGTGGGTCCAATGTAATCACAAGGGTCCTTGATGGAAGACTTTAACTGGCTTTTGCTGGCTTTGAAGATGGAAGTAGGTCACTTGCCAAGGAATACAAGTGGCCACTACAAGCTGGAAAAGGCAAGAAAACAAAATTTCCCCTAGAGCCTCTAGATGACATGCAGCCCTGAAGGAACTTTGATTTTAGCCAGTGAGACACAGTGTGGACTTCTGATCTCCAGAACGGTAAGTTAATAAATTGATGTTTTTTTAAACTGCTTGATTTGTGGTAATTTGTTATAGCAGCAGTAGGAAACTGAGACACCAAGGCAGTGGGATAGGAAAACACCCCAAAATCACAGCTGTGAGAGGAGCAGAAATGTCCTAGGAGAGGCTGTTTTCTCTGTAAAGGAAATTTCACTGGCAATTTTTAAAGAAAACCTTCCTCACCAACTTAAAGGTGAAAGGTTCTGGAATTGATTTCTTTTGAAGTCTTCTCTTTGCTCAGGAATATTCTAGCCAACTTTGAAAGAGGCTAGTATCATTTTGTTGATACTACATTAAGGGGTAGGTTTGTTGGGAAGGGAACAATGTAAAGTGGGGAGGGGACACTTTTTTTCCCTATAAAATTTCATTACGTTCCTTCCAAATTAACCATCTGCTCTTTCCAAACCATAGCTCTGGAGCTTTTAGGCCTTCGGGCTCCCTGAGAATTAGACTAGAAGAAGAGTTATGCTTCAGGCTACTGTTCTTATTATCATTTTTGTGTCCTGCTGAGCCCTCCCCACTTGGCTACTCCAGGACCACCCACTGGTCAGGTAATATACAAACCCACCAGGAAATTCCCAGAGCCCGCCGTGGAGGCGCAGCGCTGCCAATGCTGATAGTCTCTGGGAATGCCAGTTTCTTCCCTGCCCTTACAATATTCTTGTTATGCCACTCCTGTGATCACTGCCAGTCTGTAGAAAATTACAGGATGAATTTTTGTGAAGGGCTGAATTTGCATAGCTTGTCTTTTGTTGTTCATCGTTGGATGGGGGAGGGTAGGCTTCTGCCTCTTGCACACAATGCGTGTGCATGTTATTGGAGGTTATTGGGTTAGATTCATCCCACTCCTTCTCTGGCCTGGCATTACTATGCATGTGCTGTCGGGGCTTAGCATTAAACGATTTTCTTTGTTCAGATTTGGATTGCTGTCTCTGCTTGCAAATCGTCTTTCACAATGATTCCTCTTCTACTCCTCCTTTCTCTTTCTCTCTTACACAGATGAAATTCAATACATTTTTCATTGCCAAGTTCAGGACCCACTCGTACCTTTTGCAAGTTCAGGGCTTGGATAACCCCACTTCCCTTTAGTTCCTGACCATCTCACAGCCATTGTGCGCTGCTAAACAAATTAATTATTAGAGGAAGACTTAGAGCCCATGTCTGTATTTTAACAGAGCAGGGTTTCTCCGTATGGGCTCTGTTGACACTTTGGGCTGAATAATTCTTTCTTGTGAGGGACTGTCCTGTGTATCAAAAGATATACCCACTAGATGCCAGTCGCACACCCCGCCCCCAAGTCAGGACAATCAAACCTGCCTCTAGACATTGCCAAATGTTCTCTAGGGGATAAAATCACCCCTGTTGAGAAACACTAGAGAAGAGAGATCATACATATCCAATCTATGCAACTTGTTAAGACAGCCTCAAAAATGGTGATCAGGCTCAGTAGTTCACATAGTTGTGTAGACGCCCTGTGGTCAATTGTTTGACAAGATTATGAAGTTACAGACTAGGGCATGTGGTCTCAGCTACAGGCAACCTTCTGTACTCTAGGCTCAGCTCCATCGAAGAGACTGGATTACATACATTTTTGTTCTGCTCTTCAACTGCTTGAGGGCAGCTCAGGTACTTGCTAGCCAATTCAAACCAAAACTATGGCCCCAAAATAGCTGCATGTGCTGGGTAGAAATAACCATAGTCACTTTTTACCTGAATTATTATTATTACTATTAATATTATTTAAAAAGGAAAAGTTCCCAAGTTGGGAGCTGATCTAAGATTTTATTTACTTCTCATTTAACAACTTCCTTCATGAAATATTTGACTGGATAGTTCTGCATTTTCAGTAATTGCTACATGCCTGCTGGTATCTTAAACAGAACACATCCAAGCCCAACTTTATCACCATTCACCTCTCCAAAGACATTTTTTAAACTGTCCAATTTCTATTAGTTCTCTCTGGAATAGTACACACACAGGGAGCCTAATTCAATTATCTTCCTTCAATTCTTCCAATCTACCATTATCAAATTATTATTCCTAAATCAAAGGTTGGATTAAAAACTCTATTCAAAAACATGAATCAGCTTTTGAGTCCACATCCCCTAGGATGGTTTTTAAGGTTTTCCAACATTTAACTTCAGCCTGTAGGTTTTTTCCTTCCTCCCTCCCTCTCTCCCTCCCTTTTCTTTCTTTCTTCCTTCCCTCCATCCCTCTTTCTTTCCTTCTTTCCAGCTATTTTTCCATTGTTACTTCCTAACCAAGTATTTCTCAAAATATGGTCCATGGTCTACCTGCAGAAGAATAAATGAGGAAACTTGTTCAAATGCAGACTTCTGGGCCTAACTCCAGAATTTCTAGGGATGGGCCTGATAATGTAAAAAAAGAAGAAATATCAGCTATTATTAAGACTTGGCCCAAATTAAGTTCTCTTTTTAAAATACTTAGTGGTTTTCTTCTGGCATTTATCACATTCTCACTTGGATGATGATGAAGATCATGGTGATGATGGTGATGATGACAGAGAAGTTGAGGGTGCCAGGGGGCTACAATTTATGTGCCAGGGACTATGCTAGTTACTTTACTTGATTATTTCATTAAACCTTGATAAATGGTCATTATTCACTTTACAGATGAGGAGACTGAGTTTTAGAGAAGTTTATTTACTTGCCCAAGGTTTATACTTTGCAGGTAGTAGGGCTTCTCACTCCAAAGTGAGACAAGGCTACAATCTTGCACTCTAATGTATCTTTATATGCTTTTCTTATGTCTTTTCTGAGTAAAGTCATTGTGTAAAGGGCCTGGATAAAATGGAACAGTGGAAAGAACTTTGGATAAAGTCAAGCCAACCTCCATTTAAAAGAAAGAGGGAAGATGAGAGGGGCAAAGGGCAAGCACCAGCTATCTTTTAAGGAAGATGCCTGGAAACTTCCACATGACCCTTCTGCTTACCTTCCAGAACTTTATCCCATAACCAACCTAGTCTTAAGGAAAGTTAGTGTGTGTTTCTTTATTCTAAGTGGCCTTGAGCCTAACTAAAAAACAGGGGAATGGACTTGGGGAGCTTTCTCTGCCTTCTGATCATAATGGGCATCTATTGCTTTTTCCTGCTTTCCCCTTTTTCCATTTACAATACCTTGCTTTTCCTCTGGGTTCTATCCTCTGGCAACCCATGAGCTTCAGGTGAATATTATTCCAGACTCCAAGTCCAGCCAATTAGAGAACTGCATCCCCATATGCATGGTCACAATGATTTGCTCAATGATGGCATATGATCCTAGCCAGACCAAATGCACCAAATCTGAGGGATTCTGGAGACATTGCTTGAGTAGTTGCAAGGAGGAGTTCCCTATCTGCCTTAGATTTGAAGCTATGCCAAATAAACTGAAGCCTGAGAGACTAAAGCCATCCCAGAGAGAAGACTAGCTGAGATGCAAAGATGCAGATGGCTCGTGGTGACATCACCTAGGGCTCTGGATCAAGACCTATCTAAGGCTAGGATCTATCTCTTCTATCTATATGTTCCAATAAATTTCTTATTTTGCATAAGCTAACTTGGGTTGGATTTTCTGTTCCTTGTAAGTTGTTAAATAAACAGATATTCAATATATGGCCACTATTAAGATATTCACCTTTGAATTTCTCACACCAATATTCTTTTGTATATAATAGGTGCTCCATAACAGTTGATTGAAAGAATGAAAGAAAAAAATGAATAAATAAGTGACTGAGACTCAGGCCAACCCAGCGGAGTTACAAGAATTTTATTAATTTCTTTTGTTCCAGACATCCTCTGTGACCACACTTAGTTTTAGGAGTCACAGTTTTGCAAAAATAAGCCAGATGGCCTGAGTTGATTTTTAAAGCTCCTCTCAAGACCTTGAAAAGAAACCAAAAAGGGAAGATGTCCCTAGTTCCAGTCAGATTGTGTCCATATGTGAAAGTAGAACCATTCCCAAATAGTTTCCAACGAATAATTTTATTTCCACTAGTCACCTGATGCTTACCTTTCTGGTGATGGGAAGGCAGTGATAGCAACATTTCAGTGTCACCAGCTGGTGTGTTGTGTAAATGGACGGTTTCTGCTCAGGTCCACTGAGAGCCATTTCTGCAACAGACCCTTCGGTGGAACGAAATAAGAAATAACTTCAAGCATTTGTTACTTACACCCATTTTGCTTCCAAAACAGATTTGAGTGGGCTTTCAATACAATAGATTTGTTAGAACAAGGACAAAGGAACAAGTGCCATACAAAGAAGGGTAATTATATCTATTAATTATAAACATTTTTAATAATAACTACATTTATGGGAGTTTATTATGCACTCAATTAAGTGCACTGTCCTAAGCACTCCACTTGCAGCATTTTATTTAATGCTCACAATTCTCTGATGGTAGGTCCTATTAGAATTTGCATGTTATGGTACGGGAACTAAGCCCCGAGAAGTTTGATGACCAGCTCATGGTCATACATCAGTATATACCAGAGCTGAGCCAGAATTTGAACCCAGACAGTCCGACTCAGCATATGGGTTTGTAGAGATGTGTTTGAATTCCTGCTTTTCCAGTTTATGGCCTTGGCAAATCATTTCATTTCTTTAAGCTTCAGCTATTCATCTGTAAAATGGGAATAATGATGTTTGCCTCTTGGGTTTGTAGTAAAGATGAAAAGAAATGTGTGGTACAGTGAATGGACCAAGTAAGTGTGAGAGCCACAGAGCTATATTCTACATTCACTTTTTCTATCAACATTAGATTATTAACTATAGAACTCTCACTATTTTCCCCCTTTCCAACGTCGTTTGTGAAGGACATCAGCTATCTTTCACTGTTTAATTCTACTGGCATTGTTGATATTGTTCCACTATGTGCATGATAACACTTAAAAAATTAAGAGGAATATTCCAGAGGTTCAAGTTGGACAAAAGAGAGGCAGTGGTGTGGTATGAAATAATAACATGGAGCAGAGTGAATGCCTGTCAATTTTCCTTACTGAGTATGCAAATCCTCAATAAAGCTCATCAAATGCAAAAGTGGGATTTAGCTAGTACGGCCCAGCTCCCCTTCACTGTATGCTTTTGAAATGAGCTCTTCTTTTTGTTAAGCAAATAAATAACAAACTCCCTATCTGAGTGTCCTCAGAACCATAAGAAAGAGTGACATTGCCATGCAGGGCTGCTGACAGGAGAAAAAGATGGGGCACCAGGACAAACCAGACAGAGATCATGTGGAGAGAGATAGTCCTGTTATAGAAATCATTAGCGCATTATCACCCCTGGGCCTGAAAACACTATTCTGCTATTGTGCCATGGAAAGACAAAATGATGAACAACATGGATGCATTTATTTACCTGACAAACCTTAAATGCAAGCCCTTTTTGTGTGTGTCCATGTGTGTGCACATGTGCATGTGTGTATGTGTGGTGTTTAAGTTAATTAAGCAACACAGTAGGGGGGAAGGGGGAATCATATGCCTTCCAGATTAAATTCCGTTTCTGCAAACCGTCAGTTGTGAGCAGCCCATTGTGTGCCATTATGAGCATTGCTAAATGGGTCAAAGGGTCAAGCAGGAGCACATGGCATGGGATGCAGAGGGCCCTGCAGCCTCACTTGTTGGGAACAAGGAGATCTTAATCAGACTAGGACAGGCAGGCCCCAAACTCAAATTACTCGTTAATCTAATAGAGTGCTTTCTTCTAGGGAAGAAAAAATGAAAACAATTTTTAATGAAACCCTCGACTTCATGCTTCTACCAAAGGGAGGAGGTATTGTCCTTGTGAGCCTCCGGGAGCCTAGAGAGAACTTGTTCAGATCTAGCAATTAAATGGGTGGTTTGCCTGTTTTCCTTCTCCTACTTCTCTCATCGACCTTTTTTCTCTTTCTTCATTTCTTCTTCATCTTCTATCTCTTTCTCTCTCCTCCCCTTTCTGCTTCCTTCCTTTTTATATTGTATTTTTTCTTTCTCCTTTTCCTTACTTTTGAAATATTCCTTAATAAGTTTGTACAATGCATCTAGGGGAAGCAATGGAAAGGTTTGAGCAGTAACCCAGCCAAGTGGAGATCTGCCATGCTAACAATTTACCAGGTTTGAATTAAACACAGGCTCTAGTCAAGCTGAGTCCATTCCTTAGGCACGTCATGGCACGTCCCTCAAGGTCAGCATTCATTCTGACAAAACACTATGTGGTATGATTTTATTACATCTGGTGACACACATGAATGACTAGGAGAGAACCCAAAGAGCTCTTCTTCTTTTAAAAGTTTCCCAGTTCCTAGAATTAACATAAATTTATTGCAGCTGATGGGTGGGACTCCTATGTTTTCCAGTTCCTATAATTCAAAACATCTAAGTTAAGTGTATTTGTTAGCAGAAGTAGACTTAACTGTGAGCCAAAGGCAGACAAATCATGTCAAAGACTATGAAAAGGTCTAAATGTAACTTGCTTTATTGCCATGTGGTCTCAATTCATGAGAAAAAAAAATAGTACAAAGAATTCCGTGACTTCACAAGGTGTAATATAAAAAGACACTCAGTCCTCCTAGACTTCACTGCACTCTGCTTTAGGACTGATACTGTTCTGTTAGTAAGAAGAAGTCCCCAGGGACCTTACCTATAGCTGAGTGAGTGCTGTGTTTTTACCTCCAGCTTGGCAAGCCACTGGAAGGCCAGTTTAGCCTTTGTGAGGGCTTGGGGAGGTGTCTTGGAAGAAAGCAAAGTTTTAAAAGGATTTGCTAGTTTTCTGGGATTTCACTGGTTTGCAAGAATGCTACTCCATTTCATCTTAAAAAATAATGTTTTGATCCCAAACCATACCATATTTCTGGCTAACTGTTACACTTGCCGAGCTTTACCCAGTTTACCATTTGAGGTCACTGACCTTTTCCAGCTGATTCCATTTTTAGCAATGTCAAAGGGATTTTGCTCTCAGAAGGTCAACTCCACACAGGCCTTCCCTGAAGGCCAGCAGCCCCCAGTGCTCTTCAAACAGCTCACTCCTGCAGGAAAACCCTCCAGGCTCTGTGAAATTTCCCTTCCCAGTGCAAGAGCATTTCCTTGCCCTTTGGGCCAAGAAGGAAATCGGAATGGTTCAACTTCCAGGCTGGTTTTGCTCCCCATGGTTCCCCTTCCATTCACCATGGTGCTTGCTAATTTGCTAGTCTCTGCAGTGGAGCTGGAGAAGGGAAGGAAGAGTGAAGATTGTGACTGCAACCTGTGTATGTGTGAGTCTTTGTGTCCTCCTATAAGTATGTGTGTTCCCAGGCACATTCGTTTTGGATTTAATTTTCACATAAAGTCACGGGATGGGCTTGGGGAAGAAATACAGGGTCTGAGCATCAGTTGTCATAGCTTACCTTGGAAACTTTTCATATGCTGCCTTAACTGGACTTCCAGGAAGATGGTGTCAGAATAGTCAGTCTGAGCTTGACTCTCTCACAAAAACAATGGAGGAAGGTCAAAAAGCTGTCCAAGGGACCTGCTTTGAGGCTTTGCAGACCAGGAGAGTGTTGTGCACCCCCAGGAGGGTAAAGACAGAGAGACAAAGAAGCCAAAATGAAAACTGTGAGTTACTAACCGATGCAACTGGGAATGGCACATATCCCCCATCCAAAGGTGAACAACCTGGATAAAACCAGTGGCTCACTGCAGCCAACCAAGAGGCAAACAGAAGTCTTCAACCCAGGGAAGAGGAAAGGTGTGGTGGAAGGCGGAGAGTGGTTTGTCTTCAATGAATTTAGCCAGCAGAGTCTGCTTTAAATCTCAGCTCTGGCCAGACAAGAATCACAGGCAAGTGGAGGTAGAAAGAATCAGCTCCATGGAAAGATTCATTGACAAGAGCCTCCTACTGGTCATCTGGGAAACTGCAAGAAGAAAAACTGCTTTTAGGTATCTCTTGTTCCCTTGATATTGTCCACATCCCATTAGTGAGGCCTTTGCCCTATTTTGGTAACTTAAGCTGGGCAATGTTTAAGACTTAGAAGAAGTTGAACCAAAAATCAAGAAGAGCTGTGAAACAAAACTACTAGGCAAGAAGGAGAAATGGGCTGTCAGAGTAAATTCACCAACATATTTACATGTCTGGACATCAGCAAAAAAGAATTACAAGCAATACTAAGAAAAAGAAAGATATGGACCAGTCAAAGGAACAAACCAAATATCCTGATGAGACACAGGATTTAAGACAACTAATCAATGATAATCACACAAATCTCCTAAATCAATTCAAGGAATTGAAGGAAAATATGACTAAAGAGATAAAGGATATTAAGAAGACACTGGGTGAACATAAAGAACAATTTAAAAGGCCTGCAAAGAAAAGTAACAGAGCTAATGGGAATGAAAGACACAATGGATAAGATTAAAAATACATTAGATGCATGTAACAGCAGATTTGAATTGATGGAGGACAAAATTTGTGAAATCGAGGACAGAACATCTGAGCTTGAAAAGACATGAGAACAGGAAAAGAAAAGAATGGGAAAAATGGAGCAGGGTCCAAGGGAATTGAATGACAATGTGAAATACACAAACGTACATGTTATCAGTGTCCCAGCAGGAGAAGACAATGGAGAAAGAGCATAAAGATATTTCAGGAAATAATGGCAAAAACACTTCTCAAACCATATGAAAGAAATACATATCAATATCCAAGAAGGACAACGCACCTGTTGCAGTTGGGCAGTTTGATATAATTATGAATTCCAAAAATATAATTGGATCATGCTTGTAAACTGATCTGTTAATCTGAGCATGATTAAGTTATGATTAGGTCATTGACTGGGCCACGTCAGTAGGTCATTGAGCCCCATCCCTTGGTGGGTGGGGAATCAAATATAAAAGGCAAGGCAAGGAACAGAGTTGAAGCAGTTTTTGAGAAACAGTTTTGATTTGGAGTTTTGATGTTGGAGAAAAGGCCCCAGGAGAAGAGAAGTGAGCTGTTTGCCTGATAGTCTACAGCTGACCTTGCGGAGGAACCAGAGTTGCTAAGCCCGGAGAGAAAGGCAGCCCCGGTAAGAGAGTAACCCAAGAAGCCTGAACCCTGGCAAACATCAGCAGCTGTTTTGCTCCAACACGTAGCAATGGACTTTGGTGACAGAAGAAACTTAACGCTTTATGGCCTTTATGGGACTTCTACCCCAAATAAATACCCTTTATAAAGACCAACCCATTTTTGGTATTTCACATTAACACCCCTTTGGTTGACTAAATACAGCACCCAAACAGAATAAATCTGAATAGACTTACTCTGAGACATCTACTATTCAGAATGATAAATACCAGAGATAAAGAGAAGATTCTGAAAGCAGCAAGAGAAAAGCAAAGTATCACATACAAGAGAACCTCAATAAGATTAAGTGCCAATTTCTCATCAGAAACCATGGAGATGAGAAGAAAATTGTATGATATATTTAAGGTATTGAAAAGGAAAAACTGCCAGCCAAGAATTTTGTATCCAGAAAAACTGTTCTTCAAAAGTGAGGGTGAGTTTAAGGTCTTCACAGACAAAAACTGAGAAAGTATCTTACCAAAAGAGCAGATTTATGAGATATGCTAAAGGGAGCGCTGCAACCTGAAAGGAAAAAACAAGGGTGAGAGACGTGGAGAAGAGTGCACAAATGAAGCTTATTAGGAAGGATAAATTAAAGGGTAAAAAGGCAGACAATAGTAAAATATGACAACAGAAAGTACAAGGATGAAATGGATGAACTAAGTTATGCCTTTACAGTAATAACATTGAATGTTAATGGCTTGAACTCCCCAATCAAAAGACATAGACTGACAGAATGGATTAAAAATAAAACAAAATGAGCCCTCTATATGCTCTCTACACTAGATTCACCTCAGATGTGAGGACACAACCAGATTGAAAATGAAAGCTTGGAAAAAGATATTCCACGCAAATAATAAACAAAAACCATCTGGAGTAGTGTGGTAGTTTGACTGTTTATGAATTCCAAAAAGAGAGATTATGTTTGTAAAATGGTCTGTTCCTCTGGGTGTGATCCCTCTTTGATTGTATTCGATTCAGCTGAGATGTCTTTGATTAAGTTATGTTAAGATTAGGGCTTTTATTTGACCACATTAGTAGGTGTAACTCAGGTTAAGTCCCTGCCCCCTTTGTGGGCTGATATAAACAGGCACTCACTCAAGAAGGCACAGAAGAAGATACATGGGAAGAGAAAGCTCCATAGATGCCAGAGGAGAGAACTTAATCATGACATGGAAGAGGAGACAACTTTGTTCCTGAGGCCCCAGGAAGAGAGACAAGCCCTATGCCAGCCTGTATTGAGAGAGAGGAAGGCTGAGCCCTTACTTCAACATGTGGCAACTGACTTGGGGGAGAAATAACCTTTTATGGTATGGTACCTTGAGTTGGATTCTTTAAGGCCTTGTAACTGTAAGCTTTTACCCCAAATAAATACCCTTTATAAAAGCCAACAGATTTCTGGTACTTTGTAGCAGCACCCCTTTGGCTGATTAATATAAGTAGTGATACTAATATCAGACAAAATAGAGTTTAAATGCAAAACAGTTATAAGTGATGAAGAAGGTCATTATATATTAATAAAAGCAACAATTCATAAATAGGAAATAACTACAATAAATATTTATGCACCTAATCTGAGTGCACCAAGATACATGAGGCACTCACTGGCAAAACTGAAGGAAGAAATATACATCTCTACAACAATAGTTGGAGACTTCAATACTCCATTCTCAGCATTGCATATGCTGCCTCAAGCTTACTTCATTTTTTTTCTTTGTTTGTAGTTTTACTATGAAATATCACATGCTTAAAAATGAATATAATATGAATATATGAATGAACACAATATACGTACTTATACATACATTCTTGTATATAATGTAAGAATATAATACACACAAGATGTACTTATAAATACATTTGTAAATATATATGTTCATTCATATATTATGTTATATATTATATATATTACAAAGATAAAGAAAAAAGACCATGTACATAGCAGGGAGCCTAAGAAATAAAATATAGAAACAAAAAAAGTTTACTAATACCTATGGTATCCCCAATCACATTCTTCTTCTTTCCTCCTTTTCTCCAAAGGTAAGTACTTCCTAAAAAAGCATTGTGACATTTACATGTTTTTAAAATTTACATAAAGAGAACACTTTACATGTTTTTCTACAACTTGCTTCTTCTACTGAATAAGATTTTGAGCCTCATCCATGCTAATATATATTTAACTGCAGTTCATTCATTTTCACTGCTGTATAACATTTTATGCACCCCAATTTATTACCCATTCCACTCTTTATAGGCATTGGGCTTTCTCTGGTGTCTTCACTAAGGTGGGCAGTACTTCTCTGAACACTCTTGTACCTAACTCCTGGTGTGTACATACAAAAGTTTCTCTAGCACTTTTTTACACATAAAATATGTGTAAAAGAGAAGGTTCACCATGAATTTTACTGCCTGATACCAAATTGACTTCCATGGTGGTTGTACAAAGGTACATTCCCACCTGCAGCTCATGAAAGCTCAGGCTACCACACATCCTCACCAATATTTGGGGATGCCGGACTTTAGAATGTTCGGCAATCGATGTATATCAAATCGTACAATTTGTACTTCTCTGAATAATGATGAGGCTGGGCATCTTTTCATGTTTGTTGGTCATTCATATTTTCTCTTTGGGGTTCATGTCATTTGGCTATTTTTTCTCTGGGGTTTTTGTCTTTTACTTATTGATATATAAGAGCTATTTTTTACTATAGTCCAGATATTAACCCTTTGTTGTTTTACATGATATAAATATCTTTTTAGTTTCTTTATGATGTCCTTAGATAAACAGATACTTTTTTAATTTTAATGTGGTCAAAATTACCAATATTTAAAGAGTCATTCCTGATGCAGAGATTACAAGGATATTCTTCTATTTTGTCTCCTAAAAATTTTCAGGTTGTTTTCACATTAAGTCTCTAGTACATCTGTAATTGGTTCTTATATGTGGCATTGGAAGGAATCCATTCTTTTTAAAATAGATAACTAAGTGTCTCCCCACGTTCTATTTATTAGGTAATACGTATATGTTCAACTCCTGCTCACCCAGTCATATAGTAGGTTTCCATATTCTTGGATTCTATACAATATTCCATGAACCTATTTGCTACAGTTGTGCCAACATCATGGTTTTAACTCTTAAAATTTTGCTATAAGTCATGATTTTTGTTAGGCCAAGTCTCCTTGCCTTGTTATTCTTCCTTAAGAATATAGCTACTCTTCTTAACCTTTTGTTCTTCTACATAAATTTTAGAATCAACTTGTCAAGTTCCATTAAGAACCCTATAGAAATTTTCATTAGAATTTTATAGAATCTACAAATCAATTTGGGGAGAATGAATGTATTTACAATATTGAGTGTTTGGAGCCTTGAGCAAGCTTCCTTCTTTCCTCTCACCTTTTCTCTTTCCTCTCTCCCTCCCTCTCTCCCTTTCTGTCTTTTTTCCTCCCTTCATTCAGCATTACCCTCTCATAGGCAAACATTCCACTTTATTTGATGCAAATATGTTTGTTTTTATGTGTTTTTGTAAAATGTACTCTTGTGTGTGTGCATGTATTTTAATTTCTGTAAATGATATTTTATAATATATTTCTTTCTGTTTCTTAATCTTTTCTTCTTAGCCCTATAATTTTCAGGTCCACTTAAGTGCTTATATGTATAACTAGACAGTTGTTACTAACTGCTGCAAAGAACTCCAAAGTGTGAAGCTACCTCATTTTACCTAGTTACTCTTTCAGTTATGGGTGCCTAGATTACCCTCAGCTCCTCCCACCCCCCTACCCCCACCCCCAAATAATGGCAGCATGAACAACCTCATACAATGTGTGAAGGAGTATTTCTTTGAGGAATATAAACTCAGAGACAGAAATGCTGCATCATGGAGGATATGTACTTAATATAACTATGTTCTGGCAGATTTCTCTCCAGAACGGCTGCAGTGTATGAGAATTCCCAATCCCTACATTGCTGCCATGTTATCTAACTTTCTAATCCTATAGGTGAAAAGGAATATTTCTTTATTTAACATGCATTTCCCTGATTACTATTGAGTTTGTCTCTCCACATACTTAGCTGCTTTTTGGTTTTGCTTTTCCATCGTTTTCCTGTTCATGTATAATGCCCATTTTTCCATTAGGGTTGTTGTTTTGTTCTTGTTAATTTTCAAGACATTCTTGAATAGTCTGGTAATTAATCCCTTAGCAGTTTTAGATGCTGCAAATATATTATCCTGTTCTGTCATATGTCTATTAACTTTGTCTACAGTGTCTTTGCAGAACAGAATTTTTTTTTCTTTTGCTGTAATTGAATCAATCATATTATTTTCTTCTGGTTTAATATTTTGAAATATTGGCTAGAAGTCCTTTCCTGTTCTGAAGTATGGTTTGCAGAGTAATGGCTCCCATAGATGTTCACATCCTCGTCTCCAGAACCTGTGAATATATTACCTTAGATGGCAAATGCAACTAAAAATGTTGAGATGGGGAGATTATCCTGGATTATTTAGGTGCCCAATGTAATCACAAGGAAATGTATAAGGTAAAGAAGGAGAAAGGAGAGTGAGGGTCAAAAAAAGGAGAGGTGATGATGGGAGCAGAGGTCAGAGAGAAAGAGATTTGAGGTTGCTGCACGACTGGCTTTGAAGATGGAGGAAGGAGCAATGAGCCAAGGAACGCAGATGGCCTCTAGAGGCTGGACATGTCAAGGAAACAAATTCTCCCCTAGAGCCCCCAGAAGGAATGCAGAGCTGCTGACACCTTAATTTGGGGACTTCTGACCTTCTGTACTGTAGGATAATAAATTTGTACTTGTTTACATCACTGAGTTTGTCGTAATTTATTAGAGCAACAATAAAACTAATACACTAAGTGACAAAGTTATTTTCCTATGTTTCCTCTTAAGAATGTATAGTGTAACTTTCACAGGTTTATAACCCATCTAGAGTTCATTTTTGCAAAGAGTGTTCTAGAGGAATTCATGTTTATTCTTTTCCTGTAGTAAACCAGTTTTTCAAACATCACCTACTAAGCAATATGTTCTTTCCCCATAGATTAATGGTGCCACTTTGTCATATATGTAAGTTCCCATCTTTACATGCCTCTGTCTCTGGAGTCTCTGTTATGTGCAGTTGGTTCATTTGTCTTATCTCAATTTATTTAGATCTTCTTTAATGTTATTTGATAACATTTTATAATTTTCTCTATGAAGTTCTTACACATATTTTCTAAGGCTTATTCTTAGAAACTTTATGCTTTTATTGCTATTGCAGTTATATATTTCAAAAAGTTATGATTTTGGTTTGTTTCTGGTTCTGGTGGTTTGGAACTGTATGAACCCCCAGAAAATCATGTTCTTAAAGCTAATCCATTCCTGTGAATGTAAACCTATCGTAAGTAAGACCTTTTGATGATGTTACTTCAATTAAGGCATGGCCCAGGGTAGGTCATAATCCTCTTACTTGAGTCCTTTATAAGAGAATGAAATTTAGACAAAGAGAAAGCCACAGAAGCCAAAAACCAAAAGCAAGGAAACCCAGAAGAAAGGGAAAGGCCAGCAGACACTGCCATGTGCCTTGCCATGTAGCAGAGGAATCAAAGATCACCACGAGCCAGTCTTTAGGAGGAAAGCACTGTCTTGACAATGCTTTGATTTGGACATTTTTCTCAGCCTCAGAACTGTAAGCTAATAAATACACATTGTTAAAAGCCAACCCATTTTAAGATATCTGCTTTGAGCAGCCTGAAAAACTAAAACACTGGTGGAATAAAATGTGTGTTTTATAAATTAATCCCATTTCAGCCATTTTGCTGCCACTATTATCAATGGTATTTTTCTGTAGATCCATTTTCATTTTCAATGTGGAAAATTTATCATCTGCAATTAATGATAGATTATTATTTCCCCCTTTCCTTTTATATAGGCACATTTTTTATCTAGCCTTACTGTTCCAGTAAGACTTCCAATGCATTGTTGAATAAACATAGTTTTAGGAGGTATCCGCGCTTTCTTCCTGATTTTAAATGGAATGCTTCTAATTTTTCACCATTACCATGAAGCTCGCTATAGGTTTCTGGTAGACACATGTCTTAGTTTGCCAGGATAGTTATGACAAATATCCCACAAGGGGTTGCCTTAAACAACAAGAATTTATTGGCTCATGGTTTTGGAGGCTAGAAATCTAAAATCAAGGCATTGGCAAGGCAATGCTTTCTCTTCAAATTATATAGCATTCTGGCACTGGCTTGCCACAATCCTTGGGGTTCCTTGGCTTGCAGCTAGGCCTCCTGTCACATAGCCATCTCTTACTCCTTGTGTTTGCTCTTCCAGTTTCTTCAGACTTCTGGCTTTTGGCTCTTTCCTGTGGCTTTCTCTGACTCCTGACTTCTGGTTTCATCTCTTTATAAGGCCACCAGTAATATGTGTTAAGAACATTTGTTTGTTGGGGTACATAATTCAACCTACCAAAGCATACTTTATCAAGATTAGGAATATTCCTTCTATTTATTTCTAGGATAAACATATATTTTATACAATTTTTTTCATTGTATATTATACATATTTTATTTCTCATATTTTTATTTTGATGCATTTGGTTTGCTCAGTTTTGGCTTTGGATTATTGAATCTATATCAATCAGTGAGATTGGTAATTTTATTTTTTATACTCCTCTTTCTGATTCTGATCTCAAAGTTATTGCCAACTTACAAATTGAGCTGGGGTTATTCCTTCTTTCTTTCTTCTCTAGGTTGAACAAGACGGGTATTATCTATTCCCTGAAACTTTGATAGAACTCACTTACAAAATTATATGGACCTGTTATGAAAAGATTTGAAACTACTGATTCAATTTCTTTAATGGTTGAAGAAATATTTTTATGTTTTCAATTTTATTGATAATAAATATTAACCATATTCTCATATTAAATTTTAATCTATGCTGTATCTGATCTGCACTTATAGCCCCCTTTCATTCCTAGTATTACCTGGATGCTTCTTCTCCATTTTTTTCTTGATTGAGTTCCTCTTAATTTTGGCTGTTTAATTAATCTTTTTTTTTTTTTTTTTTTTTTTTTTACCGGGAGGTCCCGGGGATCAAACCCAGGTCCCTCCATATGGGAGACGGACGCCCAACCAGTTGAGCCACATCCGACCCCTAATTAATCTTTTTAAAAGAAAAGTCTTTTGGTTTTATTGATTTTCTCTATTATATCTTTGTTTTCTGTTTCAGCTATCATCCTTGTTTTGCTATTAGAACCTTGATGATGTCTTTTAAAAATACCTAGTATTTATTGAGTTATCAACATGGGCCAGATACCAAGCCAAAACCCTTACGTATTTATCTTAAGCGTTATCTTATTTTGGCCTCATGAAAACTTTAAGAGACATATGCAATCATTATATCTATTTTACAAATGAAGAAATTCTGTGACAGTCACAGAGTTTGACTCCAGATCTATGCTCTCCACATATACTGCCCTTTCCCTCTATTTTCTTTGAAATGGGACTCAAAGAGTAAAGATAATGTTTAACTCCAAAGTATAAGTTAGTAATGTTGGGTTTTCAGGAATGGTAGGAAGCCGTGGAAAATTGTTGTTGAATTTGGAGTTGAAAGCAAGGGTCAGGTCAGGACTTCTACTTTCAGCAATACATCCAGGCAGGATGAGTGAGCCTAATTATCATATGAGTCCTATTCAGGCTTTTTATTTCAAGATCTTTCTGAGCCAAAAAAAAAAAAAAAAAAAAAAAAAAATTGACAAATATATAATGGAGTGTTTCCTACAAATTATCAAATTGTTTTGTAATAAATGGTAATATTTCATTGAATTTCAGTTTTGGAATAGCTTATTTGGAATCAGTTTTCAAAGCATTTTCAAAAGCTGCATCCAGTTTCCACATTTCTTCCAATGCCAGCAGCCTTTTAGGTAGGCTGGACAGTTGTTATCATCCCACCCCAAAGATAATAATGTAAGAAGTTAAAAGACTTGCTAAAAGTTACATACATAGTGAGAGGCAGAATGATTCTAAAATACAGAATTTCTGACTCCCAGCTTGTTCACTGCTTTTTAAAATCATTAATTCCACATATATTTATTAAAGCCCCACTATATGTATAGTTCAATGTTGGGCACTGTAGTGTAATAGAAAGTTTTGTAAGTCACAGATATAAGAAGTTCACAAAAATAGTTATAATAAAATGACTATTTTACTAAAATTAAAGGGAGATCCAGGTAAGGGGCTCAAGAAATTCAGAGGGAGAAAATTTACTTTGAGTTATGGAAGGGGGAGGATTCTAATATTTTTATACTAAGCTCCAAATCAATCTCAAGAAATAATCAGTATCAAAAATCCTGAGGGATTTTTTTTTAAAGTTGCAAATTAATATTACATTCATCAAATAGAATAAACAGACCAGAATATCAAAGAAAATTCTGGAAATAAATAAATAAAGAGGGTATCTCAACAACACTGCAATACTACCCACAGCTGGATTTAAGGAACTTTCCAGGTTTCTGTGGGCCCTCGTTAAGACCACCATTCTCACCATCAGACACTGCACACTTCTCCCTATTATAACGAAGAAGAAAGTTCTAAATGGAATTGATTACCCACCTTCTCCTAAGAAACCATAAGAATAAAGCTATCATGCCTCAGATACCTAGTCTCTTCCAGAGGTCCAACCACCCAGGCCATCAAATAAGACACAGAAATATCTCCATACATAAGAATCTGTACATCCCCAAATGACCTAAAACCGTCATTTTGCCCTCTGTCACTCATACTCTCCCATATCCTCAGCCTCTCCTCTGAAAAGCCATCTCTTTATCTTATGATGTATCTGAAGCCTGGTTCTCCCCTGGGAAGAGGACACTGCTTTCACTGAAGCTTTCTCAAGTGGTCTCTGTTTTTTTCACACAGCACACATACCATGAAGCCAAGAGATGGTAGTTGAT
Organism: Tolypeutes matacus; assembly: GCA_026826555.1. Classification (NCBI taxonomy): domain Eukaryota; kingdom Metazoa; phylum Chordata; class Mammalia; order Cingulata; family Chlamyphoridae; genus Tolypeutes; species Tolypeutes matacus. The sequence continues at coordinate 11,067,296 of JAKSZT010054395.1, forward strand.
ATCCTCCTTTGTTATTGTTTTTACAGATCTCTTATCTTCCCTCTTCTCTCAAAACCCCAAATGTTCTGAAGCACATGTCATTAAACTAAACTGCCTTCTACTCTTCCTTGCTGCAGTCAATCCTATTTCCCAGTCATACAACTCACTGAAACTTTTAGCGCCTGGCTCATGGTCTATCTCTGTCACTATTCTTGTTATCATTCTTGGTGACTTTAACAATTATATTGATGGTCTATTCAACAATCTGTCCTCTCAGATCCTTGACCTTTTTACATGGAATACTGTCTTCATCCAATTCACTACAGCCACTCACTCCCATGGTTAAACTCTTGACCCTATCTTTACCTTTACCTTTAGCATCTCCAAAATTTCAATTTCAAGCATTTTATCCTTTGATAATGGGTCCTGGCTTTCAAACTTATTTACTCTAGTACTTCAGCCATTGTGGTTGGTAAACCATTGTAGTTCTTTGACATCATGGAAACTTCAGTTCATGTCCCTGGGCTCTTTCTCCTCTCTTCCTCCATTCTCATTTCTATCTTCTTCAACTAGACTGAATTCCATGTCCATCACCACATCACTCCCTTACACAAAACCTAAATATTATTTCCCCTTTCTCTATAAGATTTACCTGGCAAAACCACAACCCCGATTAAATTAAACTTTTTGCTTCTCTTCCTGCATCTGATCAAAGTATGGCCAGAAAAATCTGCAACCATGCTGCCTGGACACACTTTAAATTTATAGTCACAAATCTCAAATGGGCTCTCAGCATGACCCAGCCAATCTTCTTTGTCTATCTAGACAATTCTCTTTCCTACTCTTTGAGAAGATTCTTTCACATCTTCTGTCTCTTCAAACCTGTTCTCCCCTTCTCATTCATAGCTGATGATCTCATTTCTTATTTTACTGAGAAATAAGAACAATCAAAAGAGAAAAATTTAATTTATCTCACCACTCTAAGTGATCAATCTAACTATATTTGTACTCATATCCTCTGCCTTCTCTCCTGGTAAATGGTATAAACTGTCCTAGTTCTTGCCAAATGCTCATCTACTGGATCCCATTTCCTGAACCTACTAAGGACTCGGGCCCTGAAATTCTGTTTCCACCTCTCTCTTGGATCATCTCCATCAATAAGCAGACATAGTGAAGTATCTCTTCTTAGGAGGAACTCCTCACTCATTCCTCCAGGGAAGGAGTAAATTATCTGGTTTGTGAGTAGGAGAACTCAGCTCAGCTCCTTCTTCCTCTCTCTTTCCTATTTGGGATCTACCTGCCTGCGGTATGCTCACTTTCTGTTCTTTGTAAGTTTTATATGTGCAGACCCCTACGGGTGGGGCAGGGCTCTAATTGTTCAGTATTGCCAGGGACTGGACAGATAATTCTGCCTAATTCTGTGTAAAATACTATCAGCTGCGTTTAGCAAGATGTGATGGCACATACCCTAACAGCCTTATTAGTATTAAAAGTAATATTTTGGTTTTTGACTGCCTTCTTCCTGTCTCTCAATAGATTCAGACTCTGAGCAAATATGAAAGGAATGTTATTCATTTGGTTCTCTCAACTCCATCTCCTATCTTCACAATTGTTTCCAGGATCTGATGTATTTCTCCATCTCTCACCCTATTATTACAAATATTCTCCATGAAAGCAAAATTCCCCAAGAAATTTTGTCTAATGCACTGTCAGCTCATCCTTACCTCCTATTATCTCTCAGACTTTCAATTCCATGGTACCACTGAAACTGCTCTGTCAAGACCATGAGCAACTTCCATCTTTCCAAATCCAGTGGTCAAGTCTCAGCACTTGTTTTATGCAACCTCTGAACCTCATTTGCCAGAGTTGATTGCCCCATCTTTCTTTGGTACTTTTTTCCTCTTGGCTTACTGGAAACCAGACTTTGCTTCTTGGATACCACTGAGGTAGATTTTCCTCCTCCTTTGCTGAATAGTTCATTAGCCACTTCATTTTCAGGCTTTCCCATTCCTCTCCCTCCCCAACCCCACCCCATCTTCTATAAGCTTTCATATTAGCCTTCCCTTACTGCTCTTAGGCTTCTCCATGCTATTTCCCCCACCATTGGCACACAAGAGAACATAGATGCTCTGTGAATTCCATAACGAACTTTCTATTTTTTCAAAACTATCTCAGTCATTTTTTTACATTGATCACATGTTTAAATGATAATATTTTGGAGATATTTCATTAAATAACATATATTATTAAAATTAGTTTAACCTGCTTCTTCCTTTTTAAAAATGTGGCTATTAGAAAAGGTTAAATTACATATGTGGTTTACTTTTTTATTATATATTTTTATTTTTTTAAAGATACTTAGATTACATAAATGTTACACAAAAAAGATAGGGATTCCCAGATGCCTTGCTCCGCACATCTCCCACACCCTCCCGCATAAACAACATCCTTCATTAGTGTGGCACATTCATTGCAATTGATAAACACATCCTGAGGCATTGCCACTGAGCATGGACCATAGTTCACATTATAATTTACACCATTCTGCAAGTTATGGGAAGAAATAAAATGGCCTATATCTGTCATTGCAATGTCATTCACGACGATTCCTAAGTCCCGAAAATGGCCCCGTATTACACCTCTTTTTCCCTCTCCCTGACTTCAGCACCTCCAGTGGCCACTGTCTCCACAACAAGTCTGTAGTAGTATACCAGTAAGTCCACTCTAGTCCATAGCTCATTCCCCAATCCTGAGGATTCTGGGATGGTGACATCTACTCCACCTCTCTATAAACTGCCCTATATTCTCAGTGTTGTCACAGAAGGCTCTTTTTACCTCCAGCCCCAAATGAAACCTGGCTCTCCCCTGAAGATATCACTTCCCTTGTAGTTCTTTTTCCATACCCTGTGCACCTTGTAGTGGAGAGGGGAAAATCAGCATTCTTTCACTTTGTCATTGCTGCTTTTCATTTGTATACAAAATATCCTCCTTTGAAGCTCATTTTTCCTGGCTTCTTACTCTCATATTTTCTATCATTTTCCAGTCTCTCACCCTCCTTCACTGGCACCAAACTCAATTTTTGTCTGGTCTCCTTGTTATTTCTCTAAACACCAGGCACCCTGCCTCATGGCTTTGACTTATGCTATTTGCTTTCCTTAAATCATATTCTCAATGGCTCTTATTTCTTCATCTCCTTCAGGTCTTTGCTTAACTGTCATTTTCTCAGTAAGTCCTTCCCTGATCATCCTATGTTAAATGATAAGCCTCCTAACATAGTACTCCCTATCTTCCTTCCATGCTTTATTTTTTTCCCAAAGCTCTTCTTCCAGATGACATAGTACATATTTTTTGCTTATTTATTGGTTTATTATGTGTTGTCCCCCACTCAGACAGACATGAAGACAGTAATTTTTGTTAGCTTTGTTTCTCTAAAACAGTGCCTTGATCATAGTAAGTGCTCCCATGTTTAACAAACAAATAAATGAGTGAATGATTGAATCATCCTGGGTGAATTCAACAAACATGCAGCTGGCCCATTCCATGCCTGCCTGAATCTCTTTAACACTAATGGCTGTCACACACTCAGCTTCAGCCACCACCTGCCAACTTGTACCATTTCAGAGCCCATGACCTTATATTTTCCCAGTACCTTCTGTGTATTTGGATCCTCAGCTCTTACCATGCGCATAATCTTTTTGGAGAGCATTTTGGCAACATTTATTTTTAAAAATCTAAAAAAATCTTGACCCCCAAATTCTATTTATAGAAATATATTCTAAGGGAAGAATCTGAAGGAAAAAATAACTATATGCAAAGATGTCCATCTCAACTTTAACTGTAATAGTGAGAAATTATGAAACAAATGTATATATTTATTAAGTTAAATCATATAATTTATATGTATATATACCACCAGCTAACATGATTAGATGTATGTTTACTGTACTGACATGGAACAATGTGTATTATTTTACTAAAAGTAAAAAAACCCAAGTTATAAGAGAGTAGGTATATTATGGTCCCGTTTTTATTGCCTTTTATATAATATATGGTAAGTAGCACAAACCTGTAAGTTGGTTTACATAGAATTATATTCTCAAACAATGATATTTTCCTCCTTCCTTCTCCTGTATTGTACTCAGGTTGGTGGGATGAGGGGAAACTGGGGTGCTAGGTGAGACTTTCTAAGTTTGAAAATGAAATCACAGATCAGCAAGGAAAATATTGATAGGGTTGATTCCATAATAACTTCTCTATGTACATATAGATAGATGTTTCATATTAATATACAGACAGTATATCATATATATATATGAAGCTGGAAATATTTTCAGTAAATATGACATGATTATAGAAATATTTCATTCAAATTGATAAGAAAATCACTAAGCCCCTAAAATGAGTAACAGATATGAATACACAATTTTTTAAGAAGAGGATATATAACCGGCAGAAATCATGAAAAAATATTCAATCTCCCTAGGAATCAAAGAAATGTCGCTAAACTTGCAATGATGGAGTCTCCCCATTAAATTAGTAAATTAGTAGAATATATATTTATATTCTACTATATATATATATACATATATATATATATATACTAGATAGTAGATGTACACACATACACACACACTGTCCAGCCAGGTTATAAAAGTTCCATTAGAGCTATAACTCTTTCTATGTGATTGTTTTATCCTGAACACCCAGCTCAGGGCTTGAAACTTAGTGTTAATAAATATCTGTTGAATGAACAAATGCCAATGAAGTTATGGTGAAATTGATGTACATTTTAAAATTACATGTTCTACTATTATGCCCTGCCAATTTACAAAGCAATTTCTGTATTATTAGTATTTTATGTATTTTTACCTTTTCTAGTTTCTAAACACAGGTATTCTCCTGCTCACATATGGTGATTCTTGCAATGCAAGAAATTATAACAATGAGGTGGAGCCAGTGGCCACTTGACAGTTTTTTGGGTAGGGAGGGGATGAGCAGTTGAAATACAGGGGCTTCTTTGGGAGTTGGAGGTTGTCCTGAGTACTGTTGTGGCAATGGATGTAGGCCATTTTAAATCAGCACACACCACTCAGAACTGAGTGGGAGAGAGTGTGGTCTACAGTGTGAACTGTGGTCTATGGTTGGTGGCAAGGCTCCAGGATGTGTAAGTTCATTGAGGTTGGTGGGCCACACTGTGGGAGATGTTTGTGTGGGATGTGGTGGGGGTGTGGGAGGTGGGCAACATGGGAATCCCAGTGGGTTCCGTGTAATAGTTTAGGTAATCTAAGCACCTCTTAAAATATATGTATATATATATATATATAAATAACATTTTTGTAAGCAAATACACATATATGCATATATATTTATATATCATTTTACAAATGTTTGTATGTATTGTGAGAATTTTGATTTTTACCCATAATAAAAAAAAAAAAAAAAAAAGAAGTTAGTTAATACTTATCCATTTGCTTTCCAGCTTTATTAAATTTTTTTCAAATAAAAAAAAAAAATGTGCATATTGACCCAGTCTTTTAAAAAAGTTTAATTATTCTGACTCTATTCTTAAGATTTTTTTTTCTGTCTTTTACTTAGCAATGTAATCCACTTATTTACATCATGTTTTAGTGCAACTTACAAGAAAAATAACATGCAGGATAAAATTGCATTGTAAATGTGAGAATGTAAATCAAATAAAAATACCATTGTGAGTCATTGGTGAGGCCATCTCTATCAGCCATCACAGGGCAGGATACAGCCAAAACAGCTACTGCCTGATTATGCAGACTATAAAATACACTTTTACAAAACTGCAAAAGGTCATGGTCTCTCTCTTTCTCTTTTTCCAATCAGGTTGGGTAAATAATAGGACATTAGAATGAAAAACTATTTAGAATATGCTCCTTACTCTGGAGCGGAAAACTATGGGAATATCTGCAACACACATAACTTTCTCTAAAAGTGCTAGTCTTTCGTTTGAGCTTTGATATTTGAGTGGTTCTGTTAAAAAATTTGCACAGAAACATTGCAGTTCAGTTGAGAATCTAAAGGCAGGGGCAGATCTTAGAGGGAAAGCTAAAGAGTGGCCCCGTGGGTGATCGGGCTTGAGACCCCCCCGAGGCCCTTTTACCTAAAGTGTTCCCTGCTGGTTTGGCACAACCCACAGTAAAGACTCCTGCCTTTGGTGTACCGAGCAGCCACCTTTGAAAATCCTTTGAGAAAACAAATCTGGAGAAACTCCCAAACCATGTCTTCCTAGGCGTTTCTGCCATCATGTACTTTCCACTGACATTTCTCTATCCTCTCCACAAAAAGGAAGGAAAGAGCTTCTTAATTTCCAACATTTCCCACATTCCCCTAAAATTCCCAGCACTCACAAATACTGGCCTTTCTACTTAATGTGTTTGAAAAGCCGATTAGTATAAAGGAGAAAATTCCTCAACTAGAATTTAGGGAAACAGTTCAAATACCAATGCTGACATAAGCAAACTCAGAGAAGTCAATAAATTATTCTAAGCCATAGATTACTCATCTATATAATAAAATTAATAATACACCCAAGGGTATTATAAAATTACGTAGTGGTAGTACCAGTTAAAGTAATATGCATATTATATTATTCTTTTCTGGCACCTTTCTTCATCTCTACCAGGCAATTTTGGATTTGACCTCAAATGCAAGTTCTCTTCAAGGAACCAATCCACCAAGCTAACAATTAATCATTTGCTATTAGTTAGAACTAGCAGAGTCATCTGCTTTCTTCTTAAGAGTGTGTTGAGATCATGGCATGGAAAGATTAAAAGTTTTAATTCACAAGTGAGATGGAGAGAAGTGATTTTGAAATACAAGGCACTGTCGACAGTAAGGCTTTAAAGGCCTTCTCTGTCTGATCTCTTCTATTCACTTATGTGCTTCTCTCAATGATGTACCCATGATTCTCAAACTGATGTCTTTAGTTCTGGTGTCTCTTCTGCACTTTGTACCTCCACTTACTTACCTGGCTGGCTTGTAGGAACATGCAATGCAACAGATCCTCATCTGAGTTTATTAGTTCCTCTGTGCATTTCTACCAGCCCCCCTCCAAGGTGTTATGCTCAGTCCAAGAACATAACACTCCAGCCACTGCCCAAGCCAGAAACCTCCCTGTTCTCTTGCATTCCAATCTCTCCTGACACCCACATTTCATGATCAATTCTGTTCATTCTTTTTGAACCGTCTCTCCAAACAATCCTCCCTCACTATCATTACTACCACTTTCCTATTTCAGATTTTTATCCTCCCATGCCCATTCTACTGAAATAAACTCTTAACCAGGTTTTTCCATCTGTCTATCACAGTGATGTTTATAAAAAACACCATTCCTCGATTTAAAGTCATTAGGGGATCTTTCACTGTCTAAAAAGTCTAAATTCCTTGGTATGACCTGCAAAGGACTCAAACCATCCAGTCGGGCTTCTCACCTCTCCACTCTCCACTCCTCTGCTCCTGGTCTCATGCTTCAGCTCACTGGCCATCCTCTGTCTCCCCAGAGCGCCTGGTACGCTGGTCATGCTGTTCCCTGGGTCCATTCCTCTCTAGACGGAAATGTCCTTTCTGTTGGAAAGATTCACCTGGAACCTCCTGCCCCAACTCTAGGCTCTAGTGCCCCAACATGCAAACTGTTCCCCTGCCTTGTGGTCCCATAGTATGTCTATACCTTTATCAAAGGACTTACGGCCTAGCACATGTATTTAATTATACGTTCATCTCTCTAATAAACTGTGAGTTCCCAGATGGCGTTAGTTGTTTCTTTTTCAGCTTCACATCTCTAGTAATTGGCAAAAATGCATGGATTATATTAGGTGACCAATATATGCTTGAATGCCAGTTAGGGGACAATGCCTAAAGAGCTTCTGGGCAGCCAAGCCAGTAGGGTCCTGGGTGACGTGGGCAACATGGGTGAGGGAGACAGAGAGGAGAAATAGGAAAATATTGATGGTGAACTTGGTTTACTTTACAATTTTACCTTGAGATTCATGAGGGATTCAGAGATTCAGAGAGGAGATGTCATCACTGTCTTTTCCTTTTCTTGACTTCCCATGCTAAATTAATCCTACAGCCTTTCTTCTCAGCAAGGTATTCCCTTCCCATCTGCCTCTCTGATCGATGATGATACCAGAAAGCCACAAATGGGATTCCTGGGGGGCACTCCCGGGCCTCTTCCTGCTGGGGAGCTTGCCCCAGGGCGAACCACCTGACTGCTGTTTGCAATTAGCTAGGTAAAAATAGAAGACTCTCAATTCAGTGTTTTTTCACTCTGTTCACATATCCCCTAGGGCCTGTATCTTTTCACCTCTGAACAGCGTGACACCTCCTCCCGTTTGGCACACCAGAGCTGTGCATTAACATCAGATTCCTCATAGTCACACGTTGGTTGCAAAGGCTTGAATGAATGTGCGTCCACTCCCTATCCCTAGGGCAATTGTGCTTAGTTCCCTTTGATTGATGGAGGAATTAAGGGAGATTATTGAGGGACCTGATCAAGGAGATATAGGACCCGCTGTAAATTCTCATCTAAATATCCTGACAAAAAAGCCAGGTTAGAGCTGGAAGTGGCTACAACTCTGCTCACAGTTCTAGGTTTTGCTTCCCTCCTTCTAGAGTGGGTAAGGAACAGGAATTACTCAAGGGCTTTGGGAGTTCTTTCCTGATTATAACCTGAAGAATAATGTCTTGGCTTCATGTTTCTTTCAGGAATAAATCGTTTCCAGCTTGTAGACAAGGCCCCTTGAGTGGCCTGGGAAAGGCAGCCCTTGCAGCACTGAGCATTATCACATACCCAGTTTGCTTAAGGCCCCTTCCTGCCTGCTAACACACTGGAGGCTTCAAGCGATAATTATACAGCTTCTGGGCACCTTAACAGGGTCTTGTGAAAGAAAGCTCATCACTCTCTCTGTGGTGTTGAGCTTCAGAGTTCCAGAAATCTTCGCAACCACTTCTACTCTTCTTGGTGCTTCACCTATTGTTCAAACATGCCCCAAAACAAACGGGACCAAAAGATAAATTGGTAAAGATAAATTGGCCGGGGAAGTCTCCGAGAGAAAAGGTGAAGCACATGGACCAGCCTACTCACTTAATCGGGCTGATTCAGTGTAGAAAAGCTGACCACGTGAGGAATCTTCCTTTCTCCCTTTCTCTTTCTTTTCTCCTCTGGGTCAGACAATTGAGTCTCAGCACTGGTCTTTACTAGGATTATTTGCTCTTTCCTATAGAGTTCCAAGTCCAACCCTCAGTGAGGGGCCAAATCCGTGCTCTTAGCAACCATTGGGGCCTTGTTAAACTAGTGTATAGTTCCTTGGATTACTTCCCAGGACCTTTTGAACACAATTTCTCCTAAGGCCCCCTCAATCTCTCAAGTCCCTCTTCAGTATTTTCTTTCCTCTTCTCTCTCTTGGCCACACTTAAATGCCAGCTGCTGGCTTCCTGGCCACCCACTGCAGTTCATTCTCCTGGGTTTATCTCATCCTTTTCCCATATCCTCATTTAGGCATCCCTCCCCCAGCAGGGCCTCACTACTCACGTGTGCCTGATGGCTGTTTTCTCAGTTATTGTACTCCTGCCTCTCATTCATTGCTGACACATTATATCTATTGTCATGTCTAGAGCCTTTAAATTCAACTGTTCTTATTTATAAAGAGAATCCAAATACATTTCCAATTAATATAAAATTGGAAAAGATGACAATTTTAATTACCATCTTTTTAAAAAAAATATTTGTGTTTACCATTTTATCCTTGTCTGGGCCAAGGGACTTATTTACATTAGAAGCCTGGCAATTATAACTCAGGAAAATCTATTTTCCATTATATACAGAGACAATTTAATTGATGATTAGTAAGTGTTAAATAGGAACCAAGCACAGATTTCCTTGTAATGCTAATACTCCATAAGAAAATTGATAAACATGATCATAGAAATAGGGTTCCAGTTTTTATTTTGCATATATTACTTTTTTCATATTTATTGTTTCATTACATTTTTATATTTTCACTCAAGCTTTGTGCTTCTTAGTTCATTGACTTGCCTCCCTTGTTTCCTTCTTGGCAGATGTAAAGACTGAGAGGCCATTATCAGTGGATTGTATGACTTATGTAATATCTCCTAGGGTTTTTGTGACAGGACAGGCACAAGAATGGCAGAATACTTTTAAGAAATTCACAAACTTCTTTCTATATAAATGTTTAATTAAGGAAAAGCAAAAGAAGAGACTCACAAAGGGAGATGTGTATCCAGAGTTGCATCTAAGATGTTTTCCATAGAACCTAGCATAGAGCATCACCTACCTTTCAAGTGTTTACAAGAAAGCTTTCTCTTTGAAGGAGACATTAAAAGCTGTATTGTGAGGAAAAGAAAAAAATGTGAAGCCAGGCATGGTTCAGTATTCTGTGTCCTGGAGACATTCAGAAGGTGAAAAATGTGTGATGATTTAAAACATGTTTTTTTTTCCAACAAATCAATTTTATTGATATATATTAATAAAGCATATAATTTATCCAAAGTGTACAATCAATGGTATTTGGTATAATCACATAGTTGTGCATTCATCACTTAATCATTATTAAAGCATTTCCATTATTTCAATAATAATAAACAAAAAACAGACAAACCCCAGCTCTTTTTTGTTTACTATTTGCATGGAATACATTTTTCCAATCTTTCAATTTTTTTTTTTTTTTTTTTTTTTTTTTTTTTTTTCCCTTAGTGCTCCTTTTAATGATTTTATTAGTATGGTCACAAGTTTGAAGTTTACAGTACATTGTTAATGGAGCTGAATACAAATTATTTAAAATAAGTATTTTACATAAGTGTGGTAAGTTTTAAAATGTCAACTCTAAGCAATCATGCATTTCCCATGCCTTTGTACCTGCATCCTCATATTGTACAATTTCATCTGTGCTTATCTTCACTGAGTCTCTGTGTATACCTCCGCTAGGTTGGGGCAGGAGCTGTTGTGCCTTTTCTCAGACCCAGATTTTCCAAGAACAAGGGTGTTGAACTCAGGCATTCCATGGACTGGGTTTAGCTCTGGTTGTGGTAAAAATGCAATTACCAACTATTGCTGTGAGAGCCACCCGATCCTCCAGAACTTGGGCTAGCACACAGGTTGCTTTGATATCCCTGCATGAGGCCAGCAGGCAGTTTCTGAACCCATGTTTCCTCTGCAGGGCAAGAGTCTAGAACTGAGATGTACAGTCTTCCAACATGCTGTCAGTGATATAGCTGGAATCAAGATGGGATTCGTAGTAACTTTTTTCATCAAAGGTATTGATAGTCAAAGCAACGACCTAAATTCCTTTAGTTGACCACTTCTTCAGGTAGGCCGGGGATACAAAATCCTTTTGCATGAGGAAAGCTGAAATTCCACACAGGTACCACAAGATATTATGCATGCTCCAGTCGAGCAAAATGTCCATCATCACAAACAGGGACTGCTTCCAGAAACGATCAAAGCGTGGTTTCCCTTCTCCTATGTGGCTAAGGCTCCAAGGTCTATGAGTTAAAGCTGTTACTACATTCTGATCTGCTTGTCTCATCTTATAGATAACTTCGTGCCAGAAAAAGCAAACGATACTGTTATTGTATAGTTGAGGAAACTCCATGTAAGTTTTCTTTAGTGCATCAGTAGCCATATTTGCATGGCCTTTGACATAAATGAAGATTGTGAGGTTATGGTTTAGGCACTCCATAATGGCTTCCCTCAGGGTGGGGATCTTTTCATCAGGGAAATCATTCCTCAACCTGTGATTAGCTGCAGGATTAAGTTTCCTAATTTGTTCAAATGTCAAATCACACAACTGACCAGTCCCATCAGTCGTCCTGTCTACTGTGTTATCATGCATTAAGATAGGAATCCCGTCAGAAGTAAACTCAAGGTCCAGCTCCACACCTGTTGCTCCATTCTTAGCTGCCTGCCGAATGGCCGCCAGGGTGTTCTCGGTCGCGTAGTGGCTGCCGCCGCGGTGGGCGATGGCAGAGATGTGGCCCCGGGGCTTGAGCACCTGCAGGGCCCTACAGGAGGGCACCTGCTCGAAGCTGAAGTAGCGCAGCAAGATGTAGAAGCTGCCGGTGAGGAGAGGCACAGCCCAAGGCGCTCGCCACGCTGCCACCCTCCAACCTTTCTTTCAGTTTTAACCTGGTAGTGTCCTAATATCTGAGGTGGGTCTCTTGTAGACAACATATAGACAGCTCATATTTTTAAATCCATTCTACCAGTCTATATCTTTTGATTGGGGAATTCAATCCATTAACATTCAGTGTTATTCTGTAAAGGCATTACTTACTTCATCCATTTTGTCCTTCAGCTCTCTGTTGTCATATCATTATATAGTCTGCTTCTTATCCTTCCTAATAATCTTCATTTCTAAATTCTTCTCCAAATCTCTCACCTTTGTTTTTTCCTTTCAGCCTGCAGCACCCCCTTTAGTATCTCTTGCAAATTTGGTCTTTTGGTAACACATTCTATTAGTTTTTGTTTGTCCATGAAGACTTAGAACTCACCCTCATTTTTGAAGGACTGCTTTGCTGGATACAGAATTCTTGGCTGGCAGTTTTGCTCTTTCAGTACCTTACATACATCATACCACTTTCTTCTTGCCTACATGGTTTCGGATGAGAGGTCAGCACATAATCTTATCGAATTTCCGTTGTATGTGATGCTTTGCTTTTCTCTTGCTGCTTTCAGAATCCTCTCTTTATCTCTGATATTTGTCATTCTGAATGGTAGGTATCTCAGTGTAGGTCTATTCTGATTTATTCTGTTTAGGGTGTGTTGTCCTTCTTGGATATTGATCTTTATGTCCTTCATAAGAGTTGGGAAGTTTTTGGTCATTATTTCCTCCAGTATTCTTTCTGCCCCCTTTCCATTCTCTTCTCCTTTTGAAACACCAACAATGCAAATGTTTGTACATTTTGCATTGTCATTCAGTTCCCTGAGACTCTTTTACATTTTTTCCGTTCTCTTCTCTTTCTGTTCTCCTGTCTTTTCCAGTTCAGATGTTCTGTCTTTGAAATCACTAATTCTGTCTTCAAACAATGAAGGCACAAATCTGTTCTTATGTGCCTCTAAAGTATTTTTTTAATCTCATCCATCATGTCTTTCATTCCCATAAGCTCTGTTATTTTTCTTTGCAGGCTTTCAAATTGTTCTTTATGCTCTCCCAGTGTTTTAATATCTTTTATTTCTTTAGTCATATATTTTTTAAAATTCTTTGAAATGATTTTTTAGTCATATCTTTAAAAAATTCTTTGAAGTGATTTAGGAGAGTTGTGCAATTATCACTGATTAATTGTATTAAATCCTGTATCTCTTCAGGATATTTGGTTTGTTTTGTTGCCTGGATCATCTCTTCCTGTTTCCTAGTATGGCTGATACTAATTTTTTGCTGATGTCTAGGCATCTGAATATGTTGGCGAACTTACTCTGATGGCCAATTTCTCTCTCTTGCCTATTTTTCCCCCCACAGTTCTTCTTTGATATTTGGTTCAACTTATTCTCAGTCTTTAAAATTTCCCCATTTAAGTTTAAAAATTGGGCCAGGGACTCACTAGTGGGGTGCAGATTTTTTCCCAGGGGTTGGATACAGAGGGTGGGAACAGCTTTTGTCCTTGCAATTTCCAGACTGGCCAGCAGATGGCGCAAGTCAGCATATCTTTCCACAGAGGTATTTCAGTCTCTGCTTTCCTGTGTTCCTGTACTGAATCTCCAGAGCAGAGATTCAAAGCTGGCTCTGCTGGCCAAATTCACTGAAGAAAAGCACCCCAACCTCCCCTCCCTTTTCCCTTGTAACTGCTGACAGGGAGGAAGATGTCTGCTCCCCTTATAGTGGGCCGCAGTAAGCCAGGTATTTTACCCCAGCTTAATATCTTGGGGGTGGGGGAGGGGGGCCCTTCCGGGCTGCCATGGGGGCTTGGTAACTCATGTTTATAGTTTTGGCTTCTTTGTCCCTCTGTCCTTCACCCTCTTGGAAGTTATATAGCACTGTCCTGGTCTGCTGACCCCCAAAACAGGCCCTTTGGAAAGCTTCTGGCTCTTTCTCCATTGTTTTTGTGAGAGCACTCAGCTCTGCCTGTTAGTCCATTGCCTTCTTCCTGCAATCTAAACCATGTTTTTTTTAAAATTAGAAACCAACATGTTTATTGCAGGAAAATTTGAGACTACAGAAAAGGAAGAAAAAATAATCATCTAAAACCTGCACTCCCCCCAAAAACAGACAGAAATAAGTACTGTTATCATTTTGAATTTTGCTATATTTCCTTCCTACCTTTTCTCCTAGGGATAAATTTGCAAATAGTTAAAATATTATTTATAGATGATATCTGCAACTTAGTAACTTGCTTTTTAAAAACTTATATCTTTGAGCATGCTTCCTATCTTTAGCAGCTGCATAACATTCTTCCACAAAAAACTGTTTCTTTAATTTATTCAATCTTCCTCTGTTTTCAGCATTTAACTTGTTTTTAATGCTGGCTGATAAACATCTTTGTGCATAAATCTTTATCCAAAATTTCAAATTATTTTCCTTAGGATAGATTTCTGAAAGTATATAAACTGAGCCAGAGGGTTGAAACATTTTGAAGACTTGAAATATTTTGACAAATTGCTGTTCAGTAGGGTAGTACAACTTTCACTACAACCAGCAGTGTATTTCACCTCACCTTTGCCAGGATTGACTAAGGTAATTTTCAAAATCTTTGCTAATTGGATAAATAAGAAATAACATTTTATTTTGGCTTTATTTTGTATTATTTTTACTTCTAGACAAGTTGAGAATTTATTCATCTTTAGCAATTAGTTAGAAGACAACAGTTTTTAAAAAGAAAACTAGGCACAAATTGGTATCTTTTTACTCCTCTAATTATTTCACAAGCATTGATATGAGTTTCAATTTGTGATTAAAATATCCTCCAAATAGAAATGATAACTTTTAAATAAGCGTAGATTGATAAAAGTAGAGAGATTAGTGTGTATTTATGCTTACAAAACGACCAGTTGAAAGGAAATTTAAAAGAAGAATGGACTCAACCTCTCTATGTGTCTTGGGTTAGGTTCTCCAGAACCAGCTCCTGAGGAATCCTCTCAAAGTAATTTATTAGAAGCTATTTCTAGGAAAAGACAAGATGGGAGTGGGGAAGTAGAACCTGGACAGGAAAAAGTCTAGGCAAGCATGTGGTATCAAGCAAAGTCCAATGGACGATAACTCTGGCTCCAGCCTGCAGTTTTGCTCTAGGGCCAGTGTGTCATGTCCTATCAGGGGACAAGGGAGCTGGGATATTTATAACCCCATAGCCTTGGCCATTGTTTAAGGCCATCAGGGAGGGAACATGGACTTTCCCTGGCACTGCTGACTCTCCACTCTCCATGTCTGCAGGCAAAGTGTGTTTTAGCAGCCTGAGGGCAGCCCTCTGACAAAGAGATGCAGGTGCCAACTATGGGAAGTGAAAACACACCCAGCTGTACACAAAAATGGTAGAGGGATCTGAGGGCATCAGAGTGGAGCACGAACAGCATCTTCCACCCCAGGCCTTCTGGGACTAAATGACCACCCTTCACACCTGTGGGTAACAACACATTCCACAACTGCCTCAGGCAAAGTCTATCCCATGCCTCTTAAAAATGAATGGGGCAGATGTGGCTCAAGGAGTTGGGCACCTGCCTACCACATGGAAGGTCCCAGGTTCAGTTCCCGGTGCCTCCTAAAAAGAAGACAAGCAGACACAGAGAGCACACAACAAACACAGAGAGTAGACAGCAAGCACAAACAACGAGGTGGGTGGTGGTGAAATAAATAAAATAAATCTTATTTTAAAAAGGTGAATGGGGCTGTGTTTTCATGCCAATAGTGAGTCCTGAAAGAGATAAAAGAAGCAATAAAGTCAAATTTTCTTGTTCATATCTGTATGCATGTGTGTGTGTGGAGGGCAGTAATTTGAAAAAATAAAAGAAAGCCAATGGGAAAAGAGTCAAAGACAAAGGTGGGAAAACTGAAAGAAAAAAGGGAACTGATGGGGAAAAAAGTGGCACCTGGAGGCCACTAATTGGGAGATGTACTAGGAGGCTGTGTGGTCAGTTGAATTTCAGGTGTGGGGACAGAAAAAAGAATAGGCCCAAACTACCCATGGCAGGCATGGTCAGAGTTTGGGGTTTCTTATTGGTAATATTTTGTTTTACTTCATGAGAAAATATAGATATTGGCTTAAGAAATTAGATAGTTTTATATTTTGATCATCCATGAAAAGATTTGAATGTTTTATATACTAAAATACTAATATTTCATTAGGTTTACTGTAAAATATAGATCCTCTAGTATGTTAAACACCACCACAATAATGGAGAGGGAAGGCAAGAGAGAGGGGAGTTCCTTGGATTGGCCCCTCAACCTCCCTTTCATCCTCCTTCTATTTGAATAGATTGGAAATCTATAAACAAGCATACTCTAAAAATCAAACAAACAAAATAAACAAAACACAGAGCTAGGGCTCTGGATGAACTAGTTCCTCCAACAAGAGACACTTACGTGACTTTTGGAAAACAGTCATGAGTAACATGGTCTTCCTACAGTTTCTGGTTACCATTGGTTAGGAAATTTGTAGTTTTTCTGCAGAAGTTTCTGGAATTTATTCTCCAGCTTTCTGGAAAAGAAAAGAGCAGTGATAGAAGTAGCTTTCTTGCATTGACTCCCTGATACATGGGTAGCATTTTTAGGCATCCTTTCTCCAGTTTTCTGGTGCCTCGAGGCTGTAGTGAAGGTGGCTGTAGTGAAGGTGGCTGCAGCTCCCACCTCTGACCAGCATAGCTCATGGAGGGAGCAGCTTCATTCCAGGCTCAATTTACAGTCTGCTTTTCCTTTCAGTGGACACATAAGCATCAATTACCTGAGTTAAATTCCTTCCTGCTTAAAATACCTGGAGTGGTTTTCTGTTTCCTACACTGAACACTGACAGATCCAGGAATGCATACAAGAATCATATATATATATATATAATTTTAAACGCTGTGGTTTTCTTCCTCTTCCCCTCTCCAGCCCTCTACCCTCCCTCCCTTTCCTCCTCTGCCTTTCTCTTTCTTTCCTGAACAACTCAGTCCAAAAATTACATGGGTTTGAGCAAAGTAGGAATCCAGGGGAAAGGATGGTGGCCTGGCATGGGGTATTAGAGCCCAAATAGGGTGAGGAGGGTAGCTGGCAGGAGGGAGGTAGCAGTGGTTGCCTGGTTCAGGCCATAGAGGCCAGAGCAGGGTAAGGAGTGTGTCCGTGCAGGGGTATACCTGCCCGGGCAGAGGTAGCTGAGCCTGAGGAAGGTAAGAAAGGTCCAGATGTGGGAGGATGGCCTGGTGTAGGATGTTAAACAGCCTGAACAGAGTGAAGTGGGTGCCCTGTGTATGTGTGTGAGGGGGTGTTGGATGGGGGCAGAGTAGGATGTTGGAGCCCAGACAAAGCAAGAAGAGTATCCATTTAGGGAGCGGCATTAGTAGAGGCCGAATGTGAGGTGGCTGGCCCAAGAGTGGTGAGGAAGGCATTTGTGGGGGGTAGGGGTGGGGCAGCTCAGTGTTTGGTGTCAGAGTCTGAAAGGGATAAAGAGGTGTCTGTGCAGCAGAGGGGAGGGGAGAATAAATCCAGCAGCAACAGAAGTTTGCATACATATAGGGGAATTGAGCAAATAGATAAATATTTTGAGATAATGGGAGTCAGGTTTCTCAATGTCAGAGAATGGAGTTACAAATATGGAAAGGGAGAAAACTAAAATGAACCCTGAGGATTAGAACTGGAGATGTTGTAAGGTCATAGTTTTCAGTATATAGACAAATATGAATATGTGTATGTGTGTGTGTGTGTAACTTACATATCTTCTCTAGAAATATCCATGGAGAAAGTCTGGATGCAAGTGGCAACCAGGAGTAATAAGCACATCTAAGTGCCCAGATCTTGGTTACTAAATGCCATTTTCTACTAAAAGGGCTCCTTGAAGGAGTTCCAAGGATGATGCAGGAAAAATACAAGTAATCCTGGAGCATCATGTTGTGCCAGAGAAAAAGGAGGTGTTGGATGAATGTTGTAACATGTCAAGAGAACACAGAAACTGGCCTGAAGGTAGTCCCACTGACCAGATTTGAAGCAATTTGAGCATCAAAATAAATTATTATTATAGTGGATTATAACCCACTGAATAAAATAGGAATACATGAGTCCATGTTGATATCAATAAGCAAATGAATATATTGAAAGTTTGGTGAGGAATGGAATGTTTATAAAGTCCCAAATACAATTCTTATTAAATACAAAGGGGAAAAAAGAGTAACTTTGTAGCAGAGATCAAAGTTAACATTGCCAGTGATGGAACAAATTGAAATTTGTGCCACCTGATAGGATGCAGTGAGAGGAACACAGCATCATTTCAGTGGCATTCCTGTCAAAGATGCATAATTGGAATCTAATCATGACAAAACATCAGACAACCCCAGACTGAGGGGCAATCTACAAAATAACTGATCTGTAATAAAAAATTCAAGGTTGTAAAGAATGAAAAACTTTCAAATTAAAGGAGACTAGAGAGACATGATAACTAAATGCAACCTGTGATTTTGGACCGGATTATATTGCTATTTAGGACATTATTGTGACAATACATAGGACTTGAATGGATCTGAGAATTAGATGTTTATAATGTATCAATGTTAATCTCTGGATTTTGATGGTTGTATTGGGTTATGTAGTAGAAGGTCCTTGTTTGTAGGAATTATTCGCCAAAGTATTCAGGTGTGATGGACCATCATGTTAAGAAGTTACTCTTCAGTGGTTCAGAATATAAATTCTTATACTGTTCTTGTGACTTTTCTGTATGTCAGGACAGGGAACTAAAGAGAAGAATTTCTTCATCTCTTGGGTGGTGGTGGTAAGAATGCCCAGAAGCTGACATGGAGGCTTCCATTCAAGAGGGCTCATTTTGAGGGGGGCGGGGATCTCTGCAAGGATAAGATAGCACAGAACTGGACAGTGGTTAGGCCCACTGCATCTGACTAAGGTGGGGGTAGTCAGTGAGTGCCTTGATCTCTAGACCAATGTCCTGTCTTTATCACGCATCATGTCTCAGTATATCTAAGGCTTCCCCATCCTGTCATCTTGAGCTGTTCCAGGTGCAAGATGGACCCAAGAGAGAGTCCACTTGCAATCTTGACAAATGTCAGGCAATGCAGGTGCCTAATATCTGAAAGAATGAGCCCTGGAATTCTTATTTTACTCATTCCTTCTTTGATCATGACCTAAACTGCTTTTGTTGTTTGTTTGTTTTGTTTTTGTCTTGCTCTAGCTCATACTCTCCTTACCTCCCTGGCTCTTGACCTCTTACCTCCCCTCCTGGCTACAGCCTTAATCTCTATCCTAGGAGCACTTCTGCTCCTGACTGTTCCCCATAACAAAACTGGTTCCTAGCTGGGTATGAGCCAAAGAGATTGGTCTTCCTGCTAGGAATGCCTCTTTCTGCTGAGGGCAACTGGAGTGAGTGGCCCTGCAAAAAGGGTCCAAGGAATCATACAACCTGTGGCGGTTTGAAGTTCTTTTATGAATCCCAAAAAGATTATGTTCTTAAACAAATCTATTCCTGTGGGTGTGGTACCCTTTGACTGCATTAGATTCTGTTGAAGGTTCTTTGATTAGATTACTTGATAAGATCACTTTAGGGATTTTGGGTCTCTGCCATCTTCCTGGGCCTGATATAAACGGAGACCCACAGAGAGACAGACACACACAGAGGAAAAGGAAGCCGCCATATTATATTATTCCTCCTATGTGAGAGAGAGGACTTCAGGAAAAGAGAAGCCCGAGAGCTGAGAGAGATCCTGGAATCTGGAATGAACAGAGCACAGAGGCACGGAAAGAGGCCCCCCAGGGGCTGGGCACATGGAGCAGCTCAAGGATCAGGAGACAAACCATATGCCTGATAACTCACAGCTGAATTTGGGAAGAAAGTGGAGCGGCCAAGACTGAGAGAGGAGGCCCGGTAAGAGACAAGCCCTCTGCCTGGCTGCCCATAGCTGAGCTCTACAAGGTGGTGGATTCCAGAGGGGGAGGCAGAGACCTCGTTAGAGATCACCCACCATCTTGCTCCACCATGGGACAGGACCCTAAGAAGCCATCTCTGATGGTGCCTTGATTTGGACATTTCATGGCCTCAGAACTGTAAGCTTTTACCCCAAATAAATCCCCTTTATAAAAGCCAACACATTTCTGGTACTTTGCATTGGAAACCCTGAAGGAAACTAAGACATAACCCAATTTCCTCATTTCACAGGTGAGGAGACTTTGACCTAGAGAGGTTCCCTGACAAGCTAGTGATTGCAGAGCTGATCAAGGGAGAGGCAGGGGTGGAGCCCATGTGTTCTATCTCCCAGTTCAATGCAACTATTATAGGCTACATTGGGGTGGTGGGGACAATGGCTGAATTGGATAACTAAAAGTGGAAAGATAGAAAAAGCCATTTTATGGAGGTTGTTCAATTCAAGTCCAAAGCATATCAATTTGATGTGGAAAGAAATAAGAAGTCACTGAAGAAGAGTGATGTGTTTAAGGTGGATTATTTTGCCATTGGTTTAACACAGGGTTTGTCAACAGCAGTACTATTGATATTCGGGGCCAGATAATTCTTTGTTGTAGAGGCTGCCTTCTGCATTATAGGATATTTGGCAGCAACCCTCGCCTCTACCTACTAGATACAGTAGCACCTGATAATAGGGGCTTGGCAGATAGCTTGAAGCTCCAGCCTTATTCCTTCTGTGCTAGATAGAGGTTCTTAACCTTTTTTGTTCCACGGACCCCTTTGCTAGTCAGGTGAAATGCCTGCTACTGTAATTTATTTATCACATACATTCATAAGTGAAGGAAAATGTGAGATTTCAGTTAGCAACCAGAGAAAATAAAGGTAACAAGTTGATTTTTTTCAGTTCAAGCTCATGGACCCCCTGAAATCTTTCCACTGACCCATTGAGTGTCTGTGGACCCCTGGTTAAGAACCCCTGTTCTATGCTGAATCTGCCACTAAGAGCAGTATGCAAACCCCAGGTGACTGTCCAATAATGTTATTATAGCCCTCTGTGCCATTGCTCAGGGGTCTTCTGAAAATATTTTGTGGGACTGAAAATTCACTGGTAATAACCATAGTGTTGCTCAGTACTCGTTGCCTGTAATATCCAACGACTGTGCATGAAGACATTCCAGCAATGGAGATGTTAACAAGTTTTACTTGGCTTCCATTTGCTTTCCAAATTTATGTTGTTTCCTCGAACAGAGGTGTACACTTATTTTATTTTCTCAGCCTGGGGATTTATGATTCTCCCACCAAGAGACCTCTCTCCCTCTCACAGCCTTCTTTTAAATAATAACAGTAATAATCCCCTGCATTTGTATAATACTTTATACTTTCCAATGCAGTTCCATATATATTAATCCACTTGTGCTATTATTTTTGCCTCAGAAATGGCTTTCAGCCCAATATAGAATTTCTAATTTCCTTCTGGAAACCTTGTGATCCTTCTGCAATTTGCTCTTTTAACAATTTTATATGTTGTTCAGTTCACAAGGTTCACTCTTAATTAAACCAAGTTCAGGATGCAAACGGAAATAACTAGCAGTGAGGGGCAGAGTACTAACATTACATGGCACATTCATTCTAAATTTAGACAATACCCTTAGAGTCCTCCAAATTGAATCACAACCTTATAATTAATATTTCCTGTCTTTCCTCCCTGTGTGAAATTGTCAATCCCAGTTGTACTTCACAGTATTTGCAAGTATTTATTCTTTACAGATTGTATGCCACCATATGTGAACTGAGAATAGCAAGAGAGTACTTTTCATTTTTTCTGAAGATAAAACTAAGAAATAAAATCCAATGCCACCTCAGTTCTTGCATGGAAATATATTGATCACTCTCCAAAAAAGTTTTTAAAAATCTTATTTTAAAAGCTAAAATATTTTGATGTGTGCCTACCAATCAAATCCTATTACAGCAGTTCCACTGTATGTGAGCACATGCATGTGTGTCTAGAATGAAAAAATTATAAAGCATAGGTGATCAATATGAAAGGCAATTTTCATCTCTTTGGAAGCAGTATATAAATATGCATTGGGAAATAATGCAAGATTAAAATTTATTAACAATTTGAAGCCTTTCCAATTTTTCTCCAACGAGATTTAAAGACAGAAGGAAAAACTCAGTTTCAAGATAATTGAGGTCAAATGTCAAGTGCCAGGAATTCCATATTCTGCTGGGTGACAAACATCTAATGGATGTGGAGGCAAGGGGAGTTGAAGGGAGATGAGGGAGAGGGAAAGGAAAAGACTCCAGTCATCTAGTTGAAAATTGGGTGGTGCTGTTTAAGGCTGGAGTGCTGGTGTGCAAGTACTCATGTGTGATCATAAAAAAATGCATCCAATGGCTGAGTTCAATGGTATAATTAAGTGTTCAGATGCACCCATTCAAAATTGCAAATTCAAAGTGTATTTGATAATTGTCTTTAATAATAGTGTGGCATAGTAGTAACCAAGAGAAGAATTTGGCTAGTTTGTTGTTGTTTTTTCCTGCTAGAAACCATATTTTGAATGAACTAACAACAGCTGAATCTGTGATGAATACAGGGCTTTAGCAAAAGCCAAAAGCTGACTCAGCCCATTTGTAGTTTAATGACCTAATTCCTGGTCAATAGTAAGAGACAGGAAGCCATAGTTAAATGAACCACATACCAGCATATCATACTTGGAGAAGTTTACGATCATTTGAGATGAAATAGCCATCTTTCTGCCTGGTATTGTTGTATCCAACAATCTATGTGTGCATCAAAGACCCATGCATATCTCTCCTGGTCATTTGGTATCAGAGAGCATGTCTGTACCTTACAGAATTAAGAACAGTCTACACTTTACACCCAAAGCACAAGCAACAAAAGAAAAAATTAGATAAACTGGACCTCATCAAAATTAAAAACACGGGTGCCTCAAAGGACTTTATCATGAAAGTAAAATGTCAGCCTACGCAATGGGAGAAAATATTTGGAAACCACGTATCTGGTAAAGGTTTAATATCCAGAATATATAAAGAAATCCTTTAATTTAACAACAAAAGACAACTCAATTAAAAAATGAGCAAAAGATTTGAACAGACATTTCTCTAAAGAAGATATATAAATGGTCAGAACACACAGGAAAAGATGCTCATCATTAGCCAAATCAAAACAATGAGATACCATTTCACAGTCATTAGAATGACTGCTGTTAAGAAAATGGAAAATTACAAGTGTTGGAGAGGATGTGAAGAAATAGGAACACTCATTTATTGCTGCTGGCAATGTAAAATGGTCCAACCACTGTGGACCATTTCGTGGTTTCTCAGAAAGCTAAGTATAGGACTACTATATGACCTTGCAATCCCACTACAAAGAATTGAAAAGCAGTGAATCGAATAGATATTTTCACACCAAATTCATAGCAGCATTATTCACAAATGCCAAAAGATGAATAGATATACAAAATGTGCTATATACATTCAATGGAATATTATTTGGCCATAAAAAGGAATGAAGTCCTGATACATGTGAAAAAATGGATGAACCTTGAGGACTTCATGTTGAGTGAAATAAGCCAGACACAAAAGGAAAAAAATGGTATGATCTCACTGATATGAAATAATTAAAATCAGCAAACTCATAGAGTCAGAATCTAGAATATAGGTTGCCAGAGGATAGGGTGGGGATAGGGAATGGGAAATTAAGACTTGAAATACACAGGATTCCTGTCTGGAATGATGGAAATGCTTTGGTAATGAATGGTGGTGCTGGTAGCGCAGCATTGTGACTGTAATTAACAGCACTGAAATATATACTTGAATGTGGTTAAAGGGGAAATGTTAGGTTATGTATATGGTAACAGAATAAAAAATTTTAAAAACCATGGAACTGCACTATACAAATAGTGATCCCTAAGTCAAACCATGGACTATAGTTAATAGTACAATTATTAAAATGTGCTATCATCAATTGTAACAAATGTTTCACACCAATGCAAGGTGTTGGTGGTGGGGTGGCTTATGAGAATCCTGTGTTTTATGCATGATTGTTCTGTAAACCCACAATTTCTGTGATAAAAAAAAGAACAATCTGCAGTCCCCTCCATATAAGTTCAGTGCATGCACCCACTGGTTAATTGCATCTCAAAGAGATTCTTGCCATCTCTGCAAAACATCACTTGGGAGTTTAGTGGAACTGTAGTTCCAAGTCCCAACCCAAGCATCCTGAGTCAGAATCTTTCTTTTAACAAGATGCTCAGGTGATCAAATGCACTTAAAAGTTTGAGGAACACTGCTTTACATTGTCACTTTGTAGATAGCTTAATGGGAGACCTTTTGATGGCTGTCCCACCGTTGCTTTGAAGTTAATATGTCGAAATTAAACTCATCATTCTGACTGTCTCCCAAATGTGCTACTCCTTTATTACTCTAGTTTCATTAAATGGCACCACCATCCATTTAGTTTCCCGAGTTGGAAATCTGGGAATCATTCTGGAATCCCCCAACCAAGCAATCATCATATATGACCTGTTGTACCTCCTAGATGTGTTACCTAAGGCCCTTTTCTCTCAGCCAGGACCTTTCCTTGGTCTCTATTCATGTTTTAAAAAGCTGTCTCTCTACAAAAGCCACCTAACTGATCTCCCTGCTACCAGTTTCATCCCACCTCACTAACATCTTTATTCATTCACCAAAGTGCATTTCTAAGACACAATTCTAATGTTAGAGAAACCATATTTACAGATCCCAAAGTTTTCCTGTTGCCTTCAGGATTAAGTCCTGATTTATTCAGCCCTTTATGGTCTGCTCCCTGCCTGCAATTCCAGATGCACTTATTAACATTTCTGCATTATATGAGAGAGAATGATGTAAGCAGGGACAGGGATGGCTACTCTAGTTTGGATGGTCACAGAGGTGGAAGAGGTAATGGTTGAACTGAGACCCAAATGACAAAAAGCCCATTATGCCAAGAGCACACCTCCTTGCCTTTGCACAATGCATTTCCTGCACCTTGAGGAAGGTGGCCACCTTCTTCTCCCTTCCTCAGTTTTGAATTCATCCTGCCATATTCAACTGAAATATCATCCTTTCCTGGGGAGTCTTTCCTGTGCAGTTCTTGTTCATATCTGAGTTAGTTGCTTTCCTCTGCATGCACATGGTCCCCTAAATGTCAGGCTAAAATGGTACCAGTGCAGGTTGCATTCTTGGGAAGCAGAGGCTGAAACAGAGTTTGGGTAAAAGATAATGATTCAATATCAACATTTATCAATGGAAGAGGGAAGAAGCAGGACTAGGCAGAGGAACACATTGAGCTATGATGCCAAGCCTAAATCCTTGGCCAGTTCAACAGAGAGCTCTGGAAAGGGTATAGACCATCAGAGTATCCAGTATTGGGCCAAAATGGCCAAGACTTTATAGATCCACCTGTCTCAGTCACTGGATGCTGATGCCCCAGGAAGGTTGTGACTTGCAGCAGACCCTGAAGGACCTGACAGCTGGAGGCTGTCTGAGACTCCACTGCCTATAGCTGTGTAGCAAATCCTTCCTTGAAGGAGGGATCTTCGTGGTGAATCTCCATACCTTCTTTAGGCAGTCATAGAATTTTACTGCTTTTACTCCAAGTAGATTTTGAGCTACTTGAAGGGGAATAAAACATTCTTTAAAAAAAAAAAACAAAAAAAACCCAGAAAACATAGCACAGGGCATGGCTCATATTAGGCATTAAACACATGATTATCAATTCTCTGAAGGCCAATGATATTAAGCATCTTTTCATGTGGATGTGCTTATTGGCCATTTGTATATCTTCTTTAGAGAACAGTCTATTCAGATCCTTTGTCCATTTTAAAAAGGATTAATTGCCTTTTTTTACTGAATTGTTTTTATGCTCTTAGACATATGTGCTCTGTTTTCTGGTCATCTGCAGAGATCTCTTATACCATTTCTTTCATCAACCTGTGGTTTCCTTTTCATTTTTTTTTTAAGTAGAACTGTGGGTATCTTTCCCACTAATTGAACATGGAGCAAATTAGCTACAGGGAGCATGACTTTGAAGTTGTGGTTAGGATATTGATAATTTTGTCTCATCAGGTTAAACTAAGAATAATGAGAAGGTAAGATTAATAATACAGCCTGAGAACATGGCTATGGACTTGACTCCCAAACCCGTGCCAGTCTCTGGAAAGGGCACCTCTGTACAGTCTGAGCGCCACTCCCCCACCTTGCCACAATTCTCAGGCCTAGTGGGTGAACACCTGGTCCAAAGTGAGTCCTGGGATCTTGAGTCAGTGTCCAGAGAGATTTGGAGCAGTGTTGCTCAAACCATCTAGGGGAAAGATCATTTTGTTTTCTTTATATTTCCTAATTGCCACAAACCGATATTTTTGTAAAATACAATAAAAAATGAATTATTAGAAAATTGAATTGAAAAGAAGATATAAAAAATTTAAGTCCCAACTGCTTTATTATTAAATTCAACAGACATAAAATTACTTTTCAATAAACATAAACAGAACTAATAGAACCTAATGGAAAAAAGGAAAGATTTTTAAAAACTGAGCACATTGTTCATTGGAAGTATATTTCTAGCCAATTAATATGAAGAATCACTATGACACTCATAACTTTATTTGTTCCATAATCATAGATAAAGAAAAAGTTATGGTTTTAATAGTGATTCTCCACAGTACATACCTGTTTTGAATGAACCCCATGTATATCAATTTTTAAAGTGTTTAATGTGACAAACGGACTTGCTTCTTATTTGTTAACTAATCTAATCTGGGTTGGATTCATGGGAACTCTACCCACAGGAGATGATGTTCATCTAAACTGCTTTGATGTTTTGTTTTGATAGCACTCATAGTAAAGAAACCATCCTTATAGAAATGTATTGATTGAAATGGGAGAAGATATTTTAAAGTAACTTCCACTAGCTCAGGTTATTAACTTTTTTTTTTTTTTTTTAAAGATTTTTAATTTATTTATTCATTTATCCCCCCCCTTGCTGCCTGTGCTCGCCGGGCCAGCCAACCACACCGTGCGGGCGGGCCCGCCCTCACCAGGAGGCCCCAGGAACCGAACCCGGGGCCTCCCATATGGTAAACGGGAGCCCCACTGATTGAGCCACAGCCGCTTCCCCAGGTTATTAACTTTTATCCAAAATGAAGTAAGTGGTAATGTAATTTCAAAATTCATCTTCAATTGCAGTATCTGCAAGTCACAGGCCTTGCCATATCTACAAACCGCAGGCCTTGCTGTGGCCTTGCCTGCGCAACTCAACCCCCTCCCCCGTTCCCTTTTTCCCTCTCTCCCTCTTCCTTGTTCCTTCTCACCAATCAGAGCTCTCGCCCCAGTTATTGCCTTATTTGGACAACCTTGCTTCGCCCCTTGCCGCCCCCAATTCTGCCCCTTTCCCTAGCAACCCCTGACCCTAACCACTGCCCAATGATAAGCCTCCACCATCGGCTGAGGGACTGCCCCCAGCCTGAAGAGTATATATGCACTGTACTTCCTCAATAAAGCTCTCTCTCTCTCTCTCTCTCTCTCTCTTTCTCTCTCTTTCTCTCTCTTTCTCTCTCTCTTTGCTTCTTCCCCCACACTCAGAGGTCTCGAGTCTTTCTTTCACGCGCGGTCCTTACCAGATACCCCCCACACCTGAGCCGTGGAGACCAGGGAGCCCCCAACCCGACGCCGCTCCCTGAGAACCTCCTCACCCTCGCCGTTCCCGGAGTGCTCACCGGACGGCCCATAACTAGCCAGTGTCGCCCCCCGGGCTGCAGCAGGGCTGATCACCCTCAGGCCCGGGAACAAAGCGGCATTCAATATAATTTATTAGCCAGTTCCCAAAACCTAACCTGCAAAGTTATAAATAAATTTAAATAATCTTTTGATGAGTAAAATAAATTCTCTATTTTGTATGTCCTTGGTTTGCAGTTGACAAATTAATCTTGAACTATCACACGTTGTGGCATAGTCCCACTGTTTATGATGTGTGCCACATGAGACTCACCATCTGAGTTTGACAACATGCACACTGGTCTCTGTCCTATTCAACAAGGCAAGTCCACCCATTATGCCCTTGGATGGTGGGGTAAGGTCAAATTGCTACAAAAGTTTCTAAAACTTTACCCTCAATGTCCATACTTTTCTTATTACAGAGCAGTGAAATCTTTTCACAACTGGTTTGCAGATACAATGTGAGTAGCCCTGAGTTATCTAATGGAGGAAATATGGGCTGACATGTCATGTAAATTGGAGTCCTAGAAAAATCCCGTGCAAGCCGAAGGCGTGGAGAAGGAGAGAAGCCATGAGAAGGCAGAGACAACCAGGCTGCAAAGAGAAGAGTAGGGAAGTTAGAGTCCATGAGGATCATTTGGAGACAGGAAGTAGCCTTGGTTCTTGACCTTCACATTTCAGACAATAGAAGGGGTTGATGTCGATGTCAATAAAATTGCCTGCTTGGACTAACCTATTTTGAGTAGGGGTATGTTTCATGCAATAAAAGGATTCTTGACTGAGATGTTAGATGACATTAATAAATACACCCCCTCAAGAAAGCAGATTTGGTGTGAATCTCTAAGCCTCTTCCATCCAAACCTGGCTGCCCAGGTCCAGCTACAAGTGATCCAGATGTGCATTGCCTTCAGAAGACAGGGGTCAAAATATCATTAGCCTGGAAATGTACTGAGTCAGTTTCATTTTTATAATACTACCAGGGGATTGTGATGCTCTAAGCCTTTGTGTATGCTTGCATAGGAGAACTTCCCCTGATTCATTCTGAATGGTTGGGAGAGTGAAGCAAGAAACTGTAAGGCTGAAGTGTAACAAGAGAATGGAGGCCAATGGTCTTCTTCAAATCATGTCACAAGGCTTGTGAGTGTTTGCTTTGTATTGTATAGGAAAGGGATTTCTATGCCAGCTGCTCTGGCCAAGAATGATGTCTTTGACCAACAAGCATGACCAATGACTGCTGCAATAAGAGATTATGAAAATGTGACTACTGGTGCTAGCCAGGATTTTCTCAGGGAAGGTCAAGATGAATCCACTTGGAATTGCAAGGATCAGGTAAATTGGGCTGACACCACTTTAACATATCTACTGTGCTTCCACGGTTTTTATGGTATTTTTTGTTTGTTTTTGTTTTTCTTCACTGATATAACTCTATTCACTTTGCCTGCACGTATGTGGGTGTTTGTTGATGAACATTTAAGATGATGCTTATCTATTCTGGTTTTGCAGAGATGTGTCTAGGGATTTAAAACACAGAGATTTCATTTTAGCTCTCTTAATGACTGATATTTATTGACTAGATTAATTAACACATTTATACATTCCTAGGCACAAATATCTCCATTGTCAATGATTTAGTAATTTCATGGGAGACATTGAAGCCATTCATTAAGGTATATCATTACCTTCCTGGAACACAAACATGATTCTAAACTATTGTCCTGGAAAACTATACTGAATTAGAGCACATACATAGTTAGGGAGAAATCATGAACAGTTCATTTCTATGTGACTCCTAAAATCTCAGCAGCATGCATGGAGGACAATGATATTGGCTAAATCAAAGGACTCATCCCTGATA
The DNA here is from genome assembly GCA_026826555.1 of Tolypeutes matacus. Classification (NCBI taxonomy): domain Eukaryota; kingdom Metazoa; phylum Chordata; class Mammalia; order Cingulata; family Chlamyphoridae; genus Tolypeutes; species Tolypeutes matacus. The sequence continues at coordinate 11,096,955 of JAKSZT010054395.1, forward strand.
GTCCTGCAACATGCTGATAAATCCGTACTCACAGGAGGCAAAAAGAAAACTTAGGGCTGTAATTATGGGCATCAGTGAAAGAAAGTCAAGGTGGACTTAAGCAACAGATTCCAACTCAAACCCCAGTTTAATTCTCACATGAATTCATTATACATCAAACAGAGTCTCCACTTCTCATGAAACTCTCAAGTCTTTCACATGGAAAGAGGCTGCCAATATCAGTTCTGACCTATTGACTGACAGATATGCATCCCAGGCTGACCATAGTTCATTAAAAACAATCTGTGTGTTTTACTTTATGTCATCACTTTATTGAACCCCGAATGTTTATTGCTAGTTCTGAGGCGAGGAGGTAAAATTGCTGATATTGCAGAAGTTATCTAAGTTTTGTAGAAGTTATTTTCAATGACCTCAGGTTTGACTTTTTGAGGTAAACCTCAGGCATGGATATTTTTAGCACATTCTGCCTTTGACAAGTGGGCTGCTAAAACTGTTGATGGCAAAACATCACACTCAAATTGCTTGCTACCCCTGCCTCTATTCCAGTTGTTGCCAATAGGCAGGTTTTAATGTGTCAGTTCACAAAACTCTCAGGAAGTTGCCATCACTTTTCATTTTTGTCACTGTGAAGTTAGTGGATGTGCTCAGCCTTGCCTGCCCTTTGTGGTGTGGGGTGTGAGCTTTGTATAATCTGGCATTACATGTGTGGGCAAACTGTCTAAGCAATTTGGGGAATTTCAAATATGCCCTTATATATCTTAGAAGCTTTACCCAAAGGGCTACCATTTTCCTGATTCCATCTTAGATCAGTGCTTACCTCTTCCTTTCAACTTATTTTGAAGCATGGGTGTGATGACACAGCAGCCAAGGAAAAGATGATTTCTGCTCAAAGATGTTCTAAGCATTTTTCAAACATCACTATGTAAATGTTTTGCCCTTATACACTGATTCTTTTCCTGTTCAACAGAGCCCTTAGACATTAGAAAACTGAGTGCAAACTCAGAATATTAAAAAGAATTAATGTTATCAATCTACTCATTAACAAGCATCTTGGAGTTCCTACTATGTACCTGATGTGCAAGCTAAGGCCTTTTAAGAGATTCAGGTCCAAGGGGAATAACAGTGTGTTTTTCTTCCTGTCATACCCTCATCTCCTCAATGTTTTCATATAGGCAACATTAGGCTAAAATTAACTTTGGGCTTGAAATGTAAAAAGAGTAGCATAAAGACAACCTAAGGATTCCAGAATGAATATGAAGATGGAAGAGAATTGACCTGTGTTATTCGACACATTGCTTCAGGTTTTGTGGGGGGAAAAAAAAGGATGGTGATGATGAACTTATATGTCAGCTTTGCTAGACTATGGTGCCCAGGTGTTTAGTCAAATACTAGTCTAGATATTGTCATGAAAGTATTTTGTGATTATCATTTACTGTCAGTTGACTTTAAGTAAATGTGGGTGTGTCTCAACCAATCAGTTGAAGGTTTAAGAGCAAAAGCTGAAGTTTCCTGGAAAAGAAGAAGAAATTCTGCTTAAAGACTGCATCATCAACACCTGCTGAGTTTCCAGTCTGCTGTCTTGCCCTATTTCAGAGGGAGGAAGGAAAGAAGGGAGGGAGAAAGGGTGAGAGGGAGGCTCCAATTGGTTTTGTTTCTTTGGAGAACACTGACTGATACAGGATGATTCCAGGATGACCCCTAAAACTCACGAGTGTTTAGCATCTTCTCTGGCTGTGTACTCACCACATTTTTCCTTATTTGCATCCTTTCTAAGTCACTGCCCAGTACTCAGCAGGGATCTCCCAAAGAATCTGCAAAGCAAGGAAAAGTAAGCACATAATGTGTGCAGAGTTTCAGGTTGGTCTTGAAAGCAAGTACGTTTCAATGTAGTGAAGAAAATAGATAGGTCGTTCTTGTCAATAGAGACCACAACACACAGGGTCTCACAAGGGTCAAATGATCTGACTGGAGACTTGAGGCCGTTCTGGTGTGATGAGTAGGGGGGCTGGGCTCAGTGGTGTTGCCTCCACCTCTACCAAATTCTCACAACTGGACCGCTGATCCCCCCACTTGTAGTCTCAGTCTTGGTCTTTTTCTCTGCCAATCCTGATGGAGACTGAAAGTATGTCCACAGCCATACCCTCTTCCTCCTTCAGAGACTGTAGGTCACCATTACAGTCTGGGGTCGAATGGCCTAGCCACGCCTGCAGTACTCATAATGTTGTCTTCATCAGCCAAACAGACCCAGGCAAATCCGTGCCCCTGGAGCCATGCCTGGAATCAGAGTCTTCCCAGTTGCACGTACTTCCTTCCCAGCTCCCTGCACTGACCCCCTTCCCCTTTGGTCCTCCAGCCTCCCTGCCTGGCACCCTAACTCCTACACAAATAGAATCCCACTATTGCCTGGTCTCCAGACTCAGGGATCTATGGCTTTGCCTTACCCTTGATGATCTTTCCTTTTCTCTGGGATGGGAAATATTACCCTGACCCCCCCCCCCCCAGTTGCCAGGATCCCGCTCTCCACTGAGAGCTCTTCTGGACCACTATCTGTCTCCCCAGGACTCTGCTCTCTGGATTTTGGTTAAACATGTCTTGTTGGCTTGATTGGCAGCTAACAATCATTTGAATCATGACTGAACTTGACACTTATTACACATTGTTTAAAAGAGCATGTTCTTTACCTGTTCTTCCTAATCCAGTAGTCAATCTTTGCAGTCCTACAAATCCTGCCCCTGGTGGGCTGTTACCTTGCTTCCTGGAGAACCACCATGCTTTCTACTTAACTATGAAGGCATGCTACACACATAGGGACCAGGCTGGTGGAAATCTCAACTGAGGACCTGGGTTGTTAAAATCTGATTTTCTATGTAATAATAATAACAGCAGTGGCAGCAAGCATGGGTATAATGCAGTACTTTAGAGACGTACTCATTTAGTCTTCACAACAGCCCTGTCGTGAGTCTTGTTGTGATCTTCCTTTTACAGAGAGGGAAGACAAGTTACAGAGAGGTTAACTGACTTGCTCAAGGTCACTCAGCTAGCAAGCAGTAGGGATGAGATTCAAATTCTTCATCGTCATGCTACACTGCCTCACAGGAACAAGGACCCACTGCAGGTTCACAATAGTGGTAAACATAGGGAGTAATTTTGCAACTGTTTATATAAGCTATTTCTGTTTTAATAAAATTATCTGAAGCTCATTTAGGCTTGCACCCTGCCAACACACACACACACATACACACATACACACAATCTGAAACAAATACTGCTCAGCATACAAATGACCAGTCTGGGTAACAGTTTTGTAGTAAGCATCAAATATTATAAAAGATACAAAGGGATTAGCACAGTGCTTGATGTATTGAAACATTCAATAAAATGTTTTTATCTTATTGTCATTATTAATAATGCATCATATGTCAGTATTATGAATTAATAAGTAGTCTCCCTATACTACTATCTTAGATACAATACCTTACTATAAGAAGATCTTGACTAAGTCAGGGAAGAGGGAGTTACACTGAGATCAGCTCCTTTCTGGGATCTCAGCACTAAAGAGCATCTCCCAAGTTCAGCTGCCCATGCTGGGACCCATGTGATGAAGGCTGATGGCCAGTAGGGCTGCACCCCTCTGTGTCCCTTGTCCTGGTCAGGGGCTGCACACTGCCCTCCACTAGATCCCACCTCAAACTTGGAGCTGCTCTTGTGTCATTGCTAATCATCTTTTTTTTTTTTAAAAAAAACAGCCTTATTGAGATATAATTCACATGCTTAAAATTCACGCTTTTAAAATGTACAACTCAGTAGTTTTAGTATATCCCCAGAGTTGTACAACCATCATCACCACAATCAATTTTAGAACATTTCAACAGAAAGAAGCTCCATACCCAATAGCAGTCACTCCCCATTTTTCCCTTATCCCAGTCCCTGGCAACCACTAATCTACTTTCGGTCCCTATGAATTCACCTATATTGGATATTTCATATAAATGGAGTCATACAATACTGTGACTGGCTTTTTTCATTTAGCATAATGGTTTCAAGGTTCATCTAGGTTGTAGCATGTATCAGAACTTCATTCTTTTTTATGACTGAAAAATATTCCATTATATGGATATACAAAACATTTTGTTTATCCATTTATCAATTGATGGGTGTTTCAGTTGTTTCCACTGTTGGACTATTATGAATAATGCTGCTATGAACATTCATGTTCAAGTTTCTGCATGAACAAGTGTTTTCATTTCTCTTGGGTATGTTCCTAGGAGTGGAATTTCTGGGTCCTATGGAAAACCCAGTCATTTTGGATACCTACACAAAGAAGACCCTGCTATTGGTATCACTGAAACCAAACTTGACATTGTATATGAAAATCCCTAAGGCTCCAAATTAGATAGTAGTGAAATCTTTTATATTTAGTTACAAAACTTGGAGTCAGATTTGCTGGATCTGCTATGGCATAAATGGCTCTATAATTAAGTAAACAAAAATCAGAAAAGGTAACATCACTCTGCCTTCCAGCACTGTTGGAATAGATAATCCAGGATTTTCACTGTGCCTCTGCCAAAAATTGCATTTGGCATCAGTTCAGAATCACACTATCTCCTGAGGCACTTTGGGAGTTCTAGCCTGGGAGATGTTTATAGGAAAATAAGCCAAAAAGTAGCTGTGTACCTGCGTATGTGCCTAGAACTCAGGTTTGAGATGAGGCAGCGTCGGGAGGGGAAGACTAATTTGAGGGAAGAGCTATAAAGAGATAGCATGGATACTGCTAAGGCAGTATTTTCCGACTTTGAAGTACACATGAATTACATGGGTATCTTGGCAAAATGCATATTCTGATTCAGTAGGTCTCAGGAGAGGCTTAGATCCTGCATTTCTAACGAGGTCCCAGCTGATGCAATGTTGCTTGCCTGTGGACCTGCATGTTGAGTAGCCAGTCTTCTTGGGATCCCCATGGCAGTGGTAGGACAGGCTAAGTGACATGGCTGCCTGGGCTCCGAACAGTTCATGGACCCCAATTTGCTGCTCCGGTTTGCCTCCTGTATGGATTCTAGGCAAAATAATGACTGTTAGGGCCAAATATCCCACACCCAATAAAGTGGAGGAAGAGGGCAAGCACGAGTGCCACGAACCCGTCCTCTTCTTGTGGAATCAGCAAATCTCATCGGGTCTTTCAGTTTGATCGAACTCAACAAACTTGGTCAAGTGCTGCCTATTTGAGAGTTGGGCAGCTGAAAAGTCCAGAGTCAGACTAAAAATCAAGAACAATGAAAGGTAAAATGCTAATATGCACTGGACTCTCCTAAAAAAAAAGTAGAAGAGGACTTAATTTAAAAGTCACAGAAAAAAAAACAAGACCAGTATTAAAATGCTGCTTACCCACCCTCCCTCTCAATCTTGACCATGTGATTTCTTTCTCTGCTTCCCGTAGAGAGTCTTTTCTTTCTCTGCTCTCCCTTCCACCCAGGTTTCTATTAGGTAGACTCCACTTTTCAGACTGGAATGTGCACGTGAATCACCTGGAGATCTTGTTAAAACATAGTTTCTGATGCAGTAGGTCTGGCGCGGTACGAGAACCTGCATTTCCAACAAGGTTCTGTACAATGTCAACGTGTGCCACACTTGGAGGAGCATGGATGCAGATGACGTTAGCCTCTCTGCTGCTTTAATTTGTCCTCTTTCTCCACTGCCTCCTCCTTCAAACAAGTATGTACTAAAGGCTTTTTAAATAGAATAAACAATCCTTTCTGATTCTTAGTTTCACCTATAATAGCAACAGCAGTGAAGGCTACTTTTCCAAGGACGGATTGAAAATAAATCTCATAATAATATATGGAGGACTTAGCACAGTGCCTGACACCCAGTAGATGCTAAATAAATATTTATTTCATTGCACCTTCCCAGGTTCCTTCTGTGGCTCTAGGTAGGCAAGTTTTGTAGATGTCATGGAGCAGAACGTTAGCTTGCCTTAAGTGCAATAGGTAAACAAGTATTGATAATTGATAAGATCAGATATCCATAAACTTGACTTTTCTCCACCAAAATTCTCTATTTATTAAAACAAAAGCATGAATTTTACAACTAATGACTGTGAAATTTGTAACCATATTGACTTAGAAACTGCATGAATTAGGGGTGACTTCCCTTTTGAGTCTAGAACATCTGGAATGAGATGGAGATTTTAGAGATAACCCAAGGCAAAGGGCCTCAACCAACCCTTATTCCCAATGAAAGATTAGTCTAAGAAAAATCAGATATTACCCACACTGCTTCTAGCCCTTTGCCTGAAGGTGGGTTCTTCAATTACCTGAATGATCTGAGTCCCGGCTAACCTTGATCTCTCAGTGGTAGGCAGACTGATGACAAGTGGGGTTCCTGAGCCTGTAGCAGGGGATGTGTCTGTGGGTATGGAGACATCCATTCCGAGGGACGAGACATTCTGACCCCTCTTTTACATTTCCTTAAGGCAGAAAACCGTGAGACCTTGGTGACATCCAATCATGACGTTCTATTTTCATCAGGGACACTGAGAAGCATGATTCTGATATTATCTAATAGAATGCACAAAATCATGCTAGCATAATTTCTAAACAAAGAAGAACTTTTAACAAAAAAGTTGCAGACATTACACATTCTCATTCCTCATTGCATTTTGTCTTCCATCTTCTGGGAAAGAGGCATCCAGATTATGGTGTAACTTGCTTAGAACAATAGACAATTGTCACAGGCTATTAATTCCATCTGCTTCTGGCGGGAAGGAAAAATGGTTACATGATGAAGTCAGAGGGTCTCGGGCACAGACAGGGATTTTCCTGAGGGTCTCCCACAGCAAGTACTGATGTATAATTAAAAGCACTATGTAAATAAGAGAACCAGAGCCATTTTGACTCTCTGGGTTATTAAGGTCTCAGTCTTTCCATCACTGTTTCGGGGATCTGAGTCCACTATTCTAGGCCAAAAATATTTTTTTTCCAGAGGAGAGCTGGGCTTGGAGCAACAGAATTAATATGAATTATGAGAAAGTAGAAGAGAGCAGAATGAGATGATATTATCTGCTATACAGTGTAGGGTCTCTACCTGATTTATTCAACCCTTTATCAAACCATTCCTAAGACACAGAGAAGGGAAAATGCCCAAGTATTGTTTAGTGGAATACCTTGGGTTTCTTGATAATTCTTAAGTTATTCTGTTTTCTCCTATTTAAACATTCCATGTAATTTGGGGCATCATTTAGTCATTACCCTTAATTGGATCATTCTAGGAAATAGCCCTGGATTGGAAGCCAGGACTTCTGACTCTTCTAATAAGTGCTCAAGTGACCTTGGGTAAGTAGCTTAAACTGTCCAAGACTTATCCTCTTTATTCATGAAATGACAAATTAATTTCTATTGCTGTTTTCCAATGTGTATTGTGTGGAATAAGTGTCAGATAAAAATAGGATTCACTGTTCAAATAAATATGGCAAGTGCAGAACTAGGGTGAGTTTTCTTTGTTGCAGGATTTCTCAGAGTCCCTCATATGCAAATATACAGTGTATGTCTCCAAAAAGAGGCTAGAGTATGCTGAGTTTCCCAAAATATTTTATCAAAGAGCCTCCCCTTCCCTCATTTTATTAACATCTTCTGGAACTTGTATGAGATTGAACACATTTTGGGAAATGAAAGTCTAAATAATACCTGAATTTTAACCAATTTTAACTAATAGCTATTTAAAAGGGGTATTGGATTCTACTCTTAAGTTTCTAACTTAGTGAACATTTTCAGAAACTATAAAACACATGCTTTTATAAATTTCACTCCTTTCAGATTTTTTTTCATTGACATAATGTGAATTTGATGCTGATCACAAAAGCATGAATGAATCCAAATACTTTCATATATTGCATATAAAAGATGTTTGCATCTGAAACTAATTATTCAGGCTCTTGGGACTGCTCTATTAAATAAATAGTTGATTGGAGGAATGTTTATATGATTTAAGCATTAGATCCAAATACCCTGGATTCAGTTTTAGGCTGTTTTAAGAACACATCAGATTGATTTTATGACCAAGCTGATTATTCAAAAACTTCTTTTGGAAGTGGTTCAGGAAAACAAAAAGAATAGACATCATAATGGTTGATTTAAGGGACATCTACCAAGTCTGCTAAAGTTCATTATAAACCACCATCTTGGGGGATTACAAAGGTGCAGAAGGGTCTACCAAGGGTGCTTTACAGTGAAAATAATTTTGAGTTATCAATCATCTTAGGCCTCAGGGTTCATCATCAGAAAGGATATCATTTCTCTGCAGGAAGAAGACATTGTTGCAAACAGGCTATTACAGTAATCCAACCAGTGATGACTAACCATCTATTCATTTTAATTTCTTGGGTAATTGGTTTCATCTATTAGCAGTCAGCCACATATTTAAAGTACTTTACTCCATAAAAACCTCTCCTCTTGTGTGTGATGGTCAGCTAATTCCGTAAACATAGTGGATTTTGCCATCATGTCACATCAGTGATTTCAGATGCTCTAGGGATTGGCCATAAATACTTCTACAAACAAGATCTACCCAACGACTCCCACTATTTTCTGACAACAGTAATCCCAGAATTGTGTACATTTTACAGTTAGCTTTCCTTTATTGTACAGTATAGATTTATGTCATTTGCTTAGCTGAATTCACTATACCCTCAGAACATGGCTGATATCAGTTTAATATGCCATTTCAGAGGGACGAGTGTAGTTAAATCTATTTTACAGTTTGCAATAAAAGTGGTCCTTTCTGAGATGAAAGTACAAGAATGATGTTTATGTGCCTCTCACATTCCAAACATGGATTTAGTTGGACTACAAAATATTTACATTTTTCACAACCAAGTTACCATCTTTATAGATTGAATCTAAGGAGACTCCCAACTCCATCTCAGTTTTTGAAAATCTTCAAAATGCCTGACTTTCCTTTTACTACCACCATTGCCATCTGATAATCTACATTTGGAAAAACGAACCAATGTGATACATTTACAAACATGCTACCATGTTATCATGGGAATGAATGATTGAATTCATATCATTACTAAAAGGATAACAAAAATCTGTTGTATAACAAAAAAAATCATCATTCTGTAGCTCCCTATTCCTAGAATTACATCACATTAATTTGAAAGGTGTGTGATTAATGCAAAACTCATTTTATGGACTCAAATACATATTACCTGGAAACCTCCCTCTATAATTATAAAGCAGAGTCAAAGGAAGGAAAAGGATTTTTTGTCTGTAAGATAAAAGCAAAGGAATGAAATATTTTATTTTAATCTTAAATGTTAAGTTTTCATTTCAACGAATTTAACAGGCTACAAGAATGTTGTTTGTTTTAAATTTTTAAAAAATTATGAAAAATTTCAAGCCATAAAATAATGCAATAGTATCTATGTATGAATGATCAAGATTAAGCTATTAACATTTTGTTATATTTCTTCAGATAGGCCTTTTTAAAAGAAATACTGTTATGGATACCTTCACGTGCCCTCTCATTCCTCTCCCCCCTTCCCTCTACAAAGATAGCTTCTGTCCTGAATTTGGTGTATGTCACTGCAAGGCATAATTTGAAGTTGTACTTTGTATGCATATATCACCAAGTAATATATACTTTTGTATTCTTACATAGATGTAATGCTAATCTAGTCTGCAACAGGTTTTAATAGCTTTATTGAGATATAATTCACATCACATACAATTCACCTATTTAAAGCATACAATTCAATAGTTTTTAGTATAGTCACAGATATTTCCAACCATCACCACTGCCTGTTTTAGAACATTTTTATCACTTCAAAAAGAAGCCCCGTGCCATTTGGCTGTTCTCGTTCTCATTGCACCCAATGATTCCTGAGTAATCACTCATCTACTACTTTCTTTCACTATAGATTTGCCTATTTTGGACAGTTCATATAATGGAATCACACAATATGTGGTCTTTTGTGACTTAGGATACACTTGGCAAACATAATGTCATTATATCCATGTTGTAGCACGTACCAGTACTTCACTCCTTTTTTTATGGATGAACAATATTCCATTGTATAGCTATACCACATTTTGTTTATCCATTGATCAGTTGATAGAAATTTGGGTTGCTTCCACCTTTTTGCTATTTATGAATAATGCTGCTATGCACCATGCTTTTGCATGGACGTAAGTCCTGTGTGCATGGACATAAGTCCGCACCTAGCAGTAGAATTGCTGGATCATATGGACTCTATGTTTTGTAATCCTTTGAGGAGCTGTTAGACTCTTTTCCAAGGTGGCTGCACAGCTATATCTTTTTTTTTTTTTACCGGGAGGTCCCGGGGATCGAACCCAGGTCCCTCCATATGGGAGACGGACGCCCAAACAGTTGAGCCACATCCGCCCCCCTCTATATCTTTTTTAATCTTGCTTTTTAATCATACAGCACTGGATTTTGATACATGTACATATAACTCATTTTAAAACCATATGGTGCTCCATTGTATTTATAAGCCTCGGTTTATTTATCTCATTTCCTGCTAATGGACCAGTAAGTGGCTTGTTCGTTCTGTCTTTTGTTCACACTGTTGTAGTGGGTGTCCTTACATGTGCTTCCTTTTACATACAGAGTATTTCCAAGGAAGATGGAAATCTTAAACCTTGCTAGTTATTGCCAAACTGCTCACAAAAGTTGCTGTAAACATATTCACATACACCAACAGGAGACAATCATTCTCATTTCCCCACATTTTAACAAAATTTGGTATCATCTGACAACTTATTTTTGCCAGTGTGGTAGGTGTGAAATGGTGCTTCATTAGTTTGTTTTACTGTGCATTTCTCTGATGACTAGTGGGACTTAGTACATTTTTATATGTTTATTGGTCATTCCCCTTTTTTTCCTTTGCAGTTAATTGCCTTTTCATAGCTTTGGTCTGTTTCCTATTGAGTTATAGTTGTTCTCTTATTAAAGTGGACTATCTCTTAAAGACATTATTTTTATGCCTGTTAAAAAGACATTACAAATATCTTCTCCCGGTCTAAACATTTTTTCTTCCAACTTTTTTCAACTTTTCTATGTATTTTATTATACATTGATTTGAATTAAAAAAATTGTTTTTACTAATTTTTCTTTTTAGCTTTTGTATCTTATTATAACTTATCATGTATCTTATTGCATGCTATGAAATTCTTTCCTATCACAGTCTTGTAATGTTATTCTGTATTTTCTTCTGAAATGCTAAATTTTTTCCTCATATTTACACCTATAGTTTATTTGGGATTGTGTATGTGTCTGTTTTCATGGGGTGAGTTAAAAATCTATTTTCATCTTTTGCTTAAAGTTATCAATATAGATATATAATTATCCTAGCATCATATATTGAATGAACTGTTCTTTCCTCATTTTCCTGAAATGCCACTTTTTGCATACACCAATGCTGTCTCTCTTTGTGTGTGTATGTAGAGGAAAGAGAGAGATGGAGGGAAGGAGAGAGAGATTATTGGTTATTTCTGGGCTCTCTGTTCTGGTCTATTTGCCTATCTCTGAGCCAATAACACTTTATTTACATTAACTTTACAGTAAATGGTGCTATCTGAGAGGGTAAATCCTTCCTTCTTCTCTTCCTCCTTCTTCTTCTTCTTCAAAATTGTCCAGGCTGTTAATTGTCCTTTGATGTTCCATATATATTTTAGAATCACCTCACAATTGTTCCTGAACATTTATCAGGTTTCATGTAAAACCCCACTGGATAATTGTATTGAATTTATAGATTAGTTTGGACAAAATTGATTAACTTTATACTTTGTTGAGACAAACACATAATCTCAATATCAAAGTGTAGCCATTGAAACAATATTAATGGACTCTATATTTGCCAAACCAGTACAAATAGAGAAGGAAATAAAGAAAACACAATCTAGTAAATTAGCATTTTTACATTCATATACTGTCTTTTTACATGATATTGTGTTTACTATTTTAGTACCACCTATATTTTGCAGACTCTAAAAATCGCCCGTAGAATACAGTTAAGGAGGAAAAAGAAGTCAAGAAAAAAATATGGTAAATTAGAAGAACGTATTATTTTTATAATTCAGAAATATTATTCATCATAAGTAATTAGTAAGTAATTAATGGTATTAACCTTACCAGTTACAAATGAGAGATTCAGAGACTGGAAATGAAAAGTCTAGCTATAAACTGTTTATAACTAGTAAATACCAAATGATACAGAAAAACTGAAAGAAAAGGAATGACTGAAAAAAATACTAGCCAAATACTAAGTGTGGTGGCCATGACAATTCACCTCTAAGATCTTCCCAGCTGTCAGAGGCGTATTTGACCATGGGCCCCGGATGCTTTGCTCTGAAATTCATGCTTCCTGTAGATTTCCCCAGCCAATAATTTCACCCTAATGGCTTTGTAGAAACTTCTCTTAGGCTGGAGAGCAGCATAAGATGCTTCCACTCAACTTTCCTTTCTTTCTTCCCTCTCTTTTTCACTCAAGGTCAGACTTGCCTTGTGGTCTGATGCTTTTCTCAACTTCTCCCAGTTCCCTCCACATTTCTTTCCCAGAAAGAAATTGCTTGCCCATTTAATGACATCTTGGTTTCTGCTTCTTGGAGGCGCTGGACTAAGAAACTAAACAAAACCAAGCGAAACAAGTAAAACAAAAAACAAACAAAAGCAGAGCCATTATAACTATATTAATGTTAGCAATTAACTACAAAGCACAAAGCATAATTAAGAATAAAAGATTGTAACTTAGTGATATAAAATACATACCAGTACTATGTAAAACAATTACTAATTTGTAATCCCAACATGGTATCAGCATATGGAAAGGGAAAATTTACAGAATTACAGAAGAAAATTATAAATATATAAATTTGTGCCTAGTGCTCTTCTCATTCTATTTTCACTTCCACATTCTTGTCCTTCATCTCAGGTTCTGGGGCTCTAATTGTGTTTCATCTGCTGACACTTGCACATGGTGCATTTTTTCCTCATGGATTTATATTGATTTTGATTGTGAGCTCATTTTCAATAAAGATTCTCTCCCAACCCCCACCTCCATCCCAAGAATCCTTGTGGCTTGGGCTGTGAGACCAGAGAGGATTTATATTTGCCAAATGTCCCAGTGGTAGCACCAGCTTAAGACCATATTATGTTAATTTCTGGGTTTTATTGTTCCTGGACAATGGTATAGTATGGATTTGGGCACCCAGACAGCACAATGTACAAGTAAGGTGACCAACTGTCCTGATTTGCCTAGGACTGAAGGGATTCCCAGGATCCAGGGCTTTTGAATTTAAAACCAGGACAGTGCTAGGCAAACCAGGATGCACAGGCCTGCTTTTTATTTATTTTTCCTCAGGGAAGATTTTTTTTTTCCCACCCAACTCTCAGGCAGAGACATACAAGCTTCTGTATCATGCCCCTCACAAGGATAGGTTCCCCCCTTCCACTGAGGCTGCAACCCTCAGGATCTCCCAGCTCTACTCCAGAGCCTTGGTTCCCATTTGGCTCCCAGCCCTGTCTCATGCCCTGAGCAGGGCACTAGAATGTACCCACCACCCCTTACGCTGCCACCCCTGATCCATCTGGCAGCCACAGTATAGCTTCTGGCTCTTGTTTTAGATCCACCTTCATTTCAGGCAATTGGAGTATTCTTCTTACTTGGGAGTTCATTGTGCATTTAAATATTTTACTTTGTTATATTTTCACAGCATTTCTAAGTCTTTGTGGCCAGATTGTCAAGTTATCTTAATCTGCCATCTTGCCAGGGCCAGAACTCTTCCCACAACAAGTTTTTACCAGCCTGCCTGGCCCTGTGGCAACAGAACTGTAAAGCCAGCGAAATACAGCATGTTCTAAATGATTCAAATTGACAGTACACATAGATTCTCCCAAACAACAGACACTGGATAATATGTGACTTACCATTTCTATAAAATATTTCTAAAAGTATGCTGTGCAGTAGAAAATATAATTATTGTTTAGTGAAACAGATAAAAGAAATTCATCCTTACGGCTTCGGTAGCTGAGAAAACTCATCCAAACAATTTGGCATGGGCTATATAAGCAATGGGATTTATTAAAAACCCTGATACTGATCATTTTCTCTCCCATCTCTATGACAATTGGCTGTTTCTGGGTCAACACTTGTGTCCCACCCTAAACTGTTGTCAGTTCAGGAAAAGGTAACCACCTAGATAATAGTATAGAAAAGTCCCTCATTTCTTATTTTTGTCCCTATGCTTGGCAGACAGGATTTAACTCCTAAAAGACTACATGGAACACTGGACAAAAGGCATGGTTACCTATCCAACAACCATTTACCCTTACTTCCTTGCTCATAAAACCCTAATTTCATTAGGTTTCCACCTTTTCCTCACATGGATCTTGTGAAAATCCTGATTCATCTCGTTTAGTTATGGCGGCCCCATTTCCCTAGCCAGTAATTTGGTATGAGCTTGGGCATATGACTCAGCCAACAAGAAGTAAGGTGAGATCTGGTGTGTGTTTTCTAGCATAGAAATCCTTTTTCTTAAAAAGACAAATGTTAATAAGCAAACCTCTTTTTTTTTTTTATACTGGGTATGGTTATATCTGCAGATGATGTTTGTAGTTGTGCAAGTTGTCTTGCAGCTTTGAGGGAGACCTGCCAAGTACAAGGCCAATATTCTGAGGCTGATATAGTAGAAGGAAGAAAGAAGGAGGTCTGATGTCACTGAGTGGCCATATTGAGCTACTCTAGAGCTACATTATGCTAGAACTTCTGGCTATATGTCCTTATTGTTCAGACTAGGTGAGATAGGATTTTCTGTTGTTCATAGCCCATGTCTTCCTCCTTGATACAATAGTGATCTTTAAGGGTCTCAGCTTAATCACCACTCAAATGGCCCTTGTTAAATTTGGAGGTCTGAGGCAGAAAGGATTTGATATAGCTTCTGTCTTCCCAGACAGCCTATTGTGGGGCGAGGTGGCAGAGGTGAAATGAAGTAGCAAGGTCTGACATCCGGACTATTTCTAGAATTCTACCTGTGATGCCCAAATTCCATTACTCATTTCAATAGAACTTTCTGACAGACCACCTTGATGATGATCTGATGTTAGGCTGCTGTAGTTTAATTAGTAATGGATCTCTTGCCCGCAGCAAAAGTACAAACTTCCTTCTTTTTTTTCCTTTTTCTCCTGAGGTACAAATACTGTCCAAGATGCCTTGACACTGCAAAGAGGTAATAGGGATGTGGAAAATCTGTTTATCTGGCACCTTTACCCTGTGGCAATATTGGAGTCTAGGAGGTTGAGCTGTTTGTTTTGCAAGTTAAAAAGGCTGGGGACACTTTCTCCAACTTTTCCTGAGTGAATGCAACAGTTCTTAGCCGCTGATAACTGCCAGATAAAGAACCTGATCTTTTGCTTTGTTTTGTTTTGTTTGTTTTTTTTTTTTCTTTTTAAAATTGGAAACAGCTGGTGGCCAATGATCTCAGGCTTTCAACTTTGAAGCTTTCACGGACACCCTGAGGCAGGCCTTAGGAGCAGGCCCAAATTCCAGTCCCGCAGAGGAGAGGTTTGCATTAGACTGAGGACAGGCTCCGGGATTTCTTTTGTAGGAGCACCATGCTCTGAAAGCTGGTGCCAAAATTGAAAAATACCCCATGAACAACAGATACCCACCCTTCCTTCCTATTACTACCTCCAACCAGTCCACTAACAACCCTGGAAGGCGACTGCAAGTTGTATTCTGTTGTGCCCCATTATCCTGCACTGCCCCTATTTAACAAAGACAAGAAGACAGTAATGTTAATTTTGGGTGTGGGGAGGGTGGGGAAGGAATATTTTAGTGCCAAACCACGTATTTCAGATTGTGCCCAGGAATTATTCATTGTTGAAGATTCAGAAAATGTGGTGCTGCCTCGCTGCCACTGTGTCCCCTCACTTTGCACTGCTGTTCAGTCTGGAGCTGGGCTGCTGAGTCTGGAAGACTCCTGATTCTCTGGAACAGAACGAGGGTGGTGGGAGGGAGCCTAGTTTCTCAACTGTTACAGTTTTCTTCAGCTGATAACAGGGATGGATTCTGGAGGGGAGGAAAGTATAAAAAGGGGTCCGGGACACTTTCCCCGTTTCTAGCTTTCTTTTGTGTTTGTATTAATCTACTGCCCTGTGCTTTAGTCACAACTAGCTGGAGTCCAACAAAATACTTGGGATTCAGAAATCAAACAAAAAGATAATCACCCAGAAATCAGATTTAAATCTGCAGTGAGTAAAGTTGCTTTTTAGAGAAATAAAAGTGTTAAGAAGCTTTAGGGAATGGAGAGGGCCTGCATCTGCAGGCAGGATCATCCCACCCACCATATCCATGGGATATAAGCCCTCTCTCACTTGGAGTTGGAGTGGACATCACCATCCCAGTCGCCTCTGGATTGGGGAAAGAACTATGGACTAGAGTGGACTTGATGGTATTCTCTTGCTCACATATGGTGATTCTTGCAATGCAAGAAATTATAACAATGAG